>JAJMJR010000025.1:0-172023 GCA_030569075.1 Suzukiozyma sphagnicola | reverse complement strand
ACCTCCAGCAGATCTTAAGTCTGCCGCCTTAGACCACTCGGCCAACCCTCCAATTTATGACTTAGAAATTGGTGGGTACACCTAATATATAATGAATCACGAAAGTATGTTTGGTTTTACTTTAACAAAATGCATCGTAAAATTCATATTAAATTATGGACATGGCTCTCTTAAAAATAACAGGGAAATTTAAAAAAAGATTGCAGCACGAGAGTTTCGCGTATGGTCTCCCACTACACTACTCGGTCTCGCTCTTAGCAGCTTAACTACAGTTGATCGGACGGGAAACGGTGCTTTCTGCTAGATATGGCCCCAACCGAAATATATACAATAGTGAATGCTTAAATCGAATTCGTTGATATAATTTAATATGCTTCAGGAAAAATGTATTACGAGAAAATCTGAATAGAAGCTTGGATATACTTTCATATTTATGTAGAGCTGAATCGATTGGTTAGATGGTACTGAATATGAATACAATAAATTGAAAAATATATACAACTGTACGAATATTTTATAATTTAAAGTAATACTGAGGATATGCGACAGGTTATTCTGGAGCCAACTCCTTTTTCTACGATTGATGGTGTTATTAGTTTCAAAATCCATTAGTGTGCAAAGTGAATAGGTGTAGCCCATATAATGCTCCATATTGTTTATCATGACACAGTATCAATAAGAAGGCTATATAAAAGTTAACAATTGGAGGGTTGGCCGAGTGGTCTAAGGCGGCAGACTTAAGATCTGCTGGAGGTTTCTCCGCGCGAGTTCGAACCTCGCATCCTTCACTATTTTTATTAAAATTTTTCAGATTTTCTTTCTTGTAATAATGAAGAGTCTCCCGAAAGCTAATTACAGGTATCAGGTAATGTAGATATTGTTTGTAAGAATTTTCAAGGGCGTTGAAGAATCTTAATTTAATTTTGAAAAAATAATACTCCGATACCGGGAGTCGAACCCGGGTTTGCTCGGTGAAAGCGAACCGTGCTAGCCGTTACACTATATCGGAAGTTTATAATTCTTAATTTCTATATCTATTGATCTTAGAATTAGAATCATTTTACTCCAACATCCCCTAAGGAGCGTTGTATGTTCCCTTGTAATAAACAAATCAGCTTGTAGATGTTTAGATTCTGTTATACTGTGTATAGAATCGCCTTAAATAAGGGATAACTCCTTCTGAAATCAAACAGGAACGAAGAATGACTTCCTTCTCTAAAGTTGGAGAAGCTTAAGTTTTTGAAGAAATCGGAGCCTTTGAAATAATTTGTAATTGAAAATATTTAGTTGCAAAAATCGTTTTAGCACAGTAGCCTGTTGTTGGAAAAGATTTGATAACATGGAGGTTCGATATATGCTATATTGTTTTTGGATACATTCTTGGATGGTCAGTAAATATTCCAAGTAGTAAGCACCAGTATAGGTAGAGCCATAATATTCTCGTGCCCTTTCATAAATTGTGTTTCTTAAGATTTTTATAACCTATTTGTGTTTCTAAGCTGGTACAGCATTATGGGAACGCTTGAAGTAAGTATTTATCCTATCGTCTAACTCAACTTCGAACAATTGAAGAATCGAGAATAGCCTGGCTAGCTCAATGGCTAGAGCGTTTGACTTTTAAGAGTCACTACAAGCGCACACTTGAAAGGTATCAAAAGGCTGCGGGTTCGACCCCCGCGTCGGGCTTTCTTTTTAGTTGCCGAAGAAACATCTAATTGAAATGTACAAGTTCTGTAAGAAAGAGACATAGAACCTTTCATGCAGCCAAAAGAAGTTTCCCGAAAGAAAAAATAGTAAAAATGCCTCCACTCAGAGTTGAACTGAGGATCTCCTCATTACTAGTGAGGCGCCTTACCAACTTGGCCATAGAGGCAATATATAGATTTACGAAAATTTTATATAATGGAGAATGATACTTTGAACCTACTAAAGTTTTCATACCTAAAATCAAGATAAATAAAAAGTGGTATTATATTTCAGTTTAAAAATTAAGACTGATTGCGTAAAATCCAACTTTTCCCCAATTTACTAAACTCTTACAATTTTGTTACCTTTTTTGTAGATTTATCACTTATTTTGTCATCTAACACTTTCCCATTATTCTTATAAACAAACAACGCTATCTAACAACAAACTATCTCCTATATAAAGCTACAAGGAGTAAAGAAATAGCATCAACTTACTGAAGGGAGTGCATTCTGAATTGAATGGGTGGCTGCAATCACATTACAATTGTTCTCGGAGTCCTACAGCAGTGTTTGCTTAAACACCTGAGTTTACAGAAAATTATCATTCAAACCTAAAGTACTGCTATGTTACAGTAATATGACTAGTGGCTCTACCTACTATAGCGAGACCTGTACCAATTCATACAAATCAATTTAATCAATATGAACCAGTGTTGATAGTGCAGGCAGAAGGTATTAGTACAGGAACTAGGGGTAAGGTTGCAACTTAAATCTAACAGAAGTAGTAAACATTACTGCTGCTATATATTTATCATCACTATGTCGTTTTCTGAGTATATGAATATTTCTTCCGAAGATCAATCCATTTCTTTCGCTTTGGATACCTCAATTACAAGCACTAATACCAGTGTCACATTGGTAGACACGTTTAAACCCAATGAATATAGGTGTATTCAGTCGAATCAACACAGTTCGAGTGATTGCGAATTGTTTTATCCCAACAATTTCATCAATGTTAATCCTATTGATAGAGATTGTGTACCCCGAAGCGAGTTGGAATATATTAATCACCAATCTCGAAATAATGATGTAGACTTTACAGGCAATTCGATAGTTGATTTGAAATATGGTGACCCATTTGTTGGTAATTTGAGTAGACAAGAACATTTTAAAGTAACAAATGACACAAGAAGTGAAGCATCTACTAGAAATTCCGCCAATTATAGTTTTGTAAGCTCTCCCCTTTTGAAAACACGTCACTTGCCACCGCAATATAGTTTTCTTCCAAGTTCCCCTTCTTCATTCACAAGGAAAATAAAATCGTATAATTTGTCAAACAACTCAACAGCAGCTGAAATTACCATTCCTTTGAAAGCCTTCTCCAGTGAAGACTATTTACAAAAATCTCCTTCTCCACGTTTTAAAGATGGTTACATTCATAAAAGACCAGAGTATTCTCGTAGTAAGAGGACAAAATCATTAACTAAACTTGAATACTTTGTTAATTTCAAATTTGTTAAATTGAAATCCAAATTCGTCAATGTCGCTAGAGGCATAAGGTTACCAAAATCCAGG
Organism: Suzukiozyma sphagnicola; assembly: GCA_030569075.1. Lineage (NCBI taxonomy): Eukaryota > Fungi > Ascomycota > Pichiomycetes > Serinales > Debaryomycetaceae > Suzukiozyma > Suzukiozyma sphagnicola. Next base: position 168,760 of record JAJMJR010000025.1, on the reverse strand, counting down.
TCAAACCAGTTCCAATTTCCTCCGCCATTCACTAAAGCTTTTTTTGATTTAAAATACACTAGATATTTCCTGATTGACGAAATGAAAGATAGTAATAATTTAAAGCAAAAGCTTGAAGAAAAGGTTATCGGTGATTTGGATATTAAGTTATGTAGAATGAATACCGATAATCTAGCCAAGTTGTTGAATTTGCAAAATTACAGCAAAGAATTAACTAAAGAAATCGAAATTAACATTCTTGAAATATTTAAGGTTTATTGCAAGTTCAATCTTGGATTTCAAACTTGGATTAGAGATACAAAAAGAGCGACAAGAGCAAACCTTATTAATCAGTTATATTTATTAACATATTCTTTTTATCCCGAGTTGACTAAAGCGCATTTGGAAGCAATAATAAGAAAAGGAATCTACACACTAATGCAAGCTCGATTAAGAACTAATCGAAAGAGAAGCCAAAATAAAAGATCATATAGGAGGATAAAACGTTCAAATATGCTCAACAGTATAGAATCACTTAGAATGTCAAAATATTAATAGTTATATCCCTTCCTTGGATGATTTCGACAATTGCTAAATTCTAAAAATATCTTCACAGGGTTCTTACCTAATGATGTTGAAGCCAATGGTTAGATACTAGCAGGTACCCAGACGCATTGGCACACCACTTTGTGTAAACCTAATCTCATGTATTATGATGTTATCTTTCCTACACTCGTTCAATTAGTACTAATTGCCAGACGCGTGATTACATAACCTAGGGTTAATGTCGAAAGGGTAGTGGTTAACATAAGCATACTTGACCATACATCTTTAACCAACTGTTACTTGTATATGAACAATTAGCATGGGAAATAGTACATCAGCTCCAGGTGGTGTTGATACAAAGGAGTCATCTATCAGAAAATCCACAGCTTCTGACCAGGTCAGAAAATCCAGCGGAGGTATTGCTGATCACCAACATTCCTTGGACGAGGAGTTTTCTGACTTGATCTTGCACCAAGTTAAAAGAACCTCACATAAAGAAGCCAGTAATAGCCAATTGAATGAGGTATTAAAACCAGTGTCGGATAGTACCCAAGGTGCTAACGCCTACAGAGATGAATCCACCGCAATAACTGGCACTTCAATTAATTTATTTGGTTCTAATTATGATAAATTCTCTAATGATTTAATTGAAGATGAATTCAACGAGTTAAATGACGGGTTGCTAGAAGCAGATGTTCAAGAACTATCAAGAATTATCATTCCCCAAAACGCTCAAGATTATGATATCCATTCAAATTCTAGTTCCAGCGGTTTATCTGATAAAATGGATATAGACGATGTTGGGCAAAATAAGTCGCCAGCTCCTGATATCAAAAATGTTGATTTTACCAAGCTTTCTAATACTATCTCCAATAACTTTCAGCAGCGAATAGCATCGTCAAATCCGTCGGGAACGTTGATTCCGGTAGAGATTAAGTGGATGAACAACTCGAAGGAAGCCATCAATAAAGTTTCAATAATTGGTTCGTTCTCAAATTGGAAGGATGTTATTTACTTAGCACCATCAAAATTTAATCCTTTTGAATATACTACAACGATTAATTTGACGTTAGGGGTTCACAAGTTATTATATATGATTAATAACGAATATCGAGTATCAGAGTTATTACCAACCGCTACTGATCAAGAAGGGATCTTCTTTAATTGGTTCGAAGTTATTGATGAGTCGCATCTATTTAATCATGCAGCAAACCAACCGGATGACGTGGGTTATGATGCCAATATCCGCATGGACAGTCCAAGCCATCCTTACCATAGCTTACCAGCTGGAAAACGTCAAGTAGATCAAATCAACGAGAAGAGTACCAGCTTCTTAGCAAAGATATCCAAAGAAACGTCAAATTTTGAGCATATTGAGTATCTGGATGAAAACAAACCACAAACGTCTGCTAAACCAGAAAACCAGTTTACTGCACCTCCGCCTATTCATGATAGCAATGGCTTATTAGTTCCACAACATAATCCGGAAAATAAAATCTATAATTCCAGTTACAATTCTTCTACAAACTCATTTACTCACATACCTATCAAACCAGAATATTCAAGTGAAATCCCAGAAATGTTTGTCAATTATGATTATTTCAAAAATAAATCGACAAACTATGAATTACCCGAACCTCCTCAATTGCCAGCACAATTGAACAATGTATTATTAAACAAGCTTAGTAATAACAATAGCAATCAGAATTCCTCGTCTCAATTGCAAACAATACCGCAAATACCTGTCAATAATAAACCAGCAGATCCATACAGTCAACCGGAAAATGCCACCTCGAGACGTCCCGCATTAAGAAGAGCAGATTCGTCGTACTATGCTTCCAACAAGCAATCGTATCACTTGTCGATTCCAAACCATGTGATTTTGAATCATTTGATGACAACGTCAATTAGAAACGACGTTTTGACAGTAGCATGTATCACAAGGTATTCTGGAAAATTCATTACCCAAATTATGCATTCGCCTGCTGAGGCAAAGCATGAAAACAACACAACTTGAAGTATGTACTGGAGCTTTATCAATAGCTGTGCTATTGATATCGTATACATAATGTATTGGTTGGACTCAACTGCGGTTTTCCTTACTGAGTCTCTCATAAAGGTTGCCAAGATTGCTCTTCACCTAATATGAAGCTTCGCCCAATTATATGAAGCTCTCATTCTATGAATTTCGCTATAGAATCAATATAAAGCTATCAATCAATTATTTATTCTCTTGAGTACCATTCTCGTCACTTTGGAATCCATTTTCTTCTCCCTACTGGGTATTGTTCGATGTTCCTGTGCCGAGATATATTCTTTAATTTATAGACCATTTTAATAGGGAAACCAAGCAGAATTTCCATGTAGCAAGACAATAGAAAGCTGTAACCAGGTACAAGTCACCAGCACGGCTCTATCGATATCAATTGTAGCACATAATACGTTTCCCATGAAGTTGAAAAATTGGTGTAATTCGTTAGCTTCGCCATAGCGGCTCTGTACAAACCATTCAAATTCTACTTCTTCTTTAGAAAACCATTTAAACCAGGAATTTAGTACAGTAAAGTCAGTAAAAAAGCAGCAATGTCTTGGACAGGGATTAAGAAGGCGATAAACAGGGCCGGAAACCAAATTTTGGTTGCTACTGGCCAAATTGATCATACTGTTGATAAGGCATTTGAGTTTGAAGAAAAGAGGTATAGAGAAATGGAGATCAATTGTAATAAACTACAAAAGGAATTCAAGCATTATATTGATTATTTGAACACCATTACAACTGCTCAGACCAATATTGGTGAGACATTGAGTTCATTTTATGGTATTGGTAGTGGCTCCGGAAACGATGGAACAAGACTCGATGGCACGAGAATTGATGGAGCAGAGGTTGATTCGAACAAGAAGGATGCTACAAACATGTTTGTTACGAGGGGTCAAGCTACTAGACTCGAGGAGATCCATACTTTATCAGATAAAAGCTCCGAGTTTGCCAAACAATACTATGAGCAAATTCAGCAATTGTCACTGAATTGCTTACAGGAGTTGCAACAGCCATATTTACAGACGGTATTGAACCCGGTAGCTCGGTTCAATTCGTACTATATAGAAATTAACGAGGCCATTAAGAAGAGAAACCATAAACAACTAGATTATGATACTTTAAGGAATAAGGTAAAGAAATTGATGGAGAATCCGCAACCAACTAGTGAATACGATGAAAAATTATCTACTGCGCAAAAGGACTTGGAAACTATCGAGTCTACTTATACAACTTTAAATCAACAGTTGAAAGTGGAAATACCAAAATTTATAAATTACAGAATTCCATTTTTAGATGCTTCTTTTGAATCATTTATTAAAATCCAACTTTTATTCTTTAATGAAAATTTTAAGATTTTGAATGATTTGCAACCGAAATTGGATGCAAGAGTTAGACAAGACTTTGTTACCGGGAAGTTGGACGAAAGAATTGATAATGTTTTGAGTAAGATGAAACAATTGAATATTACCACTTGATACTTATAGTTGCGAGCTGAATTGGTCAATAATCTGAACCAGAGCGGATATTGCACTGAAAGGATTCACCGCAGGTCAATTTAGATGTGGATAGCACCGCTGAAAATGAAGAGGTAGTGCTTTATTTCTACGCAAGTGTCCTTGTGGACTAGTTCATCATGTATTACCATTTGAGACTAGCAGCTTCTGTGACGAGGCACTGTAAGTTCATTGCGATTTTATATAGAAAAGTTTGCATTGAGTGAGTGAAATGTTGAAGGATTTCAACAAGTTACGTCCTTCAGATGGCCAATTGGTTTACATGGTATCGTTGAATTGGTTTACACGATATCGTTGATTTCTATTTATTTCTATCACTACACCAGAAGTTCCATGAAGGTTTATCTAGGAAATCAAGTCCCTTTTAACAAGCTACTACCCAAGTTATTGTCCAAGATTAAGACTATCACCCATGAAATCCAGCCCATCGTATCTATTACCTTGTTGTCTGCCACTCACTTCACCTGCTAGCTATACATTACGAAACGAAAGAGTTCAAAGCAAAAGCATGGATTTCCAACATTTTACACCCAAAAAAACACCAGAAGCATCCTTGACACAACCTCAACCCACCACAACGCACCAACACCTCTCAACATCACCATTATGCCATTATCATATAGCTTTATTGAATATATATATTTTGCCATTTTCCATGTAGGAACGAATGTAAACTTCGCAACCGCCAAAAGTTTCCACTAATTGTGGATAAGGTAATTATTCCACACAAATCGAGCGAAAAACCCATCCCAAAAGTCATATTGCAGGGCGACCATGTTTAGGAAGCTCGCTACAAGAAACGGGGACGAAAGTGAGGTTTTCGATGATGAGTTTTGGCTTAGATATGTGGATAATTATCGTAATATGAAAGATGAACATAGCGGCAACAACCATGGCATTTTACCTTATTATAGTAAGCGGTACAACAGTTTGAGTTCTTCAGTGACGTTATTGACCAAGTACTTTGAAGCTTGCAAGTTGACGGTGCCTTCGACTCACCAGATCATTGCATTGTTGAAGTCGCCTTTCACTCAAGGTGATATAATCAAGACATTCCATTTGATTCGGTTTTACCAATTGAGTTGTGTGGGTTTTTTCATGACCAACTCCAGCATTGACAAGTTCAACTGCAATATTAAATACGTTGGTGCTGAAAACTGGCAGAGTGTCATGTGCTATCTCGATGCGCTATTATTTGCCATGTTTTCCAATTTGGAGAGCTTCGAGCCCATTTTGTTCATTTCGAATCAGCACGCCTTTGAACCCGATCACTGTCTGATTAACCAATTGTCTAGTTTATTAAGAGTTTACGTCAATTTAATGCGTTCGGGCAATTTGATTACTACCGATCTTACAATTGCTTTATGTCAGCTTTTAGATAAATTAGGCTTTCATGAGGCTGTTTCTCAGAAACAACAAGATTCTGCTGCGCTTTTCCAGTTTTTAACCGAGACTTTATCCATGCCTTTATTGACTTTTAAAGTAGACATTGAACATGGAGGTAAATATAATAAAGATGACGATAAAAAAATTTCAAGAGAGAGAGTTCTATTTGTCAGTTTGCCAGACGACGAATTGTCCGATGTCGAAGAAGGTGGATCCAAGCAAGAATCCGACTTTGTTAAAGATGTGCAAGTAGAACTTAATCTCGAGCAAGACAAACCCAGTAATAAGCCTGAAGTAAATGAAGAGGAGGAAGAGATCTTGCTTGAAGAATGTCTTGAACACTATTTTAATAATTCAATTAATGTAAGAAGAGAGTTAGAAAGAAGGGCTACTTTAGATCGCAGTTCAGCACCGGAAATTATTCCAGAATATGGTATTGTTTCTGTCAATGAAAATAACGATGCCAGCAACGAGGACCAAGATAAAATCAGTCTTGCTTCTAACTATAAATCACAGGTAAAAGTGGGTGTAAGAACAAGATCATCCACCCTTTCAATCTGGTCAATGAATGATGAAAGAAGCAATACTTCAAAAGAAGTCAATTTACCCGCGTGGATGTTCCTCAAATTATTACCTTTTTACACTGATGATAATGATACCGATGGCACAGTTAGAAACTCCAAAGAGTTTGTCAACAGAAGACCCATTTTGCCGATCTGTTTGAAAAGATACTCCTACGATAAATCTAGTTCAAAAACCAGTAGATCCAATAAGAGGGTTATTATTCCACCAATTATTGATTTACCACAATTCGTTGCTGATGACGACATATCGATAGACAAGTACAAATTAATTTTGGAAAGTGCAGTGTGCCACCGTGGAAGTTCGATTAACCTGGGACACTTTGTATCAGTAACCCGAAAAGATTGCCATAATACCAAATTATCAGATGAAGAGGCAGTTAATGCAACATGGTACTTATTTGATGATACAAATGTCAAGTCTCGTATCACCGAGAAAACCTTTAAAGAGATATTTCAAACGGAATGGCCATACATGCTATTTTATAGATTAATTGCCGACGAAGACGATGCGACCAACAATAATTTCAGCTCAGTGGTACCTCCAGAAGGGTCAAAATCTAAATATTGGTCCAGTGAAGAACTATTATCTCCAGTATTATCAGCAGCAACTTCTCCAAATCTATCAGCGCAAAATTCCAGCAGAACTCTTTCTATTTCAAGTATTTCCAGCAGCCCCATTCCTGACATATCTCCAATAGATCCTAGATTCGTTGATATAAGAAACAAATATTTTTGGTACGTCACTGATAAAGAGAATAATTATTATAAAGAATTGGCTGTGGATACCAAGAACGGCAGCGCACAATCCAGCGTTACTTTCAGTCCACAATTCAGAAGAAATAGTCAATGGAGTCACCACACCAATGTCAGTAGTATAACTGATCTAATGGACCAAACAAAAATCGATACTGATATTCCCAAACCACAAGCAGTTGCTTCAAAAATCCAAGTGCCGGAAATACCAGCCAAACCACAAGCAGTTGCTTCAAAAATCCAAGCGCCAGAAATTGCAGCCAAACAACAAAGTGCGATTAGCGCAGAGGGAGGTCTTGGTAATACAGAAAGTGAAGTTCACCTTCCGAAGGAGTCAAGATTGAGATTCCATAGTAGCAATCACAAGAAATATAAGAAAAGAAGAGAAGCTTATAAGAGGGAAAAGTGTACGATAGTATAATCTGGGTTAGATATTGTGGTTAGATATCCATTGCGACGGTTTTTTCATTTCATTTCATTGCATAATTTATTTTTACTCTATAGACTTAACGATTCGTTTAATCACAATAATAGATTTCACCTGTAATCCCAGCTAGTAACACCTTAGAAGATTCGTAACGGTGAAACTTAATACAAGTAATTGGTTTACTACTAACTTTTAATTTGGTTATTAGTTTGCCAGTCTTCCAGTTCCAGAAGTAACCATACCCATTTGCATCACCACTCATTATGAACTTCCCATCGGGTGAAATATCAACACCTATACCATATCCAGCCACCTGATGACCGGAAAACTTTTTCTTTGTTGATTTGTACTTACCATTGCCTTGAATAACATTAATAGAATTATCCATTGACTGAAGAGCGATGTAGTTGCCTCCAGGGTATACTACTGCCGTTGGCATTGAATGCTGAGATGGGTCTGATATGACTTTCCTAGGAATATTAATCTGCCAATCCCAGAATCTAACCGATTTATCATCGGAAGTCGTCATAAATCGGCTATCATTCTCAATCATAGTGATGGAGTTGATTGCCCCCAAATGATGATCATAAGTTTGAATAGGTTTTTGAAAAGTCTGGGAAGCTAAGTTGTAATGGTGTATTTTCTTATTGCTTAGTCCAATTAATATTTCTTCTTCGTTGTTCGGATTGAACTTCACCACGTTCGGTATGGCTTCTACTTGGATAGTTTTTAATATTTCTCCAGTTTCGGTATTCCAGAGATGAACCTGGCGGTCAAACCCCCCACTTAGAAACTTATCACCTTTAGCACTAAAGCAGACATCTTTGACAGCTTGACTATGTCCATTGAATATTCGTAATAGCTCTCTATCATGATAGAGATCCCATAGCTTGATCTTCCCATCGTTACCAGCCGAAAGAAGTAAGTGACGGAACACTTCAAGCTTGGTCACACCCTTCGAATGACCGCTGTACGTATGTATCTTCTTTTTCGGCACGAAGCATTGTCGAGATCCAGGGGTAATGGTCAAATTGATGGGTATATCGGTTGGTATAGCCATGTATGATCGTCCTTGGTAGTCGAATTTCTTTGAACCAACAAACTCTGAGGTCAGAATCGTAGGTAGCACATTAGATCCGTCATTGTTCAATGTATTATTTACATCTTCAGAAGCGCTTTCTTCTTTTTCTTCATTTTCTTCGTCGTCTTCAACTTCGTTTTGTTCAACATTAGCATCAGAATCCGATTCAAAATTAGCCCAAGGACCCTCAAAATCGTCATCCTCCGGGTTTGCCTTCTTCCTCTTCTTTCTTTTCACTCTAGAGGTGAACTCTTTGCTTGTGCTACTTAATTTGAAACTAGTTTCGTCGATATATAGCTTGGATGTTGGTTTTACCTCAATTACACGATGAGAGGGCCGTTTCAACGGGTTTGAACGAGGTTTGGCCATAGAAGGAACATCTCCGTGCAATAATCCACTCGAATCTTCTTCTTCACTGGAAGAATAGCCTTCAATTAGTGGCATTTTGCAATAATTGAAAATGATTGGAAAAAGGTGTCACAAAATCGGCTACTTTTCAACCTCATCGCAATTAGTTCAATTAACAATTCACCTTCCTCACTACAATGAGCAAAAGAAAGGTAGTAGAAAGCGATTCTGACATTGACGTTAGTTCCACCGACTCAGAAACCGAGTTAGAACTGGGCCAAGTGGAAAAAACTGACGAAAACGAACAGGGAGAAGAAGAGTTAGTCAACGTTGATTTTGATTATTTTGATTTAAACCCTGAAGTGGATTTCCACGCTACGTCGACGTTTCTTCGTCAATTGTTTGGAGACGATGCTAGTCAGTTTGACGTGAGCGGATTGGCAGATTTGATTTTGACCAAGAATTCCGTCGGTACCACCATCAAGACCGATGGTGAACAAAGTGATCCTTTTGCATTATTGAGTGTAATTGACTTGTCGAAAAACATCAATAAACCATGTATCAAGCCTGTTTTGGATTATATCTTATCCAAGACTTCAAAGCAAATCGAATTCAATCTAATTTTACGTAAGTTGTTAGCCAAAAATGCCGGCGATAAAGTGCCAAAGGTGGGATTAATTATTAGTGAGAGAATGATCAACATGCCAGTAGAAGTAGTTCCACCAATGTATAAAATGTTGTTACTGGAAATGGAGTCTGCCGAGGATTCTCACGAAAAGTACGAGTTCGATTGGTTCTTAATTGTGTCTAAGATCTACAAGTTAGTTGCTGCTAATATTGAAGATGATTCTCACAATAGCAAGAAGAAGAGAGCCACTACGCAACAGGAAGAACAAATGGATTATTTCCATTACGAGGATATCGTTTTAGAGGAAAATGCCAACTATTTCGGCCATTACGACTACACCCACCATAAACAAGAAACCGACTCCAGAAGAGTGTTTACTGAATATGGGATTGATCCTAAATTAAGTTTAATTTTAATTGATAAACAAAAATTGGCGGAATCTATACCACAAATGGAGGAAAAGTTCCCTCCATTCTAAATTCAATATTGAAGCTGTGTAAAATATAATATAACTAGTACAAGAGCAATTGTAGCCAGAAGTGTTCATTATTTTAGTCGTCTTTCGGGGGAAAGTCGGTAAAAAATTATAATAAAAGCAAAAAGAAAACTAAATTGAACGAACCACCCTTTACTCGCAACCTCTATACACCCGTTGGTGAACATCCCATCAAACCATGAAGCCTGTTTCCTTCAATTATTAGAATCATCAGGCTAGCCACATATCTACCACAGCGCTACCATCCATTATCGTTAAATCCTTGCGCGCAATGGTGTCAAATACCACAACAACAATTTTCTACTGAGACCCACTCACGTGATCGTCAAAACCTTAGCGTCGTTTTTTCTTACCAGTTGATTCGTGAAAAATTTTCATTTTCACGATTCACTTCACAGTAACCAGGGCCACAGAAATCAAATCAAGATGGCACCACCACACAAGAATCAGAACTTTCGTCCTGAAAACATCTTGAAAAGAGCAGAAGATTTAATTGCCGTTGAACAAAGAGATGCTGCTTTAGAAACTCTTTATGAATTTGTTACTTCCAAGAGAATCAGGTATTTACCTGTCGAAGAGTTGGAACCAATTGCTAGTTTGTTAATTGAGTTAGCTGTTGATTTAAGAAGAGGTAAATTGGCCAAAGACGCTTTACATCAATATAAAAAGAATGTGCAATTGTCTGACAATGGACTTGAATCAGTTCAAGTTATTATTCGTAAATTTATTGACTTAGCGGAAAAGAAATTGAACGAAGCGCAAGCCAAGGCTGATATTAAGTTGGACCAACATGATGACGACGATTTAGAAACCGCCCAATCTCCAGAAGCCATCTTATTGAGTGCTGTTTCTAATACTGATTCTGCCGATAGAACTGAAAGAGAGTTAGTTACTCCATGGTTAAGGTTCTTATGGGAAGCTTTCAGAGCCGTACTTGATATTTTACGTAACAACTCTAAATTGGAAGTGACTTATTCTGCTATTGTTTCGCAGGCTTTCAAATTCTGTTTGAACTTCAACCGTAAACCAGAATTTAGAAGATTATGTGAATTATTAAGAACTCACATGCAATCAGTTACTACACAAACCAAAACTGCTGTTAACGCCATTGACTTGACCGACTCCGAAACCGTTCAACGTTATTTGGAACAAAGATTCTCTCAATTGAACATTGCTGTCAAATTAGAATTATGGCAAGAATCATTTAGATCAGTGGATGATGTTCACACTTTAATCACTGCTTCTAAGAAGGCTCCAAAACCTCACATGATGGTAAACTATTACGAAAACTTAGCCAAAATCTTTGCAGTTTCTGATAACTCTTTATTCCACGCTGCTGCTTGGAATAAGTATTTCAACTTGGTTTCGCAATCTCCAAATGTTACTGAAAATGACTTGAAACATTACGCTTCTCTTTTAGTGTTATCTACTTTAGCCATTCCAAAGAAAGCTGCTATTGTAGAAGGTGATGAAAACAAAGCCAAATTATCTAAATTGTCTTCGTTGTTAAATCTTAATCAAGTTCCTACCAAAGAAGCATTAATTAAATCTATTGTTAATAGAAGCATCTTGGGTTTTGTTGACCCTGCAATCAGTCAATTGTTTTACATTTTGGAAGAAGGTAATTTCCACCCATTAACCGTTAAGGAAAAAGTTTCTGAAGTTTTTAAAGTCATTGAACAAGTTAGTGATTACAAGCCATATATTTCCACTTTAACTGAAGTCATTCTTATTAGAATTTTCCAACAAGTTTCCCAAGTTTATGAAACAGTTAAATTAGATTTCTTAGTATCTTTAGGTATCATTGAAGGTATTGAAGATAAATTGACTCCACTTGAAGTTGAAGATTTGATTGTTAATGCTGGTAAAGATGGACATTTATCTTTGTCAATTGATCACGAAACCAATGTTGTTTCTTTCAAATCTAACCCATTTGACCAAACTTTAGAAGATACATTAGTTGATAAATTACAATTATCACCAGCCGAGTTAGTCAGAACTCAAATTTCCAGATTAGCCCAAACTTTGAGCCAATCTGCCAGAATTATGGATCCAAATTACGAGGCTAGAGCTAGACAACAACGTTCAGTTGCTTTACAACAAGCCATTAATGGAATCGGTAGAGAACAAGAAGCATTAGTCGAAAGAGCTAAAGTTCTTGAAAAACGTAAATTAGTCGCTGAAAAGATTAAACGTGAAGAAGAAGAAATTGCTTCGAAGATCAGACAAGAAAATTTGATTGCAGACCAAAGAGCTGAACAAGAAAGATTAGCTGCTGAACAAGAAAGAAAGAATGTCGAAAGACTCGAAAGAGAAAAACAAAGCATTATTAGAAGGGAAAAGAAAAGAATTGCTGAAGAAATCAACGCTAAAGGGATTATTAAAGTTGATTTGGATGATTTGGATAACTTAGATACTGAAAAATTACAAATCATGCAAATTGAACAATTAAATAAAGATAAATTGCAATTAGAAGAAAAATTAAAGGGAACTTCAGTTAAATATGATCATTTGGAAAGAGCTTTCAGAAAATACGAATTGAAATTATTAGCTAAGGACCAAGAAGAAGAAAAGAAAGTCGAAGCTGAAAACTACGACAAATTCGTCATTGCCAAGACTGCTAGAGCTAAGAAGGATTGGGAACAAGATGTTCAATTAAGAGATAGATTACAACGTATTGTCTCCGATTATTCTGAATTCAAAGCAGTTATTGATGTTAAACTTGAAGAGAAATTGAACAAGATGAGAAAACAAGCTCGTGCCGCCTTAGAAAAGGCTAAACAAGAACGTATTGAAAGAATTAAATCTGAACGTATTGCTGAATTAAAACATATAAGAGATGAAGAAAAACATGCTGCCGAAGTTGAAGCTCAAAGAATAGCCAAGGAAGATGAATTGGCTAGCTGGAAAGAAGAAATGCAAAGACAAAAGGATCAAGATGCGGAAATGGCCAGAAAGAGAGCTGAAGCTCAACCTCAAGTCCAAGCGCCAGTACCTGCTCCACAACCAGTAGCTGTACCTGTTCCTCAACCTGAAGAATCAAGACCATTGACTTTCGCTGAAAAGATGAAATTGAAGAGACAAGGTTTATTGTAAGTTCATAGATAGATTTGGTTTATAATCAACAGGATAGAGCAGTTGACTAAATGTAATTATAACTGACCCAAGTAGGGTTTTAGGATTCAGAGTAGGCTATATAGGGTTCACCAAACTTTGAAGACCACTACAAACATTCGTGCTAGATTATTACCAAGTCTCGCAAAGTATATTATTTTGTTCTGGAAAACGCTTCTCTTCGAAGTGAAATCTGGGGTAATAATGAATTTTCTGGATTAGACTATTTCAGCGTAACAAATTGATAAATAATACTAGTTGTCAATGTTCTTGCCATACCCCTCTAGTTAAACTGACCCAAGACCAGTCGACTACAGAATGGTCAAATCTTTACTGAATCTGAGAGGTTCGGTGAAATGAAATTTTTACCGCATCGGCATTCGGCGGCCAACCAAAGTGAAAAATTCATCAATTTTTGTGCTTTCCATAATAGAATAGTTATTCTAGTATAGGGGGTTCTTAGTTGTGGCTGTAAGGTGAAATTCAACGGGCTACAATATTGCATTCATCAGGTATCTTGGAATAATTTTTCGTACCTCGAGTCGTCTTTCTTTTACAATGGTTAGTACAATTACAGTTATCGGATCACTAAACTATGACTTAGTTACATTTACCAAACGTGTTCCTGAAGGTGGTGAAACCTTTTTGGCAGATTCTTTTGAGTCTCATCTCGGGGGTAAAGGGTTAAATGAGGCTATTGCATCCGCTAGATTACTGAACAGTGATGAAATTAAAGTGAGAATGATTGGAAATGTTGGAGATGATAATTTTGGTACGGAGTTGAGACAGAGTTTAGTGGATTGTAATGTCGATACTACATTTGTCAATACAGTGGAGGGTGCTTCTGGGGTAGCTACTATTTTAGTTGAAACTTCAGGAGAAAACAGAATCTTGGTTACTCCCGGTGCAAATGGTAAATTATCCCCTTCAAAAGAAGATTATGAAGCTTATTTCCCTTTATCTAGCCATAGCCAATTTGTCATCCTTCAAAACGAATTCCCAGATACGAAAAATGCCATTGCATGGTTAAAATCAAACCGTCCGTTAGTAAACATTGCTTATAATCCGTCTCCATTCTTGCCTGAATTATTAACCAATGACATATTATGCAAAATTGATCTTCTTATTGTAAATGAGGGCGAAGCTGTCGATGTCGCTACTCATTTACTTTCAGATGCTAATACTACAGATTTTGTCAAGTTAGCCTCGCAATTAAAACATCTCATCAACCCAAACAATATTCAAACAATAATAATTACAATGGGTAGTACTGGTTGTGTTTTCATTGATAAATCTATGGATACTCCAAAGTTTTGCCCATCTATGAAGGTGGACAAAGTGGTAGATACAACTGGTGCTGGTGATGCATTCTTTGGTGGAGTGGTTCTGCAACTTGCTAACGGTATAAATTTGGAAGATGCAATCAAATTTTCTACTGTTGCTAGTGGACTTGTTGTTCAATCAAAAGGTGCGGTAGAGTCAATTCCTACTTATTCCAAAGTAATCTCTTTGGTGTAAACTCCTATTGAATTGGTTGCTTTAGCTTCCAGTGTAAAAAAACGAGTGCGTTCAAGTATAATTATTTATTCAATGCAATATAATTAGATAATATATAGATTAGAATATAAATTAGATGGAAATAAGAAAGAAAGATGACAAGAATTGTATTCAGGACAGTACGATTTGAATAAAGATAAGTTGTCCTAGTTCACTTTCGTTATTCAATTGAATTGATATTTTTCACTATGAATGTTGCTTACATCTAAATTATTTATATTTAAGTTGACACACAACTCGCAAAATACGTAGATTGCATTGAACCAACATTGAAAGGGAGAATAATAGGAGTATTTTCCATATTAGATTATATATTTTCGTGAATTTTAACTTGCAAGAAATTGCCTGGCTAGCTCAATGGCTAGAGCGTTTGACTTTTAAGAGTCACTACAAGCGCACACTTGAAAGGTATCAAAAGGCTGCGGGTTCGACCCCCGCGTCGGGCTTTTCTTTTTTGTAAATTTATTTAATTAGCTTTGCTTGGGTTTCAAGGAGGCTCGATTTTTCACCGAAATTCGGATTTTCTTATACTTTGGTTGCTAAAATAGCTTTTCTAAGAGACATACAAGAGCAATTATGATGATATTTTCGTAGAATATTATTGATCGAAATGATGAAGTTCAAAATTTGTTTACTGTACTTTGCTCTCTCATTTACTATGGTAATATTTGAGATTTTAATGATTTTCTTTTCCACTGCGTGCAAATTTAAACAAAATGAATAATTATTAGATATTATCTCAGCTCTAATATATTTAGGGAGAATTCAACTCCAATAATTGGAGGGTTGGCCGAGTGGTCTAAGGCGGCAGACTTAAGATCTGCTGGAGGTTTCTCCGCGCGAGTTCGAACCTCGCATCCTTCACTATATTTTTTTTGGAATCTGAATAAATGTGTAGTATCCATGTCTCTAATACCTTGTACTTAAGATTGGCACCCACAGCGTATCTTTAATGAGATCATTATAAAAAAAAGAAGGGGCGAGCTGGGAATTGAACCCAGGGCCTCTCGCATGTTTGCAGAACTACTCGTTAAAGTAGTCACCCAAAGCGAGAATCATACCACTAGACCACACGCCCTACTTTCGTATTTTTAAGTTAATGTGCAAGTAGATATCGCTTCCGGCATAATCATTTAATCTTGCCGTGTTACAATGTTAAGGCTTCTTAGATTTACAACAAAAGTACTTCTAATCTCCATAAGAAATTATATCAGATCACTATACTACTACATGATAAAGTCCCAAAATTCTTACAAGAGTATAGCTAACTAAAAATCATCTAATGTATTCAATCTCAACTGAATGTCAAAGAATATTGCCATACAAGAAACCGGTTCAATGATCTGCTTCAATAAACAGCAAAGCGAATAATTTAGAAAAAATGGGCTGGTTATTTATT
Organism: Suzukiozyma sphagnicola; assembly: GCA_030569075.1. Taxonomy (NCBI): domain Eukaryota; kingdom Fungi; phylum Ascomycota; class Pichiomycetes; order Serinales; family Debaryomycetaceae; genus Suzukiozyma; species Suzukiozyma sphagnicola. Next base: position 152,910 of record JAJMJR010000025.1, on the reverse strand, counting down.
ATATTCTCATAGAGTATTATTGGCGTTTGTTGAAATATTATCTAAAATTTATCCGCAACAGTAGGATATCTCAGCAAAAAGGTACGAACCTCCATAGGCGTAGTAACTGAGTAGTCAATAAATGGAATATCAGCGGAGTGACAGAAAAATATGCATTCTATGGGGAGGAAACTCAACTAGGGGCTAAGTTAGATTAATTCAAGAAGCAACTACGAAACAGACAAAGATTACTTATTTGAATGGTATCGTGATCATTCAGGTTTCCAAATATGTCGTAAATACTACATAAATGGGTGGATCGATGTGTACTCATAGAAAAATATGCTACTTTGTCATTATTCCAAGGTAATTGCAAATGTGAATGAGGGGGTAGGTTTACAAGCGCCTTAGAGTGTCATGAAAGAGTATAAAAATGATTCTTTCCAGTTATTGTGAAGCAAAGGTTTTGGATTTAAGTTTTTAGTGAGTTAGAAGTCCAAAGCTAAAAGTAGATATAAAACCAATTATAAGAAGGTTGCAGTATTATATATAGTAATTTGTTTTCGCAATTTAAATCACTTATTCTATGAGTGCCTCATATTCCTTTGATTGTGGTGCTTCCACTGGTATTTTCACTGAGCTCTCATGGCCGATGGTTCTGGATATTTATGCTTGCGGTTTGGTAGTTGGTAGAGAAAGGGCCAAGTCTTCTGGGAATGTCCCGAAACGTTCGGGAATGTTAATAACACTCGTCCTCCTCATTTGGGTAGCATCGATGGCAGGTGCTACTCTTGTTAGCGGAGAGAACCTCGTATTATATGCAGAACACTGAATGCACGATTGACATAACATCAGCAAGTGCATAGCATCATTGAGGATGATTGCAAAAATAAGTAACTTGTAACATCATTTGATGGTGCCGCTACCTTTGCATTAGTTAAAGATGCATCAATTACTTTTTAAATATTTTCTTAGATATGCTTCTATTGATATTAAACATATGCAAACTTACACGGATTAATTGCGTACTTTCCGCTGCATCAAGTACAAGCAGCAACTAGCAGTAGGTGGTGATCACAGACTCTGTGGTATACAGTTTGGCCAACTGACTCATCAATCTTATGCTTACTCTGTGTTTACTCGCAGAACTCAACTAATTCAGGAAGCAGTATATCTTTCAACCTTCAACACTTATTATGTACTAATCTGGTGTAACATATGCTTTAGGCGAGTACTTGGCTGCGCCGAAGTAATACTGATTCCACATGTATTTAGTACAACAGAAGTATTGTACTTAAAATTCTGGCACTTTTATGGATTGTGACTGTAGTTCATTTGACATTTGACATGGTGGACTGCAAGTAGCCACAATAGTTCAAACCCTTTCGTTTTGTTAATTTTAAAGCAACTGCGAGAAATACCGAAGCTAAATCAAATTACCTACTCTTCTTGAACTGTCGACATTTCTACAATTTATAATTAATATTGGAGATATAAGGTTACTACGTAATACAAAAGAATAGCAACATCTAAGAAGGCACTAAGCCAGTTATAAAAGGATCTATTGATACCAAAGAAGATAAAGTCTTGCATGTTCATAATAATTAGTTTTATATTCTTATCTAAGGAATAACGATTGTAAGGTCCACTTTATGAAATATTAATTCAGGAAAACCAACAAAGGAGCATAATCTAAGCTTTTCTTGATCTAACTGATTGACCCGGTTGAGGAGTTGGAGTATCATCTCTACCAGAAACATGAACATATTCATTAACTTGAGCAGCCACCCCACCAGAGATAGATTTAACTCTTTTAGATTTCTTAGAGGATTTTCTTCTGTAAACTTCAATATAGAAAGCAATGAAAAGAACCAAATAGGAAGATAAAATAGCACATCCGGAATAAGCTGCTAATAAAGAACCAGCACAATTATCACAATGTGGAATAATATCCATGTAATCGGTGAGAAATTCATGAACTAATTTTTGGTAAGTAGCGAAATAAACGAACCCTAAATCTAAAACGAATTGGATAATTTGAAATCTAGTTACCCATTCTTTCCACCAAACTCTAATACCTCTTGCGGCTAAGAAATAATACCAATACATGACAACATGGACACCTAAATTCAAGGTGATTGGAACCCAAGAGATTGGGGTTTTACCAATTAATTGGGTGTAACATAAAAGAGCAGTAGCACCATGGTGATAGGTGTGTAAGAATGTTAATCTCTTTTGTTTAACAACTAAGAAAAGAGTATCGAAGAATTCACAGAATTTAGTGATGTAATTCAAGTAGTAAAGACAGATTAAAGGTTGAGTCCAAGCATTTTCGTGACAAATAGCATAGTATAATCCATGGTACCAAATCATTGGCAATAACTGCTCCAACATCAACACCAAAAGGGTTAAGGATAAGGTAGTTAAGACCAAGTTATGAACTTGAAAAAGACCATTAAGAACAAATGGTTTAATCTTGAAAGTTTTAAATAAATAATCCCCACCAAAGATAACTAAATAGTATGTAGAAATAGCTAAAATAACTGGAGGTAAAGTAGTCAAAGGATATTCCCCAGCAACAAAGTTAAATTTGGAAGGAATAAACTTTTCATTCGTCAATAACGAAACCGACTTATCGAATAATGGCCACAAAACTGGTTCAAACATTATAATAATAAAAGATGTCGAAAAGAAAGAAATCAAACAATTTTATCGTAGAAAAAGTAAATACTCACTGGAAAACTTTCCAACTATTTAGTGCATATGTCAGAATCCCCCATTCGTTCACGCGTAGCTCATCTGTCAAAAATTATTACAAGAGGAGCTAGGAAATGACAACAACAAGTGGAGACAGATAAGTACACTCATCTACCGAGAAGATCCCAGTCTATTCCATTTGGTTGCGTTGTATCAGTTGCAAGTACTGGCATTGTATACTGGTGATTACATTTTCAACTTTGTTACGAGCTGCGAAATAATGAGTATTACAGAAGTTCAAAAAGTAGAGTCTAATAGGGTTGAGTCTGTTGGGGATGAACATGACAACGGGTCTGATGTGGTCAGTTCGGAATCAGGTTCGTCTTCAGAAAGCGGTGAAGAATCGTCAGATTCTTCAGATTCCGAATCCTCTATAATATTGAAGCCTGTGTTTATTAAATCCCGAACCAAAGTTTCTCCGAGGCATGTGGTAGACAAAAAATTGAAGTTCGATAATATTGGCCAGCAAGAGGAAGCCAAAGATGTCGAAGCTAATGTTGTAGATGACACTGATGATCTCGATCCCGAAAAGGAGTTTAATGATTGGAAAGCCAGAGAATTACTTCGGTACAATAATTTTAAGCATGAATTGCAATTACGTGAACAGGAACAATCTGAAAAAGCTCACCCATAGTTCTATGATATAAAGATTCTTCCTCGACTTGCAAAGCTCCAGCCTACTGTAATAGCGATCTCGTGCTTAATAAAACTATACCATGTTTTGTCTGTTACAGAAGTATTGTGACCTACGCAGCTATATACTAATTCTACTGCTCCTAAATGCTACCGCAATTTAAAGCAACGTACAGCTACAGCTAGGGACAAGCTACAACTATCCCATCATTCTTTGATAGTTACTTAGTAGCTGATCCTAACAACTAGAATATCTTCATGGTCGATCGTACTATTTCACAAGATACCTCGGGTAGAAAGTGCATTGAGAAAATTTTTAATAGAAATATCCCACCCCTATTTCAATAATATAGTAAATCTAATTTGAATCATTGCTTCCGCATGCAAATCATCCTTTATCAATGGACCATTCACATCAATGGATGATTCGTAGTCACCAACATCATCTCCTGCGTGCGTCCAAATGCTACGATAAGCACATATTGTAAACTACGTAGTAAGCTCGTACCCACTTCCAATAGCACACTTCAACACTGTGGCCAGTCTTATAGAGCACATATCACCAACATACCAAAATTGATCCTAAAATGACCTCTCTTGTTTGAGAATTCATCTAGAGGAACCTTTTACGTTACATCACCTTTAGAATGTGCAGTAAATTTAGCTACAGTGGAGGTTGACTATTCCCACTCCATCTTCCTGCAGAGGGCACATCCACTAACCATTTGAAACTTTAAAGCAATCCATCACGAAACCTTTCTTCTTCTTCTTTGCAAAGAACAACAATCTTGTACAAAAATATATTGTTAAACTAGTTAGCTGTGATTCATATAAGCACCTGTATCAAATTTAGAGTTTTGTTAAAAATTGCAACGTTTCTCCACGCCATTGTATTTCATTGGGTGCAAAATTAGATATTCCAGATTCTATAGGAACTCATGTCGTTAGTTCCCTTACCGCACACATTACCCAAGTTTCTAAAAGATTACCTACCAAAGAATGAAGTGGAAGCTGAAGGTGTGGCAGGAGGTGGAGAGGGTACTTTACCATTTGTTACATTAACCTGGGCTCAATCACTTGATAGCCGTATTGCTGCTGCCAAAGGTGAACAAACAAAGATAAGTCACCCTGAAACAAAAGCAATGACCCACTACTTAAGATCTAAGCATGATGCTATTTTGGTAGGAATTGGCACTGTTCTTGCTGACGACCCCAAACTAAACTGTAGAATAGCCAATTCTTCTTCTCCTCGTCCTATTATCATAGATCCCCATGGGAAATGGAATTACGCAAATTCTACATTGAAGTCGTTAGTTGACCAAGGAGAGGGAATAGCTCCCTTCATCATTATAGACGAATCAGTTACTCCGTCTTCTAAGGACAGAGACAGTCTTACTAGGCAGAATGGTAAATTTATTACAATACCGTACACAAAGGATATCTGTGAAAACTGGCAATTGATATTATCAAGATTATCTCAGGAAGGTATCAAATCAGTCATGATTGAAGGCGGGGCCAAGATTATCAATGACTTGTTACTTTTACCCCAGTTTGTTAATTGCATCATAATTACAATTGGGCCAGTATTTCTCGGGGAAAACGGAGTTCAAATAAGTCCATTCCAACAAGTCAAATTGAACAATGTGCGATGGTGGACGGGAGTTCAAGATAGTATAATAGCAGCCACATTGAATGAGGGATAGAGCCAAACCTCCTCAAAAATGACCATGCGTTACGAGTACAAATACTTTAATAGACGAACTATTATATTAACTATATTACAAACTATTGCTTTCAATGTAAATGGACGATGAATTGCTTACAAGCAAATTCTGTAAGAAGCATATCTACCGGATGTTTCTGATCTTCTGATAATTTTCACTACTTCACCTCTCTTTAAACCCAAATATCTAGCTACAGGGTCTTCTCTTTGCACTCTTGGTAATTGAGATTCCTTCAATCTATATCTGTCCAACAATTCCTTCTTTTCTTCTTTGGACAATTTGATATGTTTTGGAACCAATTCATGATGAGTGATATTAACTACTAAATCTCCTTCTTGAAACGTTTCTATTGAAGCTGGCGAAACAGTAGGAATCAATTTATTAGCAGAGGGAGTGATGGAGTTCTGATAAATGAATATCCCGGTACTGAAATTTTTTTCAGAAATGTGAATACAAAAATTTCTCATGGTTTTAATTCCTACTGAGGCTTCGTCACAGAACTCTACCCATAAAGAACCTAACTCAGGAAACTTCTCCAAAGTCTCCCCGGTAGGATTGGCTTGGAAACACATCAACTTTCTTTGTGGTACACCCATGGAGTCACAAATCTTGGTTCTGAATACTTCTAATGTCATGTCGATTTCTTCTTGAGTAATGTAGTAACCACGGTCTCTGACCATTTCTTTGACCGTCTTGAACGTTCTAAATAAACGGGAAATCACCCTTTCTGAATCGTCCAGCATATTCTTCCCGATATATCTAATTTATCAATGGGTTACCCTTGATTATTATGAGGTTGATGTAATCATCTCGAGTGAAAAATTGAAATTTGTTGATGCCATGCGAAACGTGACACAAAACGAAAAATATCCGAGGTGGTGGACGAGGGTAGCACCGACGTACACTTCCGACTTCTAACTGTACCCTAACTAAACCAAACCATAAATAGACTATACCCACCAACCAACATCCCTTGACTTCTTAGATTACGTACACGAGCCCCATTTTCGTTTCCAAATGATGGTTTCCTATTCTGCAAGATTTGAATTTAATATTTGCAATAAAGTGCAGATTTAGCAGTGGAACGTTGCTTTGCACTAATCTTCTAACAAATCATGATACTACATTTCATAATCTATACTTTTATTGTTCATCCTATACATTATCGAATTTACGACGGAAGTACAACTCAATATCGCCGTTGCTTTTCCATATTTTTGTTTTTATCGTCTGCAAAGTCATGTCGTAAGATAATTCAATGCCTTTACATTCTAGCACTAACCACTCTGTGGGAGGTTTATTGTTCTTCATTTCTGCAGTTTTCGATTCAAATTTATCTGTAAGGAATGATAAAATCCTGCTGACTCTCAACATGTTATGCGAAGTCAATTTTATAGAAGATTCCAACGTAGGAAGTTTCTTTATTTTCTTTTGGCTCTTTCCTCCGATTTTCTTTGTTGGTGCCAATTCAAGGTAATTACACTCAAACAATTGAAAGGCTATTTTGGGTGGCTCTCTTGCAGTATACCGATTGTACAAGATTGGCCATGCTACCCATTTTGGTAACTGGCCACGCAATTCATTAATAATTGAATTATTGTTCAAATCAGACAACAGAAAACTACTCACGTCTCGGTAATTTCCCAAATCTGGTGAGTACTCAAATATCATAATTTGCAAATCCTGAGGGAGGTTGGTTTTAGTGTTAATAAGTGGAAAATATTGTATTACATCTGCCTTCCCACCTTCTCGGATATTGGCATCAATACAATCTACTTTCAACAAGGTATCGACTAATGTCCCTGGCTTGTAATTATTTGCATGATACTTCTCAACATAGTGTTTCCGATTAGTTTGAAGTAATCTTGATACAGAATCTTCTGGAGTTCCCCAAGCTGATGATAATGAAGTCATTGAAGAAGATTTCGAAACTATTGCTGCGTCATGGTCATCATTAGATTGGGTTGATTCGGTATCTTTACCAGTAAATAACCGAGTTGACGACGACGTTGACGGTCTGCCACTTTTACTGAAATATTTAAATTTCTTTAGACTTGACGAAACCGATACATCATCCTCTTCAAATTTTTTCGCATTCTTTAATTCTTCTCTGACTTGTATATCAAAGTTCCATTCATAAAGTGCATATTCATGGAATAAAGAATTTAACACTATAACCCCAATATAATATCTCTCATCAGCGCTAGTTCTAACTTTTTTAGCGATTAAATGTTGATTATCAGCATGATTTAACGACAAGAATGGATAATTCTTAATCAAGTCGTCATAGTAGATTTCTACATTCAAGAATGAAGTTTCTTTCAAAGTCACAAATAATTTACCTACCTTAATTTCAACTTCACACCAGTTGTTTAAGGTTTCATTTACTTGTAGTTTGAGAAAAATGTTATCCATTTCTTTCCCTCTTTCTTCTAATCGTTTGGCATCTAGGCATATTCCTTGGCTCTCATTCGGCCATGTTTTAACGACACAGCATGTTAATAAGTCCCAAATTTTAATATCACCGTTTGAATATAATGCGATAATTTGTCTTTTGTCATTGAATAATCTTTTGGAAGCAATACTTTTTGGTTCGATCTTAAATTTGGAAACAGGTTTAAAATTGAAGGGAATGTAGCAAATATTTTGAGATTGGATGGGATTCAACAAAATTTCAACGGGAATCTCGTCGATAGTACCATCATTGTTATAGAAATTTTTAATTTCATCGTCTTTATATGCATTTATAAATTCTTTGGATGGCCCACCATTAGGGTCTAAAAACATCGAACTGAAATCTTCTTCATTGGCGAACTTTTCTGCTGATTCTGTTGGAGGAGTACCAGTATCATTAACATTGTGAATTGACAGAAATGTCGATTGAACATCGACATTATGGGTATCCATGGATAAATGTGATATTAAATCGTAAAAATCCGAGTTCAAATCGTCTTGATTATTGGGACTATTATTTTTTATCACAGATTCATCTATTTCCAGAATATCTTTATTAATTAGGTGATCAATTCCCGTTCTTAAAAATTGGTATTTTGCAATTTGCGAAGTATTTGGAACGATATATTGATTAAGGCAACTATTGTTTGAAGAGTAGATCAGTTCATTCTGACAACATAGCGATAGAACTGGACAATCTTCATCTGCAATCACAGTGGAAATACCTATTTTTTCATCCATTACCGAGAAGTCATTGGAAGTGAAGGTTTCAAATTCAGCAATTCTTTCTTCATTACAAGTTGATAAATATGATAAATCAGTCTTTAAGATTCTACCGCTTTTATCACCGGAATAGAAAGTGGAAAAATTATCATCTTCGCTTGTCAATGACCAAACTGGATAATCATGAATATCAAAGTTTTTATATAATTTATACGTTCTCAAGTCCCATAACTTAATTGAAGAATCGGACGAACCTGAAAGGATGAATCTATCATTCATCAATAAGCATTTAATGTTGTCCAGGTGGCCGATTAATTTTCGAATGTATGGATTTGAACTTGAACGTTTATCGAATAATTTGATTGTATGGGATGGTCCACCAGTAGCGTAAACACTATTATTACTAGCTAGGGAATAGATGGAAGAAGTAGCCGAATTGATATCGGAGGTGTTATATATTGACTGAGTAGACTTCAACGTGGTTAGATCCCAAATATTAATCTTACCATCTAGTCCCCCAGAAGCGATTTGTAATGGAGAATGAGGGTTGTAAGATAGTTTTCTGATATAATCGGTATGATTGTTGGAGAACCGAGTGATTTGATTTGTATTTAAATTGATAATTTTTATGGAAAGATCAGACGAACATGATACCAAATTTTCATTGTAATTCACCAATTTAATATCATTGATCCAATCAAAATGAAGATTGTAATGTTTGACAATAGATAGTTGATGGTCACTTTTCATGGGTGTATATGGTAAACTGTTACAACTGATACAAGCTTCCAACTTCAACAATTTGACGTCGACGTCTTCATCGTCAGAAGAGGAGGTACTGAACTCAAACTCGTCATTGGCATCGTTCGTTACAGGTACTTCAGGGTATTTCCAAAGTTTGATACATCCATCTCGACCACCAGTGACCAAGGTATCATTTATGTTGTCGTATTGAATGGCATTTATCGGCAAGATATGATTATTGGAGTTCTGGGAGTTCCCTAATAGATATGAGAGACCAATCTTTGATTTGACTGACATGGTGGAGGGCAACGTGGATGATTACAAACAACAACCAAGTAACAGAAACAACAAGTTAGGCTACTGGATAATTGATTGACGATTGAGTACTAGAAGATGAAACTGACTGTGGAGTACTGAAGGTGAAAACCGATGAGTGAGTACCGAAAGTTGAAATATTGGTTGGTGTAGATGGGCTAGATGAGTTGGTTAAGTAATGAAGGTTAACTAATTATAAGTAATGAAAAATAGTGATGAATGATAATAGCGCTTAGTAAATAGTGCAATTGTAACTGTAGCTTGATGTATACAGCGGAATATACAGCGGAATATACAGCACAAAACCCGAAGAGTCAAACAAGCAATTGGTCGAGTTACGGAGAGCAGCGCTACAGAGGTACTTCCGGAATACAGTAGGGCAAGATGAAACGATACAACAACCTTAAAATGTGCGAAACGAGGTCTAAAATAGATAGAGTTAGCTGATAAGTTGAAAGATATAGGAGGCGATTAGCTCAATTTTCAATTGCTAGTCCGTGTCTGCTAAATACCGAGCAATATGTATTCTATGGTTTGTCTAGTTGAAGTGTCTGTGGCTAGTGGTGTTACTCTCGCTAAACCAGCTGTAATGGGTTAGCCAGGGATCAATTCTAGAGACTGCACAATGGTGGTAACATTAGCTCAGTGAATTGGTCCTAATCTGCTTACAAGAAACTGCTGACGCTACTCGTGTTAGTTAGTTATAATTTGATTCAGTAGTAGCCCACCAAACAAACTATAAGGATTCTTTCGGCCTCTGCCGGCTTCTGCATCCATTTACCATAACTATTATTAGCAACAATAGTGCAAAACTATAATTTGGGCTGCTTACGTAAGCAGAGCTGTTATTGTAGTATTTGTAAATATTCATTACCTTGTCGCTTTAGCAGGACTTATAGTCGTGGTACTTAATTACTAGATTACGATCTTCACTGTATCAGGATATTACTATGGATACAGAAGAGTTGAAAGCTACCGTTTACTTAATGGTAGCTAAGATTATTGATGAAAAGACAACCGATTTTATTGTCACGCCTACTTTTATAGCTTCGTTAGTAGAATTAGTTTATAACCAATTAGTGAATTTTGGCGAAGATTTAGAGTTATTCGCAAACCACGGTGGGAGAAATGTCATTTTGCCAAAGGATTTATATATGGTAGTTAGAAAAAATGATAAACTATGGCAAATATTGTCTGACCTTGAACAAGAATTGAAAGCTAGAAGCATTGAATCATGAGTAATTCTACAAGCGCTTTCATCATGCTTTTGACTACGAAAAAGTTCAGCAACTAGCAGTTCATCTGACAATTCACCCGAGAATTCAAGTCAGAACCTCGAAGTTATGAGTGCCACGAATTTCTTTAAAAAGCATGGAAAGAGTGGTTAATCTCACTAATGGAATACTAGACTATACACTTCAGACTGAATTTGCAATTTTACAATACGCCAAACTCAGGCCAAGTTCATTTGAAATACATATGACTTTATGTTCCTCCATGTTAATTAACGGCGATGCAACACTAAGAGTTCCTAGTTGCTACAAACCATAATTTACTGAATGGTAGTCTGAATGCGTCACAATGCCCGAAATTAACCAACGCGACAAGACTACCTTTCTAGAGCAATTCTTGCAACGGTTTACTACGGCAGAATCAGCTTACAACTACAATTACAACTCTCTCCACAACGAAGCAATATAGACCGAATTGGCCCGTGCCAGGACGTGTTGTTCCTACCTCTGCTCAATCAATTGTCTCATCGAGCTTGATCGGATTCATCCCAAATCAAAAGTTGCAGCTTATAAACTAAACTAGTTATGTCTCAACCACCAATCATATTAACCACATTAGCGAGCAATACATTCAATAGCCACCAATATACCTTGTCATCCTCGAAGAGCATGTCTGAAGATGTCACTTTTGGCGACAAACGCGAAATTTTCAGTTCAGCCATTTGTGGTTAAATTACGCGCATAAAAGAAAATTAGCATTTTTACATTTTTATCATTTTCAGGGTTTTGTTTGTTCACGACATATTATTCAATTGAATTGTCGAGTTATATTAGTTAAGTTTGTTTATTATCTTTGTTGAAAGATTTTGTTTTGTATTTATTTGTTTATTTGTTCATTTGTTAGCCATGTCTTTACCAATCCGTGATATTTCCAATATACCTGCCACTCCTAGGAAGATCAAGCACGATGCCTCGAAGATAAATTTTGATACAACGTCTCCAAGTAAAAGGAAGATAACCGATCCGTTTACACCAAGTAAGAGAAGTACTCCTGTAATACACACATCATCTGCTGCTGTGTTGGACAATGCAAGTTTTGGTCTCTTAACTCCAGAATCAACACCTAGCAAAAAAGGCGACTTTATTAATGGAGGAGATATTCATAATAACACCGGTGTTAAAAGATTATTCACCAATTGCATTTATTCCCAAGCGAAAGAATTGTTTCAGCGAGGTTCAACCAATGGTTGTCAATTGCCGCATTTGATTGCTCGAGAATCAGAAACGGAATATTTAACCAAATTCTTTCTTGAAAATATCATGGAATGCAAAAATGATTCGCTTTATATTTCTGGCCCACCAGGTACAGGGAAAACAGCCCAAATTTCCAAATTAACCAAATGGATATTAAAAACTCCCCAAATTGATTCCACCAAATTGAAATTCGTTAATATTAATTGCATGGTGATAAATAATCCCGCCTCGATTTTTCAAGAAATTTTATGCCAAATTCACAACAAATTGCTGTTTGGAAATCATGGCAAGAAACCTACTTGTAATGATTTGTATGAATATTTAAAGATTTCACAAAACAAATATAATCATGTCATAGTTGTACTTGATGAATTGGATCATTTGATCACCAAAGATCAACAAATCTTATTTGAATTGTTTAACCTCATAACAAGTAGCGATTTATCCACGAAAATCATCCTTGTTGGTATTAGTAATGCCCTTGATTTAACTGACAAATTCTTGCCTAGATTGAAGAGAAATGGAATTAACCCAAAAACATTAACATTTTTACCTTATACTAGTGACCAAATTCGGCTAATTATTCAAACCAAATTGAAAGATTTGCCTCAAGAAATATTCCATCCAGCAGCTATTCAATTATGCTCGAAAAAAGCTGGAGCTATCACCGGAGATTTACGTAAGGCATTTGATATTTGTTATAAGTCAGTCGAACTAGTACAATTATCATGCAAACAACAAGATAATGTACAAAAGGTATTGATCAGTCACGTTGCCAAAATCTGTTCCAATTCTTTTGGTAACAATTGCTTAACTAGGTTGTCCAATTTGAATTTGTTGCAAAAAGTGGTATTATGTTGTTTGTACAAATGCGAGCAACAAGTCACCATTAATGACTTTTATGAATTCTACAAGCAATATCTAATGAAGAAAGCAGATAATTTGATTTCCATATTAAATCGAGGAGAATTTCTTGAAATTGTCAATGCATTGGAATCATTAGCCATTGTGAATACTTCCGTTTCAAAATCAAAAACTAAATGTAAGAATATGGATGTCGGTAATAGAATAATATCAATGAATATCCCCCCACAAGACTTGCTAAAATCCGTTGGAGATATTGGTGTATTGAATAAATTGGTCCACTAAGCTACCATCAACCTAAATAACACCAAAATCAGAAGAATAGCTCCAATTCTTCTCCAGAGGAACCTCATGAGTCCGTGAATATATACAAACATACATCCACCGCTAGATAAAGCCCATTCAACCCACTACTTGCTCCAGACCTCACCCAACCCTCTGGTCGCACTAAAGCTTCTATCTATACTTTTCGAGAAAGTGCTCAAAAGTCAACGAAATTTGACCAAATTTCCCACGAATAACCCAAAACTTACACCAATTCCACCCACTTTGCATACCAACCACCATCACTCTGCCACTGACCCAATCCCTTTAATTAGTAGCTATTCCCCAGCAAAATAGAATTTATAGATGATAAATCATGCATATAATCCATATTCCCATAAAAATTGTGCTTGTAGAAAAAACTGTTGTACAAAGATAAATAGCTTCTTTAGCAAGACTAGTCTGTACAGCGATATAACAGAGTGTATTGGGCCATAAGGTTGGGTTTATGGTATATTATAGTGGTGATTACTGAATCTATAGCCACCAAAGTGTATTATAATTGTTTTTTTGCGAGTTTTTCAGGGTGTATTAGTATATATAAATTATAGTTTTAACTTTATAAGTTAGAATGACTTCTTCCAGTTCCAGGGGACCCCCCTCGTCTCGACATAGTGACTATGGCAAACCACGACGCAAGAACTACTTTTCAACTTCGTTACTGGCGTCTACTACCAATAGACGAGATTTTACCTCAAATAGTTCTTCTACAGCTAATGGGGCAATAAACCTTAACCCTAGTAGCAATCAAGATGTTGGGAATGGGCTATCTTCTCAATCTAGAAACTATAACGGTAATACCGGCGTGAGAGTTCGAAATAATAGCTATGGTTCCTCATCTCTGAACCCATCGAGTTCGGCATCTTATTCTTCTCAGTCATATTTTCCAAACACTTACAGAAGTAGCGAATCTGGCTACTATGGTTCTAACCAATGGAGGAAATCCAGCGTACCCACCGGTGGTGATTCCAGGTTGACTTCTTCCAATAAATTCCGAAGTTCCTTAACTAATTCTGTGCCACAAAATAAGACTTATAACAGTTGGAGTTCCTATACAAACCCTAATAAATTACCAGTATCAAACAATAGAACTGGAAGATCGTATTCATCTAAAGATAGGAGAGGCTCCAGCAATTTACTTAATTCAACCAAAGTGAATGATACTTATTACCCTAGAACTTCCGGCTCGTCATCATCCTACTACCCCAAAGCAGTAGACCGATATTCATCTCACAATTCAATAAGAACAGGATATTACCCCGATAAAAATAGAGTTTCCAGCGGTGGCTCTATGTCTCATAAATCAAGTTTCTATGACTATAATAAATTGGAGTCAGAGAGTGCTAATGCTAGCTTTGATAAGGACGACTCAAAAGTAGATGATGACGATGAATTAGATGAAGAAGAAATGGAAAGACATTTGCTAGATCAAAAGCAACACGAATTACAAATGAAATCTGAAGACGAAGAAGGAAACGACGAGGATGAAGACGACGAGGAAGAAGAAGAGGACGATGGCGACGAGGATGAGGACGAAGACGAAGATGAAAATGAAAGCGATATAGAGAATGGCAGTGAGATACAACCTAAACCTGACCAATTTACAACCTCAAAACCAGATATCGCTATCGTCAAGCAAGAACTTCCGAAAATTGAGAAACCTATTAACGGAATTGATATAAATTCATCTAATGAAATAATGTATGCGGAAGGATGCAACTATCCCCAAAGTAAAATAGATTCTCGTTTTGCTGAGTTAGTTGCTGAATTTCAAAAGAAATCTGCCCACGACAATGGCAATTATTTGAAATATTCATTGGCAAAACCTATTAAGGATTTCAATGATTTTCCTTTTTGGAGAAACAATTTTGATCGATTTTCCATTGATAGTAAAAAGCTTAAAAAATCCTTAATCGACAAGCAAAGAATGCTCACCAAGAAGAAGATAACTCTTTGGAAACAATATCAGGATCAAAATAAGATATGGCAGCAAGAAAAGGTTAGAATGGAGCAACAACTTAAATTATTACACCCACCAGATGATGAAATGAGGCGAGAGATTGAATCCTCCGACATAAAAAAACAGCAACAATTTGCAAATTACGACCAACCTGAAATACCGGAAGAGCCAGCATTTTCAAGTCGAAGATCTAGAAGACATGGCGATTTAGTTACTACGGAAGCCGAATTTCAAGAAATCCTCCAAAACCTTAGTCGTGAACAAGACGAAGATCCATTAGTAAGAGCAGAGAGGTTGGCAGCACCAATTCCTGATATGATATTAGATCCCATGGAGCGAGATAACTTTAAATTTTATGATTCAAATAACATTGTTCGAGATCGTAAGAATTGGTCTGAAAGAGTGAAAACAGATTTTTTCGATAATTTTTCGGAGCAAGAGCATGATTTATTTTGTGAAGGATTTTGCTTATATCCAAAGCAATATGGTTCTATTTCAGAACATATGGGAGGTTTAAGAACAGCTTCGGAATGTGTAATTCATTATTATGTTACGAAAAAAGCAGTAAACTATAAGTTATTATTAGCACAGTTCAAGAAGAGAGCTTCAAAAAAACGTGGACGGGGAAAGCAAATCAGATCAAGGAATGTTTCTCAATCACAAACACCAGTTTCCACTCCAATGAGCGAAAACACACCTGCGGAGTATTTCGATATGAATCAAGATAATCTGTCCACCGTCTCTGTACCAATTATTGAATCCGAAGCACATGGGGAACAACTTTTCACTGATTCGGGACGTAGAAAACGAGCTGCTGCACCTGATTTTAAAGCCGAAAACGACAATGTACAAATCAAGAAGAAACCAAAGAAGAAGTCGATATCATCTAATGGTCCAGCTGAAAATAATGATGAATCTACCGAAACTATGGTATCAGAAAAGAGTGTAGAAGCTGAGGAAAAAGCTGCAATAGAAAATGAAGAATTGAATCTGGCAATGTTGTCGGATGCTATTGACAGTGATTCGAAAGAGAAACGGAAAACAATATCTAGCTACTGGAGTATCACGGAAGCCAATTTATTTCCCGATTTATTACATAAATATGGAACCAAATGGACGACCATTGCAGACGAATTAGCTACCAAGTCAGCAACAATGGTTAGAAACTACTTCCAAAGAAATGCTGAGAAGAATGATTGGATCAGAATAGCCGATGAAGCAGACAATAGATCCCAGGCAAAATTTGCAGCAGTTTTAAAAACTGATGATGGAGAAATTATATCTCCGCCCAGTAACCAAAATAGTCCTAATATTCCTATAGGTACATTCCAACACGCACCACCGTTTAATACATTACCAGAGGTGAATGCAACAACTGCTAAAGTCAATATTAATTCTTTATTAAGTCAATCTCCAGCTCCAGTTCTAGTCCATGGCTCTGAACCTGGCCAAGAAGTAAGTTCCGATCAACCTACAGAAACGACAAAGGTACCAGTACCAGTGCCACAAACACCGCAAGCACCACAAGTACAATATCCTGTGCAAGGGTTTCCACTTGTACAAGGTCCAATTCCGCCAGTACTTCCAAAACCAAGTATTCCTATGGCTCCAACTAGATCTTCAATTATGAGTTTGCTAAATTCAGAACTGCCTGTCAAAATAGAACCTGCAGTCAAATTTGAACCCATGCACCATACAAACACCTTGAAGGATCTACTCAATTCACCATCAGTCCTGGCACCCAGCTCAAGTGGCGAAGTTGCTGGCAAAGGCGACTTCAGTAATCTATGAATTAACCACCTCATAGGTATTTACGACAAATTAATGATATAATCATAATATTACCACCAAACTGTAGAAGAAGTAATGCAAAATGTAGCTCCAGCTCAAGTTCCAGGCATCATATCCCATGATGATTTGGTTTACTTCCAATTAACCATTCAATACTCTTCCAACTTCACCTGGTTCGGTTCAGTAAAACGCAATTTCTTACCTTCCAAATACAGACAAAGCGCATACCTGTACAAAATCAAACACACCTGCATACCACCATTGAATAAATTTTTCAATCAAAAGCTTCACCACGAATCCACCAAAGAAACTTCAGCAAAAGGTAGCAATAATGTCGTTAAGACAAATATCCAATGCTACAAGGTTGAAGATCTTCACCAGAAGTTTCTCCAGTTCAAAAACCACCTTCCAAGACGCTTTTGTAGAGGATGTCAGAGTTGATGAATCTGGTAGACCATTAATCTCTGCTAGTTTGAAGAAACGTATCAGTGAAAACCGTGCAAGGATAGATATCAAGCCAACTGTTACTAATGAATCCATTCAAAACTTTGAAAACGAGCGGTTACGAATTGTTCCGGGATTGAAGACGTTTTTCGGTGGTAATCCAATTCATGAAGACAATGTCAATCAACTAAATTCCATTATAAGAAAGTATATTAATTTACCTACAAGAATCATCGATAACGAAGAGTTACGTAATAATAAATTCATCTCCATCGAAACCTACCGAGAAATGTGTCAATCTGGGACCAGATTGAAAGACATTCATTATAAAGAATTGACCTCATTATTGCACAGATTAAGAACCATCGACTTACAATTGATGCCAGAGGATGTCAAACAAGTGTTACAGAAATTTCAAAGCAAATCGTCCATTTTGACCAAACAATCGAAAGTATTGAAGACACTAGATGAATTTGGTAGAGCTAAAGCTATTGGGAAGAGAAAGTGTTCTATAGCCAATATCTACTTGACAAAAGGTGAAGGTCAATCTTTAATAAATGGAAAATCCTTGGTGGACTATTTCCCTGATATCACCCACCGTAAACGTATTGCTTACCCATTCCAAGTCATTGCACAAGAAGGTAACTACAATATCTTTGCCACGGTGAATGGAGGAGGTATTTCTGGTCAAGCCGAAGCTGTGATGTATGGTATCGCCAAAGCATTGATTATTCACAATCCGTTGTTGAAACCAAGATTATATAAAGCTGGATTAATGACAAGAGATGCCAGAATCGTGGAAAGAAAGAAGCCTGGTAAAGTCAAGGCTAGAAAATCTCCAACTTGGGTTAAACGTTAATACAATTACCTCACCTACCTATTTCATGTATATATGACATTGTATATAATTCTAATACACTTATTCACAAAGAGATTCCAAGTACATTAATGTTGATTCAATTTCGCCTTTCTCAAACTTGGTGATTTTCCCTTGAAAGCTAGCACCTTTTCCACCACCTTTCAAATTGGTGATTCTTTGTTTGAGTTCAGGCTGTAACGATTCCGCTTGTGGGCCCAAAATCTTAATTAATCCACCGTTGCCAGAGGCGTAATCACCACTAATGAATACCACCGTTTGCTTATCGTTCAAATTGATGCCGCAATCTTTAGTACCATTGATTAACGTGAGCAATTCCTTCTGCAACAAGGTCAAGTATTGGGGATTATTATCTTGTTTATAAGCGAAATCAATCAATTTATCCGTAGTGGAAAAGTTGGTGAATATTCTAGTAGCTTGAATGTTAGCTAGCTCTTTCAACAAATTTGATTCTCTAGATTGACATTTACGGTAGTTAGCATTCAATTGTTCTGCCTTTTCTGCCAATTCGTCTAAAGGACTGGATAACTCGCTACCGAGTTGTTTTAAAATGTCATGCTGTTTTCTAAGGTATTTGAAGACCCGAGAGCCACAAACAAAGTGTAATCGCGAATGGCCCCCTCTAACATTGGTCTGGTGCAATAAAGAAATCGCCTGGATCTGTAAAGTGTTTTGGAGATGTGTACCACAGCATGGATTCTCATCTAATTCACCGATTTTCACTACTCTAATGATACCTTTGGAAACATCGTAATCATCGGGGACGTTAGCTGAGTGGTCGTGTTTTTCTTCTGGAGTTAATATAGTTATTGGGATGGCCCTGATTATGTACTGGTTGATTTTATCATTAACTTCATCCACAATGTCTTGCTCCACCGGCCGTGGTAATTCAATGTAATTGATCATATCGCCCATCGACCAACTAACCGTCTCCAAATCGTAGGTATCAAAGATGGCAGACAACAAATGTTGTCCAGTATGTTGCTGCATCAAGTCCAACCGTCTTTCCCAGTCAACATTAACGGTGACCTCGGTGCCTGGCTCGATAGGCTCGTTAACTATGTGTAGCGCCGATAACCGATCTCTCAATACAGATTCCACTTCTATGACCTTGTTTCCAGGTAAAACCATCGTGCCTCTATCGAATGGTTGTCCGCCACCTTCTGGAAACAAAACCGTATCTGATAATTCTACAGCGTATTGCGCTACACTTGCCTTGGACTTGGATGATTTGGCATCTTTAGGAGTATATTTGACGCTGGAAATCACTTTTGTATTCAAAGTTCTCAAGAACGAATCCCTCTGGCACGCTAAACCTCCCACTATTGCTGTCATTTTGTTGTTTGGGGGTTTATATTGCTAAAGAAGTTGGAATTCTTCTGACTAATTGCGCTGGTATCGCGCGGCTCGGTTGCAAAATTCAAATACGTTAGCGCTACCATTGAAGTATTAGTTGCACCCAATGGTAAAGCCAGGTTGACGAATGCTTGCATTCGAGTCTACAAGCAATAGGCGACAGTGACCTCGCAACGGAAACAGTTTAAGGTTTGGTATACGTTTAATAAAATTAATTAGGAAGAGGAGCTGTAGGTGGCTACTCAAAACTGTTTGTATGTATAGGATGAGCAATGTAAGGTAACAAGCAATAGTCTCTAAGTTGTAGGTCATTTCATAGTCCAAGTACTATGAACCAAGTGGAAAGGAGCAGTATATCCTTTGTGGGATAGCTTCATTATTTCTTTCTGAACACAAGAGCAGCAATAATAGCCGAAGCGATCACAGTAATTACCCCAGGAATGAGAATTTCATTTGCAACACCAGGAATGATATCCTTTGAGTTTTTAGCTTTGATCATATCAATTGGTGCGGATTCGTGTGGGTTATGAAGATATAAATCAACTCTTTCCGACCCTAACTTTTGTGTGATTTGCACACATTCGGTTAAATCGTGATCTGACGTTATCGAGACAATGTCCCCTTCATCGTCAATATAACTGATGGCATACGTTTCATCCTGGCTGGAGTTTCCACACTTTAGCTTGTCAAAATCTCTGGGGATCAATTTGGTATCAATTAACTGTCTTAATTTCAATATCCCTTCATTTGGATTGATATTAATTCTATGAACTCTGCCTTCAATTGCTGGCGATTGGAATTTAAACGTAAAAGTTAACGAATCGGAACTCCGCAAAAACTTTGAATTCGATGATTTAACAGCTTCAACATGAGAAACGGAATCGGATGGCTTAATGTCAATGTTAAAAGCTTGGAATTCCGATGGGGTAACATCAGGGGTGCTTCCAGTTAAGGAATCAGAATGAACGGAATCAGAGTCATCGTGAAGTCCTGTCCAGAACTTATTCCACGCTGGTCCTTCTTCGATTTCTTGCGCAGTAATATCACTTGCAGTCTCGCTTGACTCGATTTGTTTGATTTGATTTAACGTAGCATAGGTCAATTTTAACACATCAACGATACCAACAATGTCATTATCGTCGCCCACAACGGGTAAATTTAAATAATGGCCATCAAACATTTGTCTTAACGCTTCTTGAATTGGTAAAGTTAAACTAGCCACATCTGGATGTGGGGTCATAACTCTAATTATGGAGCATTTCTTTGGGTCTAACCCGGCAGCAATTACTCTTAAAACCACATCTTTTGAGGTGAATATCCCTTTCACTTCTTCATCTATATCTTTAACTAAAACTGCCGTGGTTTTATGTTGTTTCATTAACACGGTAGCATCGTAAACCGACGATTTCTCTGAAATATAAACTGGAGCGGTGTTGACATTCAATACCGACAGTAACGTAGGACCATTCATCTTGGTTTTCAAATCTTCAAAATACTGAAAGATATGAGAAGGGTGTTGATCATGGCCGATTTCTGAATGTACCGAGTTAAGCGCTTCATACAACTTTTTAGAAGAAGAATGCATTCTTTCGAGCTTTTCCATTTGTTGAGCGTAACACTTGGTAATGTCCAATACCCCGACGATTTGATTGTTATCGTCTAAAACTGGTAAATGACGGAACCCTTTTTGCACCATTAAATCCAAAGCTTGCGACGCAGGAGACGACGCTTGGGCACACAAAGGAGATGGGGTCATAATTTGGTCTACGGTGATCAGGGAAGCATTCAATCCAGATCCCACAATTCTAAACGCCAAGTCCTTAGCAGTGAATATACCAATCAATTCACCCGAATCATTGATTACCAAGATACAATTTTCTCGTTTGGCCGACATCAACTGGGCCACCTCATACCCTGTCAAGCCCACTTTACAGATGATGGGGTCTGAAGGTTTCAACGATAACACCGTTCCTGGAACTGGTTTATTATGTTTAGAATTCACTCCGCCGTGTCTCTTTTTCTTAGACAAATCGTTTTCAATACGCTTTCTAATGGCATCGTCCCGCTTCGACTGACGCTTCCGAGACTCAGACACAGAGTCACTTGATCTAGAATACATGGTGTTGCTAAAGAATCGTTTTCTTTATCAGTTTACAACTTTGAAGAAATAGCAAAACAATGATTATGTAATCGAAATCAAAACACTCAAAGTAGAAATGGTGCGCACTGCTGAATAACAGAGTAATGAGATGTGCTGCACATTATACATTAGCGAGACTTCAGCGAGAGTGCACGATATATAAGGAGGGATCGCGGGAGATTAGTGAGATTAGTGGCATTGCTAACGAGACTAGATATGTTACTTTGGGTTATAGACGTATAGTTTAGATTCAGGTCGGATATCGAAGCAATGGTATTACTAACAAGAGTCGATTAATATCAATTCTAACTCTCTTATTGGGGATTTACCAAAGAGTCTGTAGAAAACAACTACTGCTAATAACCTACTACCGTTCATAGTCTAGTGACAGACGGTTATCTTATATGGTAGCGCTGTGAATTATAAGTTTACACTTCACCATTGAAGGTATCAGCTCACCAATCTGCGGAGTTCGAGCTTTTTGCCGAGCTAGAACGATGTACAGCTCTTTTCCACCTTTAAGAATCCATTAAGATTTTAAAAGCATTAATCTTGCAGCCTTACTCTTCTGTAGCGTCGTCGCAGAGCACTTTCGCAGTAATAGTGGGAAATGCATACGATTCCTACCACTAATATTTCTGATTCAACAACCTCAACCAGTTTACTGAAGATTTTCCACCAACTCTTGCCCTTCGTCATACAAATTCTATACTATGACAAAGTTTAAGCTAACGACCAAATTGGTCCAGTTAATTGAAGCATCTGACTTCAAATTGGAGAGTGAAGACTCTGTCTCTCATAGTGAATTGATCAAGTTCTATAATCTACATAAACCTACGCCAAGTCTACTTGACTTGCTAAAGATGACTACCATAATTCCTCACGAACATCGACATGTTAAGATAGAAAAGTCGAGGCAATTTATCAAATCGATGCAAACATTAAAGTTGAAGCAAAAGGAGCAAGAGTATCAGAAGTTAATTAATCCAACATCTGAGTTTAAAACTCTTTACGAAGTTGACGATAGTGCCATGTCGATTAACCAAATGACAAAACAAGCCAACTCGCATTTGACTACCATCTTTAATATCTTGATTAGTGTTGCTAGTGTGGTGTACGCAATTTGGTACTGGACCGATTCATCGTGGAAATTACCACTCAGCTGGAGAATCTTACTTTGCTTATTTTTCGGTTTTTTGATTTTAATTGCCGAAGTGGTGGTTTACATGAGTTATTTAAATAAAATTGAAACAGCCAGAAGTAAGGAATTGTCGAAAAAAGAAGTCAAAACAATTATCAAAACTATTAAGATCTAGTTATCGAATCAATTCTTGCCACCTAAATAAATAAAGTGAAGATTCGCCCAAGAGAAAATGTTTTGCTATCAGCAAAATTTACTACACGGTACCTAAATTGCTGTAAAGAACCTGCTTTGGTTTGGAATTTTATTAGAAGTCAGTGCTAGTTTGCTGATACGAAGTTTTTCTATTCAGAAGTGTGCAAAGTCCTCGGCCCAGACAGTAAACAGTGGAAAGAATAATAGCTATGTACCACTATATTTCCCCTCCAAACATGGCAAACTTTCACAAAACACTAATACAGAGTCATTAGTGGGAAACATTCACCACAAAGCATTTCCTGCCGATTTTCTCTAAACTGCGTTGTCTATACATTTGGCATACTTTCATCATTATATATTGTAGACGTTTTCCGTGCTACCGTGTTTTGCTTGCCATATAGGCTCCATTTGAAAGTTGTACTTTAGGGAAACTCAAGCACAACACGTAAGTAGTACTTGTTACCAAGTTTCCGAACACAATACACGCTTCTTCTAACTAAATCCTACTCCTAATCAACATTCACATCGACTTCGCGCTACCATAATCATTTAAACTACCAAAATACCACTAAACGAAAGATAAGTTGCAATATAAACCACAAAGACATACGAAAATTCTCACCTGAGCATTTGGTCTCCAAATGAACCTTGAAATCGGAAAATATCCACATTTGGCTCTTCAGTGTTTGTTGCTTAAGCGGCAGTAGCAGAATTTCGCAACCAAATAAAAGTGTTGCAAATTGAAGCTTTTGGATTAATTAAGTATAATTAGAAGTACAACATCATGAATTCGTTTACAGATGTATTTAAATTGAAGGGAATCTATAGAATTGTAAGTGGGTTCCCTTTATTTGCCTATATGCTTGGCATTTTCCAGGATATGATTATCTCAATTTTGAAGACTGGCCCGATTCCAAAACATGTTGCTTTTATTATGGATGGGAATAGAAGGTACGCTAAATCAAGGAACATGACATTGAAAGGAGGTCATTCTGCTGGAGCCGAAACCTTGATAAATGTATTAGATATTTGTTTTAGATTAGGAATTGACCATGTAACTATTTATGCGTTTTCTATTGAAAACTTCAATCGTTCAAAAGACGAAGTGGATACGTTATTTACTTTATTAAGAGATAAACTCCAATATTTGACGGAGTATGATCATCTGTTTGCTAGATTCAACAAGGTCAGAATTAGAATCATTGGCAATAAAAGCTATATCCCTGCGGATATATTGAGTGACTTGCAACAGATCGAAGAAAGAACAAACCAAAGCGACAGTTATCGGGTATTGAATGTTTGCTTTCCTTATACTTCTCGTGATGATATCGCCCACTCCATCAGAACAGTTACAGAAAAGAAGATGAACCATGAAATTGAAAGAATCGATCTTGATACTATCAAAAGTCATATGTACATGGGGAAAGATTCGCCAGATTTGGATATTTTAATTCGTACTAGCGGAGAGTATCGATTGTCAGATTTCATGCTTTGGCAAGCAAACTCAAACTGTACGATTGAATTTACTACAACTCTTTGGCCAGACTTCAACTTTTTCCATTTAATAAAGATTATTCTCAATTGGAGTTATGGCAAGGCAATTGAACTGGAAAATAATTCGACTTTAGGATTAAAACCAAACTCGGATAATTTGCTGGTAGTGAAATCAATCTTGGAAGAATTACCTCATCCACCACCTTTCCATTCTGTTACTGAAAGAAATTAATATCTCCTCAGTATTTGCTACATATTGGTGATGGCTAAATTTTAATATTATAATGTTTCTTAATATATACAAGGGTGAGTTTATAAAATGAATTGAATATGTGATAGCTCAATCTGAAGCAGATCTTGCCTTTTCAGCAACTTCAAGTAATTTCTTCTCTTGTTCTTCTGGAGATAATTCTTCATTCAAATAAACATTTGGTGCAGTGAAATCGTTTGCTCTCAATACAATACCGTTGGGGTTTCTTTCATTGACCCATCTGGTGGTTACTACAGAACTTAAACCATGATATAAATCCTCCATAGTGTGAGATCTTGACAATAAATAATCATTTATATCAAAACCTAATTTTTGTTGTAATAATTTGGCAAACTGGAATCTGAAAGATAAATCATATAAATCGGTATTGCCGTATTGTTGTTTGTCGATGGACTTGTTGGTTAATTCTTGGTAGGTTTCATTTAAAAGTTGCAACAATTTGGTTTCATCACCATAAGTGGACTCAATATTTCTTTTAGAAATCGATTGAAATTTCCATTGATTGACTTTGAAATCAGGCATATCAGTTTCTACATCGAAGGCAACATGTCCAGGCGAGTTTTCTTTGTTTAAAATAGTAATTTGAGCTTCTGGGTCTATTTCAAATTCATCTTGCTTCTTGATGATTTCTTGCTGTTTTTGTACTTCTTTCTTTCCAAAAAAGTCCCCCAAAAATCCCCGAGGAGAACTTGTAGTAAAACTCCTTATAGGGGCTTTATTTAATACCCTAAATCTAGTTAACATTAATGGCTCTGGTGTATTGCTTCTTTATATTGAAAATTTTACCTAATTTATGTCGTTCTGAAGTTGCTTGAGAAATTATGTCGCCATACTAAAATGACGCAAAATCAAAATTTGGTCTTTGCAACGTTACCCGACTACAACCATTACTGGCTGCAAATAGATATCCATGAATAAACTTCAACTCATGGTAATGAATCACAAAGAACCAAGATCTATAAAAGAGTGTCTACAACTTACACTTGCTTGTATTCAGCTAATTGTCATTTATTGCAAAGGAGACCCTTTTCTCCACCTAATTTCTACCGTGATCCAGTAATCGAAGCTAACTCAATCACCAGAATCAACATGCTATATGCATCTCTATACTTCCCAGTATTCTTGGAAGATGTAATTTATTCATTAATTGTCTTAATAATTTATTTTGGCTCTGTCGCCTTTTAATGTTATTTCTTATGCAATTTTCTTCGTACAAATGAAAATGTTAACAATGTCATAAGCACGTAAAATCCTAGGCCGACATTCTGTTGTTGTATGAACGAGTTGCCACCTATAGAAGCTGTTTCTGGCGACTCTGGTTGAGAAAAATTGTTGAATACGTCGAGGCTCCTCTTCTTTGGGGTACTCGCATTTCCATTTTCAATAGATGTGGGCAAGCTTGAAACCGAACTTGTTGATTGCGGTACGGATGATCCCGATGCATCACTTGTATTGGTTGTAGTTGTAGTTGTAGTTTCCACATTCAAATTACCTAAGTCACACCAACCATTAACTGGGAGGCAACTAATATATTTGCACCACTTGCAAGAAGTGGTACCATCTTTATCATCGGTAAAAAAGTTCTTTGCAAGCATAGCAAAATAAAGAATTGCCAATATTAACGCTATAATTCTGACTACAATCCATATAATCAATCTGGATCCAATTTTATTTTCCCGCATATACATGGGATTCCAATTATTCTTAAATTGTTGGATTGTTCCCACATTGGAATCATAGGTGATTATTCCATCGTGATAGACAAACCAGGGATCATGTAAAAGTGTTAACGCCAAAACTATTCCAATGGCAAATCCTCCAATATGGGAAAAGTTGTCCATCCCTGGTAAAAGACCTAGTACTAATGAAACTATAATCTCACCGATCATAATCACTATGAACCACCCATATTGTTTTGTTCCGTACATATTGGTATTCTTTTTACCGCAGTATATAAACATGAGCATATTAACTGCAAGGATACCAAATAAAGCCCCCGATGCCCCAGTTGATGCAATTCCAGTGGGAGTAAAATTAGAGCCTAACAAAAACCCACCAATACCACTTGCAATATATATAATTGCATATTTAACGATTCCGATTTGTCTTTCAACACTTGCTCCCATCACTATTTGCAATAATAAATTAAATATAATGTGTAAGAATCCAGCATGCAAAAATATTGGAATAAATATTCTGTACCATTGATTTGGAACCCATTGATTTTCAACCATTTTAATAGTAGATAATCCACATAACTCGGATAGATTGCAAACATTAGTGTCCGTCGAAGTTGAGTTTGCGCAGGGAAACGCAATCGAGGTATCATTTGTAATACCAGCCAAAATATGCATACAAGGAACATATCTTGCTCCCATATTAATCAAAAGGTAAGTTGATGGACCCAACATTGGATTGAAATAAGGTTTGGTTTGGAATGCACTTCCTGTCAAAATAGACATTTTTGCTAGCTCTACTATAAAAACTATCACTTGGATAAGGGTAACTATTATAGTGAAATATGGTAATTTAGTCCAGTGGAACCTGGGCAATCTTCTAAGATTTCGTAACCGATTTTTCTCGTTCTGCTTCAACTTAATGTCTATATCAGAAAGAGGTTTGGCAGGTAAATCTCGATCTTTAGATGGAAATGTGGATTGAGATCCTTCTAGCTTGGAATCATTCAGATCCACTCGATGAGGTTCACCAACTGAATTGACAAAATATTCAAAATTATTAGAATACTCTTCTGTACCCTTTTCCAGGTTATAAGCTACATCTCGATATGGACTGTCCTTGCTAGGAACAGTTGGTACAGACGTGTATTGCGGCACGGTTTGATGATAAGGGAGACTAGGCATATTTTTTGCTGAAGGTTCAGTATTGAAGTTGAATTCAGATTCAGATGCAAAAGGATTTAGTGGTGGAAGGTCTTTGTTTGCAAGTCCACTTGAAGACAGTGGTTGGTATTTTCTATTTGGAGAAATATTGGGATTCACTGATTTTTCGTCTAAAGTGGAGTATAAATTGACATTTTCTTGATTCATATCATTTCCGCCATGGAAATATTCCCCTTGATGCTGCTCAGTATAGCCACGATAGCTGTTATAATTATTATTGTTGGCGCCTTGATTATGACCGCGATGAGTTTTTGATTGATTCTGAAGAGGAAACGAGTTTCCTGCAACGGGCTGGCCCTGCGAATACGGATACCTCTTTTGAGGGTCGTAGTTATCCTGGCCGTTCATTATTAACGAAGGTGAAAAAAGCTGGCAAAAGAAGCAACAAACAAATGTAAAATCCTCCAAAAAAAACTTAACGTGTGACCCCACGTACCTGGATCAAAAACAGGCCTGAGAAACGTAGTCAGAGTTACTGCAGCACAGAAATGTTACTACCTTCATAGAAAAGTTATATAGCTAACTACTACTATAAATAGACGACATTGTAGTGCACTGGCTATGCTACATCCAATAAGCAGCCAATCTTACTATAGCTAAGGAGGATGTCGTGAAAAGTTTAGTTTGACTACTGACGTCATTGCTGTAAGGAGTACATGTTTTGGACCGTTAACTGATGAACTGCGGTGCGAAGAAGTTAACTGCAGAAGCGAATCTAACTACACTGATTTAATTAATTGCAAATAAGTTGGCAAGAAACGGCTGGCATAGTTTGTTCGGGGTGCATTAAAGTAGTGATGTGTGGTTCAAGAGGAAAGTAAAAAAAAGGTGACGAGACGTCTACATTAGAGTGAAGATCTGGGAATACAGAATGTGGGCCACTGCACGATCTATCAGTGGTAGTTTCGACCAAGGAAACACTGCTCCACAATGTGAGGCTGGTTCTATGCGTATTGCAAGAATCGCATGATTTTGCTACAATTGATATGCAAATAGTTTATTAATGTACAAATGATTTTCAACGACTAATCCTTAAATAAAGCATCGTTAGATAAAGGATCTTGTGCTAATACTTGTGCTCTCTTCTTCAATTTTCTGTCTTTAGAAGCTTCTGATCTTGATTTAGCTTGTTCAGCAGCTTGTTGTTTAACTTGAGCCCTAACAAAGTTTGGAGAAACGTACTCCTTATTTTCATAAATCTTTGGTCCACCAAATGAACCTTCTAAAATGGTGATCAAAGTTAACACAAATCTTGGTCCGATTTCAACCAAATTTAATTCGTCAACATTTACATCGGAGGCTTCGCTTTCTTTAGTTTGTAAAGTTTCGTTAATTTGATAATTTCTAACCCAAATCTTACCGTCGACAATTGAGAAAGTCATGACGTGATCAATAAATGGTTTAGACTTTCTGGAGTTTGGTGGAACACCAAAACTATGGGTGAATAATTCCTTTAATAATTTATTGTGCTCGGAACTTGAAAATGATTTATCAAAACTTAAAATAGGTCTGGACCCTTTCAAACAATTACCTGTGAAGTTCAATTCATCAAGAGTGTGTAAATTTTGAATATGGAATTTTAAAGTTGGACCATTTGGTGGTTTGGAAATCCAAAGATATAAATCTTGATGCTTTCTAGCTTCAAAGAAAAAAATATTGTTACAATTATATAACTCAGCAACTTCATTTAATTGATACAAGTTCTTTTTACTATCGAATTTAGGTTCCTTTCTAGCATGTGGTAATAATTGCGTCAAATCTTGAATAAGATGACGATGTCTATAAGTTATACCACGAGATGTGATAACTAAAAGTCTTTGTCTATTAATATGTTTAGTCTTTTCACTAGTTTCTTTACTAGTCTTGGACTGCAAAGCCTTATAAATTGCTGACATCTTGTAAAGTATAAACAGTTGTCAATGTATATCAATCTACCGTGAATCTAAGTTCGATTTTACTATCTTCTCATCTCATCTCAAAGAACTTTTCAAAGTGCGATGGGAAGGTGGGTTACCCGGAATTTGTTTATCTCCTGTACTCAGCTGATTCAACTAAATGGATGAACTCAACTCGATCAGATAGTATTGACGAATGCATGGAAGAGAAAAGTTGATCATTTAGGTGAGGTAGCTTGAGCTTATAGTTCGCTACTCCTTTTCTATAAAATAATTCCACATTTGCTTTGGTGCACTCAAATAAGCTACTTTTTGAAAGTCTAGCTATCGCAAGAGCTATCGCAGGAGCTATACCAGGAGGACTGTAGGATCTTAATATAATTTCAACATCACCATAGTGAATAGAACTTGAGTGTAGTATGTTCAGAATAATTCGGTTATTTGAAATAGGTTGACTGTTTTGTTGCCACGCACCGTATATATTATAGATGGGTTAATTAATTTTCTTTGAATTGCCTTGAGTTCGTCTTGGGGTGTATCAATACTTGATGTACCCTCTTTCTAAGACACAATATTGGACAAGGAAGTAAATATTGTTTGTACAATCTGCAATTGGTTCCAGCTACTGTTTGAATTAACCAAATCACTGGTCGTGGTAGCGCTGCATTCTCTAGGTAATTCTATTCTGAAGATAAACTAAGTTCCAACACGAAAGTGTTCCCATGAAAAGTGTTTCAAATAGCCATTACACTTGTTGCTCTAAATTTGAATTTGAATTTGAATTCTGTACTCAATTACGAATACCGCTAGGAAACATCTTCAGACCCTAAAATAATTTGTTAAACTTGATCGATATAAGCACCTGTGGACTATCGGCTACTTCTACACCAATTCTACGATGATACTATTGATAAATTCTATTGAATGAATATTTAAAGTATATACCAAGTAAAACTAATACTTGAAGGAATTAACCAGTAATGCAATTAAAGATATAAAATCAATAATATATTCTTGCGCACAAACATAGTACAACACCACAGTAGAACCTGCTTAATGTTTTTCTTCTAAATGTTTGGCTAAATATTCTTTAACGAACTTTTCTTCTTCTGGTGAAGAAGCGTTAATAGATGGATGGGTTGGTGCTGGTGGACCCCATGGTTTTGGAGCAACCAAAAATACAACAGCCCCTAAAGTAGCAAGAGCTAATTGATGTGGTGGTACGGATCTACCAAGGATAGTATAAGCAGCAGCCATTGTTATTTAATAATAGTTTATTCACTAACAAGTTCAATGTATAATTTTTCACATTTCTCAAAAAATCTCGGTTTGGTTTTTTGATTGGTGGTTCTCGACTCACGTGTAAATTTCACTTATGCAATTTATATACGAGGGAGAGATTTCGTTGAATTCCGGTACACACAAACGTATTTTGCAACCTACCAAGTAAAGGTTACTTCGAAACTATTAATTGGAGAAAGCATAGCAAATACGAATTGAGCAAAAAAATGTCATTAAATTTTATGGCGGGAGTACGCACTATTGATTTGGCAACTCTTGCGCAAAATGATATTGACTGTCTATCGAATTATTCGTTTGACGATTGTAGCTCGGTTTCCATATTTAAGATGAAGCGCCAAAACAAGTTGAAAAGAATGTTAAATTATTTTAAGAGCAAATCTAAAATATATAGCAATGATAATATTAAGAAAAAACAAAATTATTTGACAAAATCAAATATTTATTTGTCTTCGTTGTTCCCTTTACGAGCATTCCAGATTAAACAGGATAGCAAGATTCAAAATTTACAAGCAATGAATGTGTCTGCAATATTAAACACTAATGATTGTATATCTCCTCCTCGTTTGCTTCCTTCTACCGAATTACCAGGTTTTTTCCCTCGGGCAAGAACTCGAACATCTAATGTTCCCCAATCTGCTATTTCTTCTTTAGTTAATATGTCTAGTATAGTTCATGACATGCCAAACGTTCATTCCATATATAGAAGATCTGCAGTTTCACTTCGTTCTAGACAAGCAGTGATCATGAATGCCGTTGAAATTTCGGACTCTGCTGAATCCAGCAACTTTAGTTTTAATCATTCAGAAATAAGTAGATTGAACACTAGACAGATAACAATAACGAGAAGGTCTCCTTGGAATAGGTTACCATCTCCTTTAAATATAGACTTTTACGCTTGAATCATATTTGTTCTAGCCAAATATAGTACAAAATTTTGATACATTCCTGATTTTCAGCTGATTAGCAAAGAAATTTCTTCTTGGTAGTATTCACCACATGATAATTGTTCTTGGGAACTTCTAATATAACACCAATGGTTTGGGTTTTCGTTAAATAGAAGTCTTACTTTACCAAATTTCCTACCGATTTTATTCTTATAAATCAAACCTTTGAACTTTTTAAATGAAACTAGTCGAACTGAAGATTCTTCAACTTCAAGATATCTGGGAGCAATATAGATCTGTGCAAACTCTCCTTCATTAAAGTCACATTGAATTGATTGGGTAAACCCAGTTCTTTGTATTGAATCAATTGAATATGCCATACCAAACACAAGTAATGCTCGGCCCCCAGTCAGCAAGCTAAATGAATCTTGAATAGCAAGCGTACGGGTGTAGCTATTTTTGATGGAGCATCCGCCCGATGTACCGCATGATAAACAATCTGAAATTGGTATTAATTGGCGAAGTTTTTTCACCAGATAATTTGCAGAGAAATAGTATTGATACCACCTTTTATCGGTAATATTAAAATAAACCATTGAATTCGATTGGTTGAAATAAATCGTATTATTGATATTATTCATATATTTGGCTGCACTGGCCAATTTCATGACATCTTCGTTTTCCAATATATAAATGTTTCCTAGCTCAGACCTTTTACTGTCGAAATAATTCTCCTTGGCTAAAGAAAGGGTAGATATGTTCAACTCCTCGACCTTTCTATATGTGTCGTTTAATAATATCGGAGACCCAGCTACCAATTTAATAATTATCCCGAATACAACAATCCACCGAACCATGACAACAAGCTGCTGCAAAATTTCAAAATACAAACTTAACTTAAACTATAAGCTTAAATCTATTATTTTACTTTCACCTTATAAGATACTTCCTATTACCATAGCAAAACAGTTTTAGCATACTAATATCAGTCGATACATTTTTTGCTCTGGTTTGCAAGTTGCTCTGGATCGCAGTTTTTCGAGCCAAACGAAAATACCACATTTCTAAAATCAAAAGCAGAACTCCAGCCAACTCAAATTATGCTAAGGTTCAAAATCATGTACCCAATTAGCTTCAATCCTCGTGGGGTCACCGTTGACATTCAAAATTCACAAACAGATCGTGTTATCGCTAGTTTTACTCTCATGGTAAATGGATAAATGACGACGAACTTAAAGGACAGTTGCTATTTTCAGAGTAATCGCTATTGTTCATAATTGAGATCATAGCATGTTGTACTGATGGAGGTCTCGGTCGTTGTTGTGCTCTTCTCGCTTCGAGTGCTCCTTTTGCTTCGTTTTCATGACTCCGTAGTCTAAATGGATCGATGGGTTGGGCACGTGACACGCTTAGCATTTGAAAATTCTTGAGATGGGAAGACTTAATACAGTTGCCTCCTATTATTCCTTCTCATACGACAATGATAGCAGATAGAAAGAGACTCTCGAGTGGATTGAGTGTAACTTCCAAAGTTTTCGTTCGGTCTAGAAACGGTGGAGCCGTTAAAGTAGTTAGAGAACATTATTTGCGAGATGACATTCCGTGCTACAGTAAATTATGTAACAAATGTCAAACGTTATTGAAAGGAGATTATCAAGGGAAATTACCTTCATTCATATTATCTGACTCTCCTACCAAAACCTTGTCAGGATTGAGCCACTACGTTGTCTTAGATACCAATATTGTCTTGCATGCTATCGATCTTTTGGAGAACATGCAATGTTTCTTTGATGTGATTGTTCCACAAACTGTATTAGAAGAGGTGAAGAACCGATCTTTTCCGATTTACCAAAGGTTGCGTGGTCTTGTAAAGTCCGAAGACAAACGGTTTGTCGTTTTCCACAATGAATACAATGAAGCCACTTACGTTGTGAGAGAGAAAAATGAATCTATAAACGATCGTAACGATAGAGCCATTAGAAAGCTATGCACTTGGTATTCTTCCCATTTGAATGATAATAATTCCCAGAAAGAAATCAATATTATTTTCATCTGTAATGATGTGGATAACCGTAACAAATCTAAGGCTACTGGTATAGACGCCAGATCTTTAGCTGACTATATTGAAGACTTGAAGAATGCTGATGATTTGAGAGATTTGATTCCTGTGGAAATAAGTAACGGTGGTAATTTCGATAAGAATGCGGTGGAAACTTCCTTCCCAGAATACTATTCTAACTCTAGAATTATGGCCGGTGTCAGAAATGGTACTTTATATCAAGGGATGTTAAATATTTCTACTTATAATATCCTTCAAGGGACAATCCAAGTTCCTCAGTTTAAGAAACCGTTATTAATTATTGGTTCTAAAAACTTAAATCGTGCATTCAATAGTGATTCAGTTATTGTAGAATTATTACCAAAGGACAAATGGAAGGAACCTTCGTCGACCATTGTCGAGGAAAACAGTCTTGGGGCAAATGATAATCCTGATGGAGGAGATGATGAAGATGATGTTGGTGGGCAAAATAATATTGTTTCCGATAAGGAGAGGGTTTTGCTAGCGCAAGAAGCTTTAAAGGTTACCACTTCGACTGATGCGGAAAATAAATTGCAACCAACTGCAAAAGTTGTTGGTATTATGAGAAGATCGTGGAGATATTACGTGGGCCAGATTGATCCAACTTCAGTTTCTGCTGATATTACTGGAAATGCCTCTAAGAACTGCTTTGTTATTTTAACGGATAAGCTTTTACCAAGAATAAGAATAAGAACAAGAAAGGCAAAGGAATTGCTCGGTAAAAGAATCGTGGTGGTGGTTGATTCTTGGCCATCAACTTCCCGTTATGCCAACGGTCATTTCGTGAGATCTTTGGGAGACATAGAAAGTGCCGAAGCTGAGACTGAGGCACTTTTATTAGAACATGATGTTGAGTACAGACCATTTTCTAAAAATGTGTTGGACTGTTTACCAAAAGAAGGTGACAACTGGGTGGTGCCGGACCTTGCCAATAATGACGATCCGCAATTGGCAAAAAGAGTAGATTTACGTGATAAATTAGTCTGTTCGATTGATCCACCAAACTGTGTGGATATTGATGATGCATTACACGCAAAGCCTCTAGCAAATGGAAATTTCGAAGTTGGGGTACATATTGCTGATGTTACTCATTTCGTGAAAGCTAATACCGCCTTGGATCAAGAAGGTGCTGCCAGAAGTACTTCGGTTTATCTTGTGGACAAGAGAATTGATATGTTACCGATGTTATTGGGTACTAATTTATGTTCGCTTAAACCATATGTCGATAGATTTTCCTTTTCTGTAATTTGGGAGTTGGATGAAAATGCCAACATTGTGAAAGTTGATTATATGAAATCAATAATCAAATCCCGTGAAGCATTTTCCTACGAAAAGGCACAAAATAGAATCGATGATGCCAGTCAACAAGATGAATTAACTAATTCCATGAGAGTATTATTGAAATTATCAAAAAAATTAAAGCAGCAAAGATTAGATGCTGGTGCATTAAACTTAGCATCGCCGGAAGTTAAAGTGCACATGGATAGTGAAACTTCTGATCCTAATGAAGTTGAAATAAAGAAATTATTGGAGACAAATTCCTTGGTGGAAGAATTCATGTTGTTGGCAAACATATCAGTTGCCCGGAAGATTTATGATGCTTATCCTCAAACTGCCATGTTGAGAAGACATGCTCCACCTCCAGCTACCAACTTTGAATTGTTGAATGATATGTTGAGGGTTCGTAAACCAGGATTAACTGTTTCATTGGAATCGTCGAAAGCATTAGCGGATTCCTTGGATAGATGTGAGGATGCAAAAGATCCCTATTTCAATACATTATTGCGTATCATGTCTACTAGATGTATGATGGCAGCCGAATATTTTCCTTCTGGATCGTATGGGTATCCAGAATTTAGGCATTATGGTTTGGCCGTTGATATCTATACTCATTTCACCTCGCCAATTAGAAGATATTGTGATGTCATTGCTCATAGACAATTAGCTGGGGCTATAGGTTATGAGAACTTGGATTTGAGTCATCGTGACAAAGCCAAGATGGAATTCATTGTCAAAAACATGAATAAACGTCATAGAAATGCCCAATTTGCCGGTAGAGCAAGTATTGAATATTACGTCGGACAAGTAATGAGAAATAACGAATCTGAGCACGAAGGTTACGTGATTAAGTGTTTCAATAACGGTATTGTTGTGTTGGTACCTAAATTTGGGATTGAAGGGTTGATTAAGTTAGAAAATTTGGCTGGTGATATTAATAGTGCTGATTATAACGAAGATAAGTATGAATTGACATTCACTGATCTTGAAGGTAAACCTAGAACAATTGGGGTATTTGATAAAGTCAAGGTGGATGTCAAATCTGTTAAAGACGACGTAAGTGGTAAGAGAAAGGCGCAATTAGTTTTAAAATAACCATAATTAATGGCATGAAATATACGTTACATAGAATAGATGCATTATAGCAGTTTTTTGTAATAAGTGAGTAAATCGTTAATTATATATAATTATGGGAAACGTTCATTTGAGATCGGAGCAACATCAATTCCACAAGGGCTGATCGCTGTTATATTAGGGTTAAAGCACATAGCAAAAATGCCTTGTTCATTCAAAATTACCGTCTCTTGATTAATTAATGTGTTTGATTAATTGTTCAATAGTGATCAATTTGATGTTAAATTTCTTGGAGAATGCAATACAATCATCCAATCTCATCATTAAACCATCTTCGTCCCTTACAAGCTCACAGATGATAGATGCTGGTTGCTTACCGGCCAATTCACATAATTGAATGGCAGCTTCGGTATGGCCAAATCTCTTCTTCAATAATCCCGGTACTGCTCTTAAAGGAACAATATGGCCCGGTTTGGTGAAGTCTTGCGAAACCGAGGTTGACAAAGCCAAAGTTCTGGCGGTGATGGCTCTATCGTGGGCAGAAATCCCTGTGGTAGTGCCTTCTTTGGCATCACAGGTAATAGTATAAGCGGTACCATGTTTGTCGGTAT
This sequence comes from Suzukiozyma sphagnicola, assembly GCA_030569075.1. NCBI lineage: Eukaryota > Fungi > Ascomycota > Pichiomycetes > Serinales > Debaryomycetaceae > Suzukiozyma > Suzukiozyma sphagnicola. Next base: position 116,211 of record JAJMJR010000025.1, on the reverse strand, counting down.
TATTTTCCACCATGGGCAATAACTGCAACTTATCGGCTCTCTCAGTACTCAAGGGAGCACAAACAAACCCAGAACTATGTCTTACCAAAAAGGCCATTTGGTCTGAAGTAATTGCTTCGGCAGCAATTATCAAGTCCCCTTCATTTTCCCGACTCTCATCATCCATAACCACCAAAAACTCTCCATTCTTGAAAGCTTCAATAGCCTCGATAGTATCAGCAAACACAGATGTCATGTTTCAACGAATGTTCCCTTGAAAAACAAAAACAGTATCAAAAAGTGCAGATGTCTTGAAATATTTCACTTGCCAATTCACCGGTCGCTGAATAATCTGCCATACTATGCGAGGTTTTTTCTAGAACATTTCCGGTTAATCAATTAGTACTTTTTTAGTCATCAACTGGTCAATTGGTAATAATTGACACTACTGGCTGGATCGGTGGCATATTGCTGACGTTTACGGTTGAGGTTACTGGTTTTACATGGAAATATCGTTTGTAATTCCTATCACTATTGGTTACTATTAGTGATAATTAGTGACTAGTGACTAATAGTAGTGACTAATGGGTGGAACTGGTGATTTCGGCACTTCTGGGTCGATGTGCGTTTTAGTGCAAGAGAGAAGTGGATGTGTTTGTTGAGGTAATTTATTGGTTGGTTGGGAACGTAGGTGTTTGTAGCTTGGTTTATGTCTAGGATGTGTACTCCGTAGCCGTGGCCCTGGTGGGGAAGATCTAGATTTACGTCAGAGGCATTGAAATTGTCCGGCATCTGTAGAGTATTGCCAAATGGAGTGATTCATGGTATGATGTCGATAATATGGGGGTGTAGGTTTGTCTCCTGATAATAATAATCAGTTGTGAATACAGTTAAGCAAACGTCAACGAAGCAATGGTAAAACCGTATGAATTCAAGCTGGTTATTCTGGAATTTGTACCATTTCGAACGATGCCATCGGTTCTGTAAGGATTCAATGATTTTAGTCATTTCACTTGATTCTAGATGTAGCACCTCCTTAGAAACAGTTTACATTCCGTAATTATCTGCTCTCTTCTATTATTGGCCATTTTTATTCCCTCCCGTGGCTATCATCGACTGGACCGTTCATATGCCATTTGGGTGCAAATACAATGCTTAGAAGCTGCAAACGCTCCATTTCCAAGCAAATTCCTCCAGAAAACTACCAACACCGAATAAACACCGTCTATAGAACAATTCTACCTATTAACCACCTGCTTTCTCTAGCAAAACTGCTCTATTATCGATGGACCATTTATCATAGTGAATATCGCTCTGGCGCGCACGGCAGTACATTCAACCGATGAAACTTTTCAGGTAGTAACATTTGACACTGGCAACGACATAATAATGGACAATAAACAAGATGCCACGGGGTTTTCCAAGTCGCTGGTGGCACATTACACTGGAGACCCTTCCACCGAGTTCTTCTTCCACAAGCTAGAATTGGATGATCGAATCATTTTCAATATTCAAATCGATGGTATCATGGACACAACCTTTGAATTGGCAATCAGTTCCAAACATGTTATAAATTCTGCAGTAGGGGTTTCAGTGGAAGAAGCGGGAATTGAGCCCAGGATTCTCGTGGGCAATCATGCCAATATGAAGATCCAAATTATTGCAACTCAATTGTCGAAGTTGTTCATCAAGTATTCATCGAAATCGGTTATTTTATCAATTGGATCAAAATGGTTTGGACAAGAGCTTCAACACGACGATTTCGATAAGTTGATGTGGTTATCAGAGCAAGTTAATCGATTGTTAACTTGAAGTTACTGTCGTTTCTTTTCATTTCATTTCATCTCCTACAAGGGTCCCCTGTCTATAGATCATGGCAATATATTACATGTAAGTATCTACTTAATATCTAGTGACGAAAGTTATTTCTTCTCCTTTGGTTTGACGGCAACAAGTCTTTCCTTTTGACCAAATACCAACTTATGTGGTGTCATGAATGAAGCAATAGTAGCCTCGTCCACTTTAGATCTTCTTTCTTGGTAAGCAGCGACATATTCTTGGATGGTGGAAATACACTCTTGTTTCATTTCTCCAGATAAGATTTCCCCCTTTCTATAACCGTCAGCTAATTTGGCTAAATGTTCATCGTCGTCATTGAAAAATGATAAATATTGATAAGCAACATCAACATCTGGATTCCCTCCGAATTTTCTATGTTCTTCAACGGAAGTCTTACCCCCAGAAAAGGCGTATTTGTTAACTTTCTTCTTGATTTGATTAGGAGTATCGTCCATAAAAATAGAGGTGGTGGTATCGGATGCTGACATCTTTGTAGAAGCACCTTGTAAGGCAGGGAAAAACTTGGCGTGAATCAATGCTGGTTTGGAGAATTTCAATTTATCAGCAACATCACGACAAACTCTGAAATATGGATCTTGATCGATTGCACAAGGAATCAAACAAGGGGTCTTGGCTGGTAACCCTAACACATCAGGGAACGAAGATGGGAATGCGGTAGCAATTTGGATGGAAGCAAAGTGAAGTTTACCAATACAATCGGAATCTTGGAATCCAAACACAGCTTTGGCAGTAGAAGTGGTGATTTGTCTTGAGGTTCTCAAGACATTTTCGTAAAAAGCTCCCCCCATGTATTGTAAATCAGAAAAGATAAAGGTATTTTCCGGATTAAACCCTACGGCAATGATATCTTTGGTATTTTCCACGGCAAAACGTTTGACATCCTCTACAGTCAATTTAGGCTTGAATAAGAACTTTTCATCGTCGGTTAATTCCACAATCAATGGTACATCAAAGACATCTTGTAACCATTTGGTAAAGATAAATGGAACCATATGCCCTAAATGCATAGAGTCAGAAGATGGACCTCTCCCAGTATAAAGGAAGAATGGCTCACCACATTCATACAAGTTCAAAATCTTGGTCAAGTCTCTTTCTGAAAAGAATACACCTCTCTTTAAGAACGGATGAGGTTCGTAACCTGTAACCTGTTGAAATCTCTGTAAAGTGGTTTCGTCGATTTTTCTCGTACCAAACTGTTTGATCAACTTATCATAGTCAATGACTTGGGCTTCTCCGTCAACTACAGCTCCTTCAACTTCCCATGGAGTAACTTTTTGTTCTACTGAACTATCATTGATAGTTAATGATTCGACTTTTTCTTCAACTGACATGGTGATTTCAAGATTTTTCTTTCAAATATCAACAACAAATATTCTTCACACCACTGGAAAACGATTTCTATTTCCAATTAACCCAAAACTGTCACTTTCGTTCAAATCTGCTGGACTAAACTTTATTTTGCAGTATGAGTCTTGAAGCAATGAATTTTTCAATTATCGTCCGTGTGCAGGATAATATCACAGATCTGATTAATTATGGATTAAATGGATGTTAATGAAAAGAATTGAAGATTTTGATTCAACTAGTGGGATTTAAATGGAGAAACAATTGTAGCTCGGTCAAATAGAAGAAATTTTTCATTGAAAATTGACCACTTTCGTTGGATAGACATTTCCCTTCTGTGCGACTATTTGCTACTGCCAATAGATTAGCAAGAGCTTATGGCTAGCAAAGGCAAAGGCATAGTTTGATTATTGTAGTGGTAGTAGTTAAACGTTTGATTGAAGTTTGGTTATTAGAATTCGACTGTTGTCTATATTGAAGGTAGTTACTTGGTTTCGGCTGAAACTGATTTATTTGTTTGATTAGAATGCAGCATATTGTTCACTTTTTGCAACAATTTGAAGAATAATGAAATATCAGAACTTTAAACCTAAATATGATACGTGATATGGTAGTATGTATTTTAACATTATAACTCGTACAAAGCTCCAGATGATTACAATCACAATTCATGTTTGGTTTCAACATACGTTAGCTATATAACCATATAGTACAGCAGCCATACGGCCTCATCACTTAGGTATTACGATGCCATTATTTTAAAGAATCAAGGTACCTCGATTATATTATACATTAGCTACATGGAGTGATATACGTATTGTTTATTTAAACCCCAATGCAAAAAAACAACAAAAATTATAAACAGTTATAAACCTTTTTAATTATATTAATTTAAAAATGTAATTTTTGGAAAAACCATTTATTTTTACCAGCTTGATGTTTTTCTTCTAAAGCTTTCTTGACGATTTTCTTAGCTTCTTCTCTTTGGGATGGTTCTTCTAAAGATTCAGAAGTAACAACAGATTTGAAAGATTCAACATCTAAAGAGTATCTAGTTGGCATTAAATGATTGTAGTTAACTAATTTAACAAATGGCTTAACTTTAGTTCTTTTAGCGATTTTCTTGGCACCTAAGTTTTTGGTAACTTTTAATGGGTTTCTTTCAACACCAACAACAATGGCGTGAGGGAATGGATGGGATTTGGTACCTTCATCATGTGGTTTGACAATGACTACTTTTTTACCAGCAAATCTACCTCTAACAACAATAGCTAAATAGTTAGTACGAGAAAATAAAACAAAAATAACCCCTAGTCACACAGTATGGCCGAGACGAATCACCATAGCAGAGCAATGGATCACTAATGCGAAATGCTTTGCTGTCATCCTAGAAACAAACTCGTTTCTTAATATCACAAACATATTCACTTCACAATGGCAGCACTAAAATTACCGCAACTGATCCATCACTGACTTCTGCTCATGTTCATCTGCAAACACTTTCGAAACTATCAGGATTCAATAAATGGTGCGTTGTTCCACGCTGTTGTCGTCCACTTTTCGACACCAGCGCTATCACATCGATGAGTACATACCAACTTTACCAGATTTAATGAATTTAGCCATCTTTAATTAATTGTATACTAAATATATATTATTAAGAAAATTTTTCAATCTTTTTTCAATAGCTATAGTCAATGAAAAATTTAACTTCTTGAAAAAAAAACGAATCACGTGCAACAAGCCGCACTTCCCCCATTGATGGCAAGCTTGCCTTTGCATATTAGGTAATCGAACTGCGTGTAGGGAGATCATTTCGATTCACGTTGTTGTTGTGACTGTTTCTGATAGTATCTTTCAGCAAGAATCAATGGTGGGTTCTACGGGGTAAATGAAATACCCCTGGAACCAGTAAAGACGGCCCAGAATAGGCATATACTCACTACGTCTATTGTTTGTTCCAAGTGTTGATGGCCCCATTGTGTGTAGTTAATATTATTTGGAGCTAGAAGTAATGGGAAGATTGTCCTAACTTAAATGTAGGTAGTTGTAAGTTTTATATTGGAAGTTCGAGTTTGCTAGATTTAAACAGTCAGCGAGTACTTGAGTAATATAATTTCCGATACCGTGTGCAAGGACTACACCTGATGCTGAACAATACTCTTGCTTTGACTTTCCTACAATAGTAAGATAAATTTCGCAGCCATTTCACAATTGTAGCAAAAGCTGTATGTCCACCTGTTTACGCATTCCTCGTAGAACTCGCGCGGACTAGCAATGGGCCAGCATACCATTATAATGAAACCCACCTACTACATTCTAATAGCAAAATGTTTCACCAATTGCTTTCTATAAAGTAGTTGGCGAAAAGGTCACGTTTAAAATATACTCAAGGGCTTGAGCCCAAATACATTCCAGATTATATGCGAAAATTAGAGTATCTGCAGTCTTTTCAATTTTTCACGCAAACCTTTGAAAAAAAATCTCCATGGAATCCAATGATGGAATAGTTTGAAGTTCAATAAATTTGTCGATCGAAACCAACTCCCCGGCTTTCCACGTAATATTCCGACAAGTTCTATAAATTAAACAATGTCTACTCAACAACAAGAAGCTCCAAAAAGATCTTTTGGTGGTAACAAAAGAAAAGGTGGTCCAAGAAGAGGTAGAAGAGACGAAGGTGAAAAAGGATGGACTCCAGTCACCAAATTAGGTAGATTAGTGAAAGCAGGTAAGATTACCTCTATTGAAGAAATCTACTTACACTCTTTACCAGTCAAGGAATTCCAAGTCATTGATTTATTATTACCTGAATTAAAAGATGAAGTTATGAAAATCAGATCTGTCCAAAAACAAACCAGAGCTGGTCAAAGAACTAGAATGAAGGCTGTTGTCGTCATTGGTGATTCTAACGGTCACGTTGGTTTAGGTATTAAAACCGCCAAAGAAGTTGCTTCTGCCATTAAAGCCGCTATTGTCATTGCCAAATTATCTATCATCCCAATCAGAAGAGGTTACTGGGGTTCTAATTTAGGTGCTCCACACTCTTTACCATGTAAAGTTACTGGTAAATGTGGTTCCGTTTCTGTTAGATTAATCCCAGCCCCAAGAGGTAAAGGTATTGTCGCTTCCCCAGCCGTTAAGAAATTAATGCAATTAGCTGGTGTTGAAGATGTCTATACTTCTTCTTCCGGTTCTACCAGAACCACCGAAAACACCTTAAAAGCTGCTTTCGTTGCTATTGGTAACACCTACTCTTTCTTAACTCCAAACTTATGGGCCGATTCCGCTTTAGCTGCTTCTCCATTAGAAGTCTACGCTGAAGAAGCTGCTGCTGGTAAAAGAAGATACTAAATTATTTAATTAATTTGGATGTTTTTATATCTTGTAATAAAAGGATTTTGAAATTCGATCTTGTAGTTCATAATGGTAAATTATCTATTCTCTATAAATCATTCTGGGTTACGGTTACGTTTTTGTAATCTAATTTATCTTTTTTTAATTTTTTTAATTTTTTTTAATTTTTTATTCTTGTTGAAATTAAACACTATATACTTTAAAATCAAATCAATCTTGGACAGCCTGTTCCATAACTTGATCATCAGGTACGGCAAATGCTCTATTTGTAGTGACATTAGTAGGGGCCGAAGTAAAACTGAATGCAGTTGCAGCGCTGTTATCACCATCTTTAGACCAAGTCGTTGGTTGTACCGATCTCCCTGCTGGATGTTGATATTGACAGTTCTTGTTGGAACACTTTTCTCCGAATCTACATGGTTCAGGAATTGGATGTGCAAATGTACAATCAAGTCTTCTACAAGCAGCTCCAGCACGACAAGGAACTGCAGAAGTAGCATGCCTTCTTGGGCATTTATAATTGGTACAAGAAGTACCAAATTTACATTGCTCTAAAGCAATTTCTTGCTTGTTTTCTGCAGTTACTGGCTTGGCCGTTGCAGGTGGAGGATGTGCTTTTCCACAATTACTGTCAATACATGTTTTACCAGCAGCACACCATTCAAGGGTGGTAATGGCCGCTTGAGGATTAGCGGGAGTAGGATGGGCAAATGGACAGGTATCTTTTGTACAATTTACGCCAAACTTACAAGAACCTTGTTGGATCATCAACTCTTGCAGTTTCTTTTCTTGAAATTCTTTTCTCGATTTTTCTAATTTATTAATCAACTCTTGATCTTCATCTGGATGTAAATAATTACAAGTTCCCGGAGGATTGGTACAGTTTGGATAGGCAAAACAGTTCTTAGTTGGATGTGCTAAATCACAATCTTTATTTTTACAATAGGGGAAATCGGGACATCTTCCTTTCGATGGTTTGGAAACAAATTTGCTGATATTAGTATTATTATTTGGTAGATTCAACATTTTTTCTAAATTTTGAGGGTTTTGTAATGCAAATGATTTTTTATTCGATTGGTTGGAAACATGATGAGAATTATTGGTTCTGGAATCGAAATTTCTAGATTCGAAATTTCGAGATGGTTTGGAATTTTTATTAATACCACCATGAGAACTCCAGTTTGATTGTGGTTGGTTTCTTGTCATGAGAGATTTGGGTCCGTCGGGGATTTTGACCCGCACATGGGTATCAACAGGCACAGGATGTACAACTGCTGGAGCTGGTGCTGCAACTGCTGCTGGAGCCACTGGAGCCACTGCCGTTGACATGGTTGTCGACACTGGAGCCATTGCTGGAGGCAACTCTATACTACTTGCAACATTGGTCACAGCGATGTTAGAGGATTGTGCTTCAGACACCAATCTCCCAGCTTCGTTACTAATCAACTGTATGAATGACTCGTCTATAGCAATATCGGTGATGGATCTAACTTCATTCAAAATATCGCCTGAAGATCGATTAGACGCCATCAAAATAACAATGAATTCAGCGATATCGTTGGCATCCTCATCGATACCAAAACGATTCTTCAACTCGTGCGTCAAGTTGTGGGTCAACTGCTGGCCCACTTTATCGTCAGGATTAAACTGTATTGACATTATGCTGTTGAAGTTGTTATTTGTAAGTTTGAAAAGCTTCAGATGTTAAATTGGTTTTTCTGCGAAGTTTAAAAAGAAAAGTCGTCACGTGAGAGAGCACGCATTTATGCACATGACAAGAAGTCATCTCTAGCAACTAAGTAAAATCTATCCACTGTTCTGGGTGAGGAAGCAAGTCAACTAAATACTATTTGTCGCAGTACCGTTGTAGTCATGGAATGACGCGAGGGATACTTAACACTACAGGAACTAGAAGTAAACCAAACCCAAAGCTTGTGATAAGTAACTAACACAACTGTACAGTGTAGCGCAAGAGTAGTGCCATTTCATGGTGGTAATATAGTAAGCTTCGGTAGGCATTAGAATAGGTTTGCAAACAAAGGATGGGAGAGGATGCTTGATAACTGCATATAGTCGTTGGCTGCAATTTTGCAACCAAATACTTTAAGGAAGTAATGCACTAGTTAATTGTATTCGAGTAATTTTACACGGGTAAATCATCTTAATTGTGTCATTGACCGTCTATAAAAACTATGTAATGGAAATAATTCTTCATACAAGCTGAAATATATCTTCCGATGCATCACCCAATAAATGTTTCACTTGATAAATGATATTATCCAATTCTTCTGTGATAGATGAAGTGACCAAAATATAAGAGTACAATAAAATGAAATCTTCATTACTAATGAATAAAGTTGGATTTTCCGCAATTTGGTTCCTAATTTCACTTAATTTATATAGCATTCGATCTTTGGCATGTTCTGGTGATGCAGGTTTATTTGGTAAAGGTATACCCAATTTCATGGCACTGGCGATAGTGTAAAATATTAAAAAGATTCTATGTTCCACTTCGCTTCGTTCACTTGCAAGATAGTGTAGCACGTATCGTTCATTTTCATTGACGTAAGGATCAACTTTTATCATTAGATTCATATTTTGATATGCATCAATAATTTTCCAAGTACTTTGGATTAGCTTTTCGTAGCTGTCTTGGGGAAATTTCCCTTTCAATCGAAATTCTAATGGTGCTTGTTTCAATAATACTTCGCATTCTTTCAATAAGTCATTACTCCCTTGTAAGCCCTTTAACCCAATTAATAGGTTATCTTGGTTGAATGCGAGTGGTTCACTATTCCATACAACCCCTAATCGTAACCATAACAACGTCAATCCTCGCTTTAACCTTGACCTAGCACTATTTGGTAAAAATAAAGATGCCATAGTCAATGCACAAAATATCCCAAAGGAAACGGCCACAAATCGATGAAAGGCAATCTCTGCAATGATAGGATGATCCCCTCCTTCGTTATCATCTTCACTATCATGCTGAATCATACTATAAGAATATAGCGCTGTCAAATTATATGTCAATAAGATAAACCGGCCAAAGGCATTATTTTGTTTCCAAAATATGATTATATAAAAACACGCCAAAGAAATCAAGAATCCCGTGAGAGCCAAAGCATACACATTAGCGTCGGTTATAACCCAAATTAAATAGGCCGCAAATGATCCTAAAAATGTCCCCAATAGACGCCACTTTACAGTCATTGTGGTACCTCCTAGAGATTTATTCATCATAATGCAAAATATAGCAATGGCCCATTCTCCTCTCCATGCCATGAATATCTGCTTTGTCTGGGGTAGAAATGCAAAAATAGATATGAAAAATGCCCCCAATCCAACACGAATACCAAATTGTACATCAACTCGCCTGAATACTTTCAACATCTTCCAAATATTATATGAAAGATTGGATTTCTTTATGCCACTTTTGGATTTTGCCTTTTTGCCATATTGACTTTGTAGTCCCGAAAGGGCAGCATTAAAATTGCTACTTTCACCTGCAAGGGAATATTTCTTTGTAGTCTTGCTAGATTCGCTAGATTTCCAAAATTTTATCCATTCCCAAGTACGAGGGCCACATCTTGAATCCTCATATGTTTCCGTTACTTTGAGGAATACCATTAATTCATCTGCAAAAAGGCCCAATAACGAAGCAAAGTTACCACAACATGCGGTTACTTCCTCTTGGTCTGCCTTAAAGAAGAAGTCGTTAGATTGCTTGAATAGATCTTGATCATATAACTTTGCAAACGATTCAATTTGCTTTGATTGAAATAGTTCCAGAGATATACTTAAAGAATGTTGAAATTTAGTGGTGTTGGCAAATTTGTTAGGAGATTCTTCACTATACTTTTCAAATGGTATTTCTGCCATAATTCCCTTTATAGTGAATATAAATGATTTGATTGATGGAGTTAAATAATGCACGAATAGATCAAACAACTGAGCAGCGTTCTGTGCCGATTCATCTATATCTGGTAAACTATTAATGTGGGTCATGTTTTCGACAGATTGAGATAATCTAATTATTTCAGAACGATAACTTTCCAAACTGGATGCCTCCGAATTTGCGGATGTTTCAGAGGTTTGTAACAATTTATATTGCATTTCGACCGAAGTTCTTAATGCTTGCAAATGGATGGATAGAGAAATTGTCGTCGATACAAGCTTATCAAGCACTAACCATTCCTCTTCTCTTCCTTTAACTCTAAGTTCATATTTTGTCTCTATAATATTTTTCTGCAATTCACTTACATTGGATTTCAATGCTGTGAACAAGGATTCATTGGAAATGTTTTCTCCCATTAAAAAGCTATTGGTCAACATTGATAGAATTGATGACATTATGTCATAGGAATCATTTAAGGATCTTCGCAACTCATCTACAGCTCGAACTGGCCAAATTAAATAGCAACATGAAATTGATATTGTAACTCCGCAAATAATGACTTTTAACGTAGCTAGCAATCTTTCAATAGGGATTTGAGCTGAGTTCATACTACCTTCACGAACCAAAAGGGAAACGATAGTAATTGAAGCGAGAGAACATGCGGTATTCAATGTAGCTCGATTGAACTTTTGCTTAAAGAAGGCAATCATCCCCAACGAGAAGGAACTGACTAGTAAATCAATCGCGTATGATAGTTCATCGGAACCAGAAACAAAGAAATATGCCGATATTGATCTACACGCAAATGATACTGTAAAGCTATAGACAACACATATTATTACAAACATGGCTGTTTGATGCATTGAACCAATAGTTCTTGAAGGGTGGAAATAGACTGCCACCGTGGCCACGACATGTTTCGAATCGGTTTTCCCCAAGATCTCATTGAATGGAGTAATATAGACGGCAAATGAAGCAATTAAATAAGCCAATGAAGATTTAACTACTTTTCTAAATGTAGTGTTAAAATAGATAGATTTCAACGGTACAAGAACATGGAGCAAAATCCATCGCTGTAAGGCTTCATAATAACTAGATGAAGGCTCTTGGCCGCTATTTGTGGGGGATTGATCGCTATTATCAACAGAATTATAATTTAAATTGGATAAAGTAATTTGCCGGCGAACTCTTTCACCAGTAGTTGGAATGATGACGGAAAATTGACGTTGGAGCTTCTTTCTCGGTAGCAAACTCTGGCTCTCATCAAACGAAATGTCTATACCATCAAACTCTCGCAGTAGCAGCTCATTGGATGCAGCTGACATAAATTATCATTGAAAAGAGAATATGGTAAAAAATACATCATCTCTGATAAGGTTTAAGTGTAGCAACCAATGGCTGCAAAAAAACCAAATGCCAAATTATATAAGATATGTACAGAATGTTGGATATAATGATAATTGGTATATGAACGTCATACAAGAATGTTATACAAAATGTAATATAAGACTGATGTGACCTGCTATAAAAGGAATAGCGTTGTATAATTATTTGACTTTGGTTCTTGTTGGTATTGGGTTACATAACCATTGAACAGAGATAGTGAGCAGCAGCAAGTTATTCAGGTCAGGCAGATACAAGTGGTAAGAAAAGGTAATTTGGATGTTTTAATATTAGCTCAGTGATATACTCGATTACAGGCACCTAATTTACACTTGAATAAGTATCAAATCATTATTTTCTTGTTTATCCATCTATATATAAATTGGCCATGGATAGGGCTCGTATGTAGAAACTATACAGTTTTCTTGCAATACAGATAATTAAACAGGCAGTACCGCCAAAGGAAGCTTATCGTGTGATTGCTTTATTTCATTCGTCATTCTCTATGTCGTAGCTGATCCTTTCAGTCAACTCATCGTCTCCTCAGTTTAAGAACTATTCGGCTTCAAATCCAAGTATATCCCCAAACAATTTTTCGCATGGCACAGTGGCATTTAACCTAGCACAAAGCAAGAAAACTCCAGATAACTTTCTATGTAACGAATAAGTTTCTTCAGGTGGGGGAGTCAATCTTTCATTTAACATGACACCAATGTTTCCTCTTACTCTGTCCGTGATGGTTTGTTGAGCAAATTTAAATGGTGCTCCTTGGTTGTCTACTGGAGAAAAAGCTTCTCCCAATACCATAACGGAATCCACATGGCAATCGATCATTGCTTGTGATTCTAATCCTGTTAAATATCCCAATTTTTTGGAATAATATTCCACTTGTTTTCTATCCTTTTTAACTGCGGATCTCAATACATTTGTATAGTCGTTAATAAATTCATCAGAAAATTCTCTAGCAGCACCAAAATCTAACAATTCAATCTGTTTAGAAGATTCATTATACAAGAAGTTGGCCCAATTTGGATCGGTTTGCATGAATTTCATTTTAATTTCCAATAATGTTAATCTCATAATATTTGTAGCAATCCAATCTTTAGTCTTTTGATCCCAATCTCCTTTAATAATCTCGGTTCCTCTCATTCTTTCCATAGTTAAAACGTGTTCCCCACATAAATTGTGAAATACTCGTGGTACGGCAAATACCTCATCATCCTTAACTAAATCTCTAAATCTAATTAAATTTTGTGCTTCTCTAATATAATCACATTCCCATTTTAATTCGGTTCTGGCATTTGCAATGGTTTTATCAAGGAATAACCCGGCAGGCAAAAGAGAACTTGCAGTTAAAAACATCAACAAGTTATTTAAATCGGAATCAATCGAGTCCACGACACCCGGATATTGAACTTTAACTACTACTGGGGTTAAATCCTCCGTCACAGCAGTATGAACTTGACCAATAGAAGCAGCAGCAATGGGAATATCATCGAACGAAGCAAATAATCTTTTACGCCAATCTATCCCCAAATCTTTATTCATAACTTGTTGTAGTTGTCTCTGGGGCATGTAATGAGCTGAATTTTGCACTTTTAGAAGAATCTGTTGAATTTCTTTTGGCAACACTGAATCATCCTGGAACGACATCATTTGACCAATTTTTAAAGCAGCACCTCTCATTTTGGAAAATTTCTTTGCCATTCTTTCGATATTCCCAGGCGACAATACTAGAGATTTCATTGAAATTGACGAAGTTTCACCTTTAGACAAGTGTTTTAACCCGGTGGTAGCAGCACCCACGGTCATACCAGCTGCCAATTGACCATAATGGAAAATCCTGGCCAATCTTGACGATGGAACTTGAGCTTGATGAAGCCTAATTTGCGGGTCCAACTCTTGTTTAGTTCCAATTATTTTTCTCTTAACTACGGAAGTTTCATCATCATCTTTGGATGAGCATCTTACAGTGGAAGTAGAGAAATATCTCACCGAATTCGATCTGACTGCCGTTGAAAATGATCTCTTGGACTGCTTGGAAGAATTGGAAATTCTATGTGCTTTGTTGACAATGAATTTGACATTGTTCCACATTTTGTCATCTTCAGTAGTCAATAATTTATTGACAAGTGAGGATTTACACCATTCATTCAGTTCGGAGCAGATCGATTTAATAGACTTTTTCGACACATTACCTAAAGCATTTACGATAGTGACCGCTTCGAACAAAGATTTGGACATTGTAGCCAGGCAAAGGGAACCAAAGAATGAATTAGAACTTGTTAATGTACAATCTGACTTAGAGAAGTCGTTTACCTGAAAAATTCGCACTAGTTAAATTATATACTCACAATAAAGAATCAATTCACTTTATATCTACAGACGGTCACTGTACACCCAAAATTCGATGGGTATCACAATTAGACTACACTGAATATTTCACTTTCAATAATTAATAGTTAACATTTGCAAATGTTTAGATCAATTGGACTTGAACCGGATTATCCAAGGCATAATTTCGCAGCCAATGTGAATGTTCGTGTTGGTTCTCCCAAGTAGTAAATTAGTACTAATGGGACTATTCATATGGAGAGGACTTTGAGCTGTACTCGGTAGAAGAGCAAGTACGACACATTTTGGATGCATTCTTGCAAACATTTTGAAGTTAGGATCGGCGATGCTGGCGATTCAACCTAAGTATCCTCACAAAGGAACCGAAGATATAGGTAATTGAAAGAAACTAACAAATATGCAACCAAGTGTTCAAACAAATACCACAATGTAAGCAGAACAATATCACTATTTGAACAGATAATTTCTCTGTTGTGAACCGAGTTCAATACTTGATAAGGCTCCGGCCAGCATTTGACAATCGGAGATCTGTTGCTAATTATAACCTATACGTCATAGCAAAACAACCCCCGATGCTTCGGCCCATGGCAAGAACTTTGTAGTTGCCAAGTAGGTACCATTTCTTATATTAAACGTTATTTGGTGCGTCTTCTCTTGCAATCATCAATTCTGGTAGCACCCTTGGTGATATCTTGTTTTTTCTTTGTTGATCTCGCTGTTGTACGAGATTCACCCTCGCTACGTACAATATCTTTGATCTTGTACTTCTTATCCGACGCTTTTGCAAGTTTGCACTCTTAATTGATTGATTTCAGTTGTTTGCTTGTAAATTGTTTGATTCTGTATATCTTGCTATCAACACACTATTTAGGCTCATAGTCCTAGGTTTATTTGCTCGATAGACCCTGATCATTGCTAGACTCCGTGCCACAGCCCTCCAATAGCTGTTAAACTACTTTGCTCCATTGCTTCCCTACAATTCGGTGTTCCCTACTCCATTGCGTTATTCTGTACAACCTCACTCTTTGCCATGTCTAAACTACTTAATCCATACGATACGGCTAAACGTAAGTCCATGATTGAACAACAACAAAAGGATTTATTTCAAACATCCAACACTCCCAGAGTGATCATTAACGATGATCCCGTCATTCCCGACTTCCCAATTGAAAAGCAATTCAAAAAGGAAGCAGATTACAATATGAAAATCGTCGTTGTTGGCGATGGTGGATGTGGTAAAACGTGTTTACTAGTTGCTTATGCTCAAAATAAATTCCCCCAAGTTTATGTTCCTACAGTGTTTGAAAATTACGTTACCGACGTCAGAACTCCAAATAATAAGATCTTGGAAATGGCACTTTGGGATACCGCGGGACAAGAGGAATACGATAGATTGAGACCACTTAGTTATCCCGAAGTCGATGTACTTTTGGTTTGTTTTGCGTTAGATAACTTGATTTCCTTGCAAAATGTCAAAGATATTTGGTTCCCCGAAGTAACGCATTTTTGTCCTGGTATTCCAATTATATTGGTAGGAACAAAAGCCGATTTGAATCTGCAATTAGATCCAGATTTGCCTATTCAATTGGCTACCGAAATTAATGCAGTTGGCTATATTCAATGTTCTGCAAAAAGTATGTTCAATATTAAAACAGTTTTTAATTTTGCTTGTATGAACTTTCAAAAGCAAATTGAACTACAAGAACAAGTAGACAAGACTTCAAAACATCGATTATCCAAAGTTTTGGGCAATGGAAAATCATCTGATTCTAATGGGTACCATTCTCGTAAACACTCGTCAATTTCAAAAGGACACTTCAAAAATACCAGTTATGATTCTACTATCTTGTTAGATCAACCTTTGCAAGAGGATAATTATTCCAAAAATCCTTATGGAGAATTCGGTAAGAAAAATAACGCTTACCAACAGATCAATAGTCCAAAGTATAATGAAGAGGAATTTGCATTCACAAGAAAAGACCAGAAGAAGAAGAGAAAGTGCACTATTTTGTGAAGTACATGATACCAACTGTACGATTTCATGCTCAAACAATCCCATGTACAATAATATAACAACACCTGACAATAATGTTACCTAAGGTATCCTAATAAATAACAACTATAATCCCCTCCACCACACGTTATTAGTTTGCCCATCGCTGAATTCACCATTCTATTGAAACCTATAGACTGTATAATTTAATATTAGCAATTAACCCCTATTCCAGTACCATTTTACTACAACCACCATGAATAGCGAAAGGTTTTACTTGGATTGATATTTTGCACCCAAATTACTATGAGGAATAACGTATCCCCATTATTGGACCAAAAATGTTGGCAAATCCTCCATCTTTTAACCGAAACAGTATCAATACCAGCATATGCTTCTATTCGCACCATTTAAACATCCTTGTACACTATTTTCCTCAATAACTCTCCAAATAGACATCTGCCATAGTAAAGTTCGATAACGCGGTTTTCAGCTGAAAAACGAAAAATCTTGAAATAGAATTTACGATTCATTAAATAGACTATGTCTAGTCTGGTGTCAAGGTCTGAACTGAGTCCATCGTATAGAGGACCAATAATTGATAATGTTAAACAAGAGGCTGGCGAGACCGCCAAAGTTTTAGACGCTGGTAATAAGCCTAATGATCACTATGAATCGAAGTTATCACCTTTAAGATACGAATTGAGGCAGTATTGTTTACCGATAATTCGTTGGGAAACTCAAGTTCTTGCTGAATTCCAAGCCAAGATCAGACATCCAGTGTTGGATTTCTATTTTGCATGGACAGCCAATTTGGCATCCCATACCTTCTATGTGTTATTGTTACCGCTCCCCTCTTGGTTAGGATTACCCCAGATGCTTCGTGATTTGGTCTATGTATTGGGGTTGGGTATTTATACCACCGGCTACTTAAAGGACTTTTTATGCTTGCCTAGACCAAGATCTCCTCCTCTACATAGAATTACCATGTCAAGTTACACTACGCAAGAATATGGATTTCCATCATCTCATGCAGCAAATGCTACTGCTGTTACGTTCATTTTGATAGTGAGAACCATTGAAAGTCGCCATTTGTTTTCCACAACTTCCTTTTATAGTACAATTGCCTTATTAGTTGTCTATTACTTCTCGTTGATCTTTGGAAGAATCTATTGCGGAATGCATGGGTTTTTTGACATTATCACCGGATCCATAGTAGGATTCGCTCTAGCATTGTTTAGAATCTGCTACGGTTCACAATTAGATACTTTGATGTTTGAAAATTCATTACCTACATGGTTGGTGATTGTTTTGATTATTGCGTTTAACTTATTCTTAGTTCATATTCATGCTGAACCAGTGGACGACTGTCCCTGTTTCGATGATTCTGTTGCGTTTATAGGAGTGATAATTGGTCTTGATATTGGAAGTTTGTTGTTGGTTAGAACTGGCTATCAAGTTATGAAAAATGCTGCTGGCGATGCGTTATTAATTAACTATGATTTCAATCAATTGGGAGTTACCTATACGCTCTTACGAGCAATTTTGGGGATAATCGTTGTTGTCGTATGGAAAAGTTTATCCAAACCAATTGTCTTCACCATATTGCCGCCAATTTATAAGTTTATTGGTATTAATTTACCTAGAAAAAACTACGAAGCTACCGCTTTCACGGCCAAGACAACGAGACAGATTAGATCTACTAGTATTTCCAATATTGCTTCGGGCCAAGACATTGGTAACATTCATGATTTTATTAAGGGGGTTACTGATCATTCTAAACGTGATGAGATGGGACCGCAAACTGATATAGATTATTATGAATTGGTTGATTATCAACGGCAAACCCATACTCCAATCACAGCAAAACCACCAGTTGGAGTATTCAAACCTCGTTATGACGTCGAGATCATTGGAAGATTAATAGTTTATGCTGGAGTGCCAATCATGGCCACTTGGGGTTTTTTGATCGCAACTGAGCTATGTGGATTAGATGTTAAGGAGATTATCTAGGTCAAAAATGTAGAACTACAATATATATTCAATTCGTGAGCTTCACGTAACAGGAATGTACCAAGGGGAGAGTGGCTATTCGTTAATGCTATGGATGTAAACCCTATCGATGCTTATTAGCCAATTCGTTGCGCATAGCTACGGTAATGAACCCACATCCATCCAATCTGAATCATGTCAATCATAATTCCAATTGCTAACATCTAGGCATCTATGACACAAATTCTATGCATCTTTGACACTAATTCTATGTATCTTACGCTGATTCTATACACTAATGGTCTACATTGAATCTGTGGATCAACCTCGTTTTTCTAACATCCAAACATCGCATTCTTGTTTGAATTTCATCTACATTTTGCCTCAGTAGTTTTACAATACTAAATTGTTCGCGATTCGTATCCTGGCCCTTTTTGTATTTACGGTAAACTCTATTCTCAATAATTATTTATAGTTCCTTGTTTTTGTTTGATGTCATAATGAATGATTTATCAGGGAATATCTTTTATGACGCGAATATTAATAATGATTTGAATCTAAATGCAAATGCAACTCCATCGATCAATCAAGCAAACAACCAAGCAAATAATCAATCTAAAGTTAAACCAAATCGAAACCAATCCAATCACGCCAGTCACACTCAAGCAAACCAAGCAAACCATACAACTAATTCGCACACCTACTCCAATCACTTAAGTCAACCCACATCGTCGCAATCACAACAATTTCCCAATGGCAATTTCGCTAGACGAAGTAAGTCCATTGATTTCAATACCGTCACCAGTCTTGAAGACGTCTACACCGTTATCAATGATCGATATCTGCAATTCACCGAGATCCATGCCCATTCGATTAATCAATTATCGTATAAGTTATCGGCTATTGGCAAGTCTGTCGATTCCATGAAACGAAACATGGAGCAAGTCAATCAGCAATTGGCGCTAATTTTACCTTACTTATCCCACCAACTGCAAAATGTACCCGTTAACCAATTTAACATCTTGGAAATATTTAATCAAAATATGTCAAAACTAGGGAAAGATATTGAACAGTTGATTCACCCTACTGAACCTCATGTATCGCTTTCTAGCTCAAATTCTAATGCTATAAACTCCAACTCTCTTCGTTCTAATTCGGTTAATTCCAAATCTACTTCTCTTAATACTTCTAATTCGGCCAATTCAACTAATTCTAACTCCAGTTCTAATCCCATTTCCAATGCCAATGCAAATCTTACTGCTACAAATCAACATGAGTTTCAATACTCCAATAATTCTCCAGATACAACTATATCCCATTCAACTATACCAATTAATAAGAGTAATTATCTACATACAGCTGAAACATCGTTACCCATTCCAAATTCTTCAAAATTAAAAAATTCCAATAATTATGCCATGCAGATTGATTCACAGGCAGTTATTCAATCCATTACGAAGCCCGACCCACCAATTCCAACACACCCAGATAGATTCTTTGAAACCGCTAAAAAGAATAATAGCCAAATTACTGATGATAATTCTTCATCGCGAAAGCGAAGACGAAATAGTTCAAATGACGAAGTATCTTCTGAATCTATTCAATTGCAACAGAATGGCTTCAATACTACAAACTCTGTCCCCAATATAAGATTGGAACGAAGTTTAAAAACAGTGACAGATATTTGGAAAGAGTATGAATATGGATTAAATGATAAACCTCCATTAAAATTACTAGAATTGGAGTATGGAACCAAATGGAGAAATGAAACTGAGTCAAGAACTTTCTTGCGAAGGAGGAAAATATATGAAGCAATACAAACCGGTAAAAAGAATGGCCTCAACGAAGTAAGAATTATTGCAGATTTAGAAGATCATAGAAGTTTCAATCATAATGGTAAAATTAAACGAAGACCTCTTAGCTGGTTGTGCAACAATATCCCAGGTGAGTATTCCTCTTGAGTGAGTGAGATGCTGTAATAATTGCTTGTATCAGTCATTATGAAGCAACTTTGCGACTAGTATGCCCCTGCTGTTCTCCAGAATATCAAATAGAGGTACTTCGTACGGAATGTGCTTTCTTTCTAATATCCAGAGTGAATCGAAACACTCTACTCTACATATTGCTACTGAAGTTATGCTACTATTCATATCTAATGTACAACTAATTGGCTCTGCTAGTTTATTTAGTAAGAAGTGTTTAAAGTCGTATTTAATATTTCCGGTAAAATATGAGAGGTAATCCGAGGTGGTACTTCCGGCCCATCGCATTTTCGATTTTTCAATCTGTATGGTAAAGGTAAGCAAGTCCGCTTTCGTTATCGGTGATTCCAGGTCCTTGAATATGACAGAAGATACAAATAAGCGCGTAGCTGAAGTTGAGCCAATTTGCGAAGAAGTCACTCCTTTGAAAAAGCAACATATAGTCAAAACTTCGAAGAAACTCATTCGAAAGTATAAATCCAAATCGGTAGATAAAACTTCACCATTGGGTATATTACAATTAGAAATCGAGGAAATATGTCAAGATTTGAAATTGGAAAAACTGGATGTTTCCAATGATATGAAATTAATTTTGAATGGTGATGAGGAGTTTTTGCTGTCGTACCATAGAGTTGTGGGACAAGTTAAGATCGTGAAATTGACCTCAAATGGGGATGGGTTAGCTATCATTTCTCACCCTGACAGCACCAAGAAGCACCAGATCGTAGTTGTTCCATTTGGTTTGCCTGGGGACATCGCCACCATTAGAGTGTTCAAGTCTCACCCATATTATGTGGAATCTGATTTATTGAAAGTTGAGCAAGCATCGGAGTTTAGAAATGATGATCTCATTAACTGTCGTTATTTTGGTAAATGTTCTGGTTGTCAGTATCAAAACGTTGACTACCAACAACAATTGGTGTTTAAAAGACAAACCATTGTCAATGCATATAAATTTTTGGCAAAGAATATTCAAGACCAATTACCAACTATTGACAGTACGGAACCTTCACCTTTGCAATACGATTATAGAACAAAATTAACTCCTCATTTTAATATCCCCTTTTCAAGACAAAAAAATGTGCAACCTTTGCAAACCAGACCGGATGTTGGGTTTGGCTCGAAAGGTAAACCTTCATGGAGGCAAACCGATGGTGGATCTGGATCCATTGTTGATATTGAGGAATGTTCAATTGGAACGCCAATTATTAATCAGGGTATGAAAAATGAAAGAGCAAGATTCGAAAAGGAGTTTAATAAGTATAGAAAGGGAGCCACTATTTTGCTTAGAGAGGATACAAAAGTTGTTGCTCTTGATGAATCTATTGAAATTGATGTCGAAGCTGCCTCTACTGATGAGTCGGGAAAAGTATCGCAATTAGAAGTGAAACTTGACGATTCTTCAAATAAATTATTGAAAACTTGCGTAACCAAATCTCGTCAAATTGTCACTGAATATATAAATGGTTTTACATTTGAATTTTCAGCAGGTGAATTCTTTCAGAATAATAATTCCATATTACCAGCAGTTACAAATTATGTTAAAGCCAATTTAGCCATCAAAAATACTACTCCAGATGAATCGAATTATTTGGTTGATGCATACTGTGGCTCGGGTTTGTTTTCCATTACCTGTTCACAAGGGGTGTCAAAAGTAATTGGAGTTGAAGTCAGTGCTGATTCGGTTAAATTTGCTGAACGGAATGCTAAATTGAATAATGTGGAAAATACCAAGTTCATTGTCGGTAAAGCTGAGGCTATATTTGGAGAAATAGATACTCCAAACAAAAATACATCGGTCATTTTGGATCCTCCGAGAAAAGGGTGCGATGATGTATTCTTGAATCAACTTTCACAATTTAACCCGGCCAAAATTGTCTACATTAGTTGTAATGTTCATTCGCAAGCCCGAGATATTGATTGGTTTTTGACCAAAACAGAAAATGGTGCAAAATACCAAATTGAGTCAATTAAAGGGTTTGATTTCTTCCCACAAACACATCATGTTGAATCGGTGGCGGTATTGTCATTAATTTAATCGCATATAGTAAATAAAACTGAAGTAATGATTATTTTGCAGCCAAAATAATATTTCCATAAAATAGTAGCATTAACACAACCTAATAGTGATGTTATTCCATATGAAGTAAATTTTGTATATCGATATGCGCTCTCCCTAGAATTGCATTGCAGATCAACCATTTTCCAGTATGTTGTATTTCTAGGTTGAATTATACGATCGAGTGACAAGCATCATTACAGTTGATTAATTCTAATTACATTGAAAAGGGGGTTTGTCGTTGATGGAAAGTACAAGAATTTGTATTAGGTATAAAACATAGATTAGATTATTGCTGTTTGGTTTCAGATGTCAGTTGTGCAAATCCTATTAAGTTTTATTAGGTAATTTCCGTATCTAGATATTAAGAATCTAGAGGAAAATAAGTAAAGCAGAAAATATGGTAACAATAGAACAAGACATTTTGCTTATAGAGTCAGTAGCATCAGCTCTTGATGATGACGAAGATTCACTACCTCTTGATGATGAAGAGGACCCACCACCTCTTGATGAGGGAGATGATGATACAGAATTATTGCTTCCAGTTGATACAGAATTGTTACTTCTCAGTGATGACGATGTAGCAGAATTATTGCTTGTAGACGATGAATATCTTGTAGAAGTTGCAAATTGTGAATAGAACGCTTCTTGAAATTGATGATCAACTAAATCAAAAGAACGGGTACCAGTTGGAAAAGTAATTGTTTGAGTAGCAGATCCTTCAACATTGCTAGTGATTGAAGTAGAAGAGTAAAAGGAAGCAGAAGTGGCTGATGGAATAGTCGATGAAACAATTACAATGTTTGTATCGTTGGTATATTTCGCTTGACCAAATGAAAGTTCCATTTCTTCTAAATCATAAACGAGATAAGTACTTCGTAAAACATTTGCTCCTAGAATAATTGATTCTTCATAATTATAGAAAAAACCCAAGTTGCAAACGGTGTCATTTACTGGAAAGAAAAAAGCAGAAAATGGAACATTGATTTTCGAACCAGATAAATCAAATTCAATTGATACAGAATCATCACTCGGGCAACCAGAGTAAATATTACCAAGTTCATCCGTTTGCACTGAACCTATAGTATCTATGAGCTTGTGGTATAAATCAAATGGTAGCAGTGTAAAATATTGAGTACTATCAAGACGAGCAGCATATTTATTAGTGGAGATAGGAATCACATTATTATTCGATACGATATTTATTCCCGAAACAACCACACCAATATTTTGCTACCCCAGTGGAATTAATTATAGGTACTGTGGTTAAACCTCCACTGATCTTTGCAAGATCGACTCCACCAAATAAAACATTACCTGTATCAGAGTTTGCCGAGTTTAAATATAAAGAATACATATTCTTCTTGATTAATCCTTGCTTTACTAACCTTAAAGGAAAATTATCGTAAGTAAATGATACCCCCGATGATAAGTTGGCTGAATATTCGGTGAACACAGGTCCTAGCCCCAAAGTACCATAATTCCAATCAGTTGCGTTAGTGACAACGAAGGTGAAATCCTCAATTTCTTGTTCACCAAATTTGATTTTATCAACACCATACCAGCCGTCTGAATAGTCATGGGCTCTTCGGAACTGATATTTTGGAACAGAATCATTTGTTCCTTTCCATGAAGTAGATTTACCAAAATCAAAAGCTCCATTTTCAGTACAAGCATTTATTTCCAAGCTTCCTTCGCTGTGACAAGATACATTAGTAGAAGGTACGGTGGTATCACCAGCAGTGGTATCGATGACTAAACTAACCTTGTCAAGATTCGAGCCAATTTCCAAGTCAACAACATAAACAAGTTTTCTACTGAATAGTTCAATAGAAGTAGTACCATCTGCTCTTCTATTTATAGATTTGTCGTAATTTGCAGCCATTTCACCATCGAGCCTGGCAAAGTCTAACTGCACAACGGCAATGGCCAATTGAATAAATAACACCACTAATAAGTTCATCGTATATACCAATTGAATTCACTTGGTTTCACTTGATTTCTTGTAACATATGGTGAAATGTCATTCCGTCCCCTATATATACTTATTTGGAGGATATTTTGTCGTTGACTTCCCGCTAGCCAAAGTCAAAGGCAGGCAATGCACCAAGTTCTTTGCCAAGCCATTAACAATATGGCTGAGGCATAATTATTTAACATTTTCATCACGTGTAATTTATTTATAGAACGAAGTGCCTGAAAATATGTTATAACCTACATGTCAATTGATTTTTTGTCGTCGTATTTTTGTCTTTACGTCTATATGCCTTACTTCATTACCTCGTATCCCAATAATAATAATAATAAAACTCAATATTATATGGCTGCAAGTGAGCTGAAATTCTACAAACTAATTTATCTAGGTTTGGCAATTGAGGTATACTATTTCCGGTGTCAGATGCACTGAGTACTATATAGTGTGCCTCTATAGTTAACTGTTCAAATCCTATGTATAGTCGCATCATAACTAGATAGCCAAATATTTCCCGCTGTACCAGTTTGCTTGTGATTATTTCGAATCGATTGAAGCATTTTGTTTCTTTTCAGAAACTTGACGTGTTGAATCTGTGGGGTATTTTTATGGTTTTTTAGCCGCATATAAATAAACCGAAGTAATATATTTTTGCTGCCAAAGTATATCGATAGCGCTGTGCGTAGAACCACATTGGAGATCAATCATTTTCCAGTATGTAGTATTTCCAGGTTGATTTATATGATCAAGTGAACTACACAAGCATCATTACAGTTGATTAATTCTAATTACATTGAAAAGGGGGTTTGTCGTTGATGGAAAGAACAAGAATTTGTATTAGGTATAAAACATTAGATTATTGATGTTTGGTATCAGATTCACATTTGTGCAAATCCTATTAAGGTTTATTAGGTTAGTGTCTGTGGATATTACGAATCTAGAGGAAAATTAGTAATGCAGAAAATATGGTAACAATAGAACAAGACATTTTGCTTATAGAGCCAGTAGCATCAGCTCTTGATGATGAAGAAGATTCACCACCTCTTGATGAGGGAGATGATGATACAGAATTATTGCTTCCAGTTGATGCAGAATTATTGCTTCTAGTTGATGCAGATGCATAATTATTGCTTCTCGATGAGGAAGCTGTTGTAGTAATTGAGTATAACTCATTGTACATCGATTGATATTGATAATCAATTAAATCAAAAGAACGAGTACCAGTTGGAATAGAAATTGTTTGAGTAGCAGATCCTTCAACATTGCTAGTGATTGAAGTAGAAGAGTAAAAGGAAGCAGAAGTGGCTGATGGAATAGTCGATGAAACAATTACAATGTTTGTATCGTTGGTATATTTCGCTTGACCAATTGAAAGTTCCATTTCTTCCAAGTCATAAACTAGATAAGTACTTCGTAAAACATTTGCTCCTAGAATCACAGATTCTTGCAGATTAACAGTCACTCCAAAGTTACAAAATGTTTCATTGATTGGAAAGAAAAAAGAAGATAATGGAACACTTATTTTCGAACCAGAGAAATCAAATTCAATTGACACAGAGTCATCACTTGGACACCCAGAGTAATCATTAAAGTTTTCATCACTTTTCACTCCTAAAGCATCTGTGAATTTCATGAACAAATCATATGGAAACAGTGAAAGATATTGAGTACTATCAAAACGAGCAGCATATCTATTTGTGGAAATAGGAATGATATTATTATTAGATACAATATTTAATCCCGAAACAACCACATCAACGTTTGTTGCCTCAGTGGAGTTAATTAAAGGTACTGTAGTTAAACCTCCACTGATCTTTGCAAGATCGACTCCACCAAATAAAACATTACCTGTATCAGAGTTTGCCGAGTTCAAATATAAAGAATACATATTCTTCTTGATTAATCCTTGTTTCACTAACCTTAAAGGAAAATTATCGTATCTATACGATACGTTGGTGGTATATTCGTTAAATTGTGGTCCAATTCCCAACGTACCGTAGTTCCAATCAGTTTCATTTAGAGCTACAAACATAAATTTTTCAATTTGTTGCCCATTAAATTGGATAGTATCTACCCCATATGTCCCAGTTGCAGTGTCAAATGGACCAGTCGATTTATATATTGGAACAGTCCGGTTTGTTGGTTTCCACGTAGTAGATTTACGAAAATCAAATGCCCCATTATCAGTACAAGGACTACCGAACAGTCTGTCATCCAAGTAATTACAAGATACATTAGTAGATACTACTCTAGTGTCGCCAGCAATGGTATCGATGACTAAACTAACCTTGTCAAGATTCGAGCCAACCTCCAAATCAACAACATACACAATTTTTCTACTGAATAGTTCAACAGAAGTAGTACCATCTGCTCTTCTATTTATAGATTTATCGTAATTTGCAGCCATTTCACCATCAAGTCTGGCAAAGTCTAACTGCACAAAAGCAATGGCCAATTGAATAAATAACACCACCAATAAATTCATCGTATATACCAATTGAGTTCACTTGGTTTCACTTGATTTCTTGTAACATATGGTGAAATGTCATTCCCGTCCCCTATATATACTTTTCCATAATATTTTTGTCGTTGACTTACCCCTAACCAATGTCATTAACCTAGCGATGCGCCAAGTACTTCGCCAAGCCATTAACAGGAAAAGGCTCTAGTAGGCGCACCAACTAAATGTAACGTGGAGCAATGCATAAAGAAATATTTAGTCACGTGCTAAATGAACACTTGGGGCTCCGGGCCCTGGATCGAGTTTTCTCCTGTACATATGAACACTATCTGTAGTCGCAGTTTTTTTCATGAATGTGTCTGTAGGAAAACTTTTCAGACCAATAAATCAAAAATTTGATTTTTGAAGTTTTAGCTTATATCACAATAATAATAATACTAAAATGGAAAACGATAAAGGTCAATTAGTAAGTAGAAATAATCCTAGAGTGCTTTGTGGTGGACATCAAGGAGATATATCGACTGCAATTATATAAACGGACCTCAGGTAGTCTTTACTTATGCGACGGATATGTTTTGATAGAGTAGCAGAAGTTGAACTATACGATAACTAGTTGCAGTAGGATGATTGTATCAACCCAGCCATTCCAGTAAGAATGAGGAGATTGTTTTCTATGCTTCAATAGCGTACTTAACCACCTTTTTCCATACTTTCCAGTCCAGAGCTTAGTCGTGGGCCAAGATATTCATATTCATGATTCTCAATTTATCACTATCTGGCCATTAATGCTCTTATTCCTTGTTGTACCAATTCACTTGTTGATTTTTGTTATCTTTTACTAACTATTTTAGGTCGAATTATACGTTCCAAGAAAATGTTCTGCTACCAACAGAATCATTAAAGCCAAAGATCACGCTTCAGTTCAAATCTCTATCGCTAACGTCGATGAAGAAGGAAGAGCTATTGCTGGTTCTAACGCCACCTATGCTATCTGTGGTTACATCAGAGGTAGAGGTGAAGCTGACGATTCTTTAAAC
The DNA here is from genome assembly GCA_030569075.1 of Suzukiozyma sphagnicola. NCBI lineage: Eukaryota > Fungi > Ascomycota > Pichiomycetes > Serinales > Debaryomycetaceae > Suzukiozyma > Suzukiozyma sphagnicola. The sequence goes on along the minus strand of JAJMJR010000025.1, from coordinate 88,539 downwards.
AGATTATGTCAACAAGATGGTTTATTAAAAAACGTCTGGTCTTACTCCCGTTAAGTTGATATTTCAATATTTTATCACAAGAATTTAAACCGTTGTAATTTATAGCTATATCTATTTAATGTCATAATAAACATAAAAAGTATAGAAATCTGTAATTTATATTTCTTGAAATAAGAAAATATGCAAAGCTACATGTTCTCGCAGCACTGGGCTATTTTACTGAGTATATTTTATTGAGCGTTAGTTGTAGCTCAATTTTGATAAATTTGATGAGCTTATGTGTACCTCTAAGATCAAAAATGTTAAATATTTTCATAAACCGCTTAAGTTAGCTACATGGTCGCTTAACAAAAGTTACTCCCAATCACTGTATCTTTTCATTTATATCAATCATTTACAACTATTTTCAAAACAGATATTTAAGTCGGTAAACAAAGTAATTTTGCAACTTTGGGTGCAAAAATGCTTGCCGCGAATCGAGCCCACGGCATAGGAATGAACTAGCTTTTCAAGCGAGTATTGGAAATTCTCAATACAGTCGTTGTGTTATTTGCACTCGGTGCTATTGTAGCTACAAGTATCGATAAAATAGTTCTGGTATTCCATTTATATTGATTTATTAGCAACATTCATAATATGTTCAGCTTTTGAATGTTCAGCTTTTGAATTATTCTTAATGTGATTAGAAGTTGTTAAAAAAGACACTCTAATTATTACAATGCAAGTTCTAGTCATTACGTTAGGGTAGAGATCTTAAAATAGTCCAGTCAAAAAATTCAATAATTAAGGAAAAAGCTCAAGTTTTATCATAAATAATTCAAAAGTGCATAAAAATATATTATTTATATAAACAGTGTAAGCAGTTCAAGATAAGCATTCCTCAATCTTCGTATTCATGTAGCCAAAACAGCTGTAACATCCCACCTAAAGCTAAAAGACACATAATCCACCATGTTAGCCATCCTATTTCATATTTCTCCCCAAAAGACATTACCCAACCAAAGAATAATGGTCCAGTAAATCTAGCCAATGCTAAGATAGACATGGTGGCACTATTCACATAAGTTCGGTGTTGCTTTGCTGCAGCTCGATGATTTAGTATATTTATTTGTGGCATACCAGTAGAACTTGCCAATGTTCTACAAGAAGTCAATGTGTATAAGAAAATCGGAGTAAACCATTTTGGAAAGAAGTCGTTGTATTCTTTCAAGGTGAAAATTGCAAATGGAACCAAGAAATAAACAAAGGGGAAAATCAGAACAGATAATCTATACCCATTTATAGTACCCAATTTACTATCTATCAATGGGAAAATAAGAAGAATAATAACTATGCCCATTACCCCTGTAGACGATAATAAAGTACCGATTTCATCAACATTCCAACCAAACCCTCCACCAATTCTAAACGGAAAATCTAACTTATTTCTTTGGAAATTACCTGCTAAAAACACAGGCAAAAATTCATTATAGGTAACGGAATGTAATGAAATGATAAAATTACCAGTAACCACTGCAATGACTTGGGGAGTAAACGCTCCAGAGTAATCCACAGTATAAGGAGTGTTGATTCTGGCTGCATTAGCTTCTTCAATATCCTCTTCTTCTTCTTTAGAATATGTCTTGACAACTGCATTTGTAACGGCACTTGTAACGGCATTGGGGTCCTCTCCAGTAAAAGAAGAAATTGAATTTTCGGAGTTTATTGAAGCATTATCTTCATCGAGCAACAATGGCGTATTTTCTGAATTTTCCGATACCAGTACTACATTCGCAGGTGTTGGTAATGAAAGCTTATGACGATTCCATGGTCTTACTGGACTTTGAAACCCTAGTTTAGCCAACATATAGTCACCTAAATCGACACCCAAGTCCCGACGATATTTAAATACCTCATGTGTTTCTTCTAGAAAGAAGAGACCGCATAGCAAACTAAACCATAAAAACACCGATACAACAAGATTTGACATTGCATAGGGGAATTTATCGCTTAATTTGCTTGCTATGGAAATCAAGGAAGGGTCATCGTCGTGATAAGGGCTATTCTTCTTTGGGGTAGCAAAATAACCACCAATCATAGGTCCGATTACCGCACCGAAATTGAATAATAATGGAAGGGTAGAAAATGCCAATGGCTGATGTCTCTTTTCTGTAGCTATTTCTCCTACCATTGTTCTTAACACTGCTATATTCCCGTTCAAGCAACCAGATAAACTTCTGGCGAAAAGTGCCATATAAAAGTTCTGGGAGAATCCAAACAAAATTAACGAAAAGGAAGTACCAAATAACCCTATTAACAAAACCGACTTCCTACCAATTCTATCGGCCAATTTACCCCATCTCATTGCAAAGAGGAACTGACAAAATGCAAAAGAACTGGCGAGATAACCAGAATATTTAGCAATATCCTTTTCATCCTTGGCCACTTTAAAATCTCTTATCATAAAATAAATATAAGGAAATAGCGATGTGAATGCCAATGGTTCAGAGAATCGAATTAGACTTACAACAAACATCTGACGTATGGGGAACCCTTCCCATTGTTGTTTCACAGTATAACCGGCCATTATTCAATAACAAAACCCAGACTTTCCAAGTAGTCAGCGCTATTACCTGATGACTTACTTAACGGTTAACGGTGCCATGACTCAACTATTAGCTTTTCACGAACCAACGTTGCGAGCCCGGAAAATATTCGGAGATATAGATTGACGTATTTTTCATGCTATAAACTGTGGATACGACCGATAAAGTATTGGCAAAAGTTGCTATTTGGCCAAAATCGATGCTATGGATCTTGAAATAGGCAAATTATCGTAGGTCGGGTCAATTGGAATCCATCTTGCGTTGTGCTTCCTTAAAGTATTGTCTAGTAATACTTAACTAATGTGCCTCTCTTAAGTCCGACAATCTCGGTAATAATAGTATGGCCGAGATGCAAAAAGTGAATGTTGACGAGATCGTAGCTGCGCAGTATCACCTCCGAGATATATCGAATCCTAGTAGCACCATGGAACTTATTACTTCAATGAGATTCCGATAAGTTAGTTTAGGTACATTCTAAAAGCGATTCGCAACAATGCAACCGTCTTGCATCATGAGGCTTGCTGTACTAAGGAACCTAGCTATATTCACCAGATCTAGTACATAGTGATAGCCACAAGTATTAAGAAAGTACTTCCGTTTTCTCCGAGGTTATTGCTCCTAATATTAAGTTAATGAACCAGTACTAGTAATTTACTTTGTTGGAGATGTCATTTTTTGCAGCCATCGAAATCGCGCACGTAAAATTTGCAACAGTTTGATGGATCTCTTTATAGAACCTAAAAAGAAGAAAGGTATCGGCAAAAAATATTCACCTATAAGTATATAACAGGCTCCAGCTGCTAAAGTACTTGGTTGAAAGTTTATGTTGTTGATTTCTTATGATAATAGACCAATTTATCATATAACATTGCAAGTTCCATCACCATGAAGGCAATACTTGAAAAGCTTTTGTTGAAGATTTATGTTACATGAATTCAAGATTCTAAGCTTCCTCCTCTAGTATCATTTTCACTGTATAATTCAACCCAGTTAGCTTGATAACTGGATTTGGCACTATCTTCATCAAGTTCCACTACTTCCATATACGCGCTTTTGATCCGCTGAAACTCGATTTTTTTTACAAAATTGCCTCCAACTTGATTTCTCCCCAATTAAATCCTCCAATGACCCATTTTCCCCATTCCTATAGTTTTCTTAACCTTATTTCCTTGATTCAAGCAAAAGAGTTGGTGTTCCAAGAATAATTATCACGTGACGATTTTCTACAACATAAATTGTATGAATGCCAGTTGTCAATACAAGCTCCAGTTGCAACAGCATAACGGTACCGGCATGGCAAAGAATAAAAAGAAAGGTAGTAAGTCCTCCAAAGGCTTGAAGTCAGAATCGTCTCCCCCGGCTGAAGACGAAGTTTCAGTTGAAATTGAAGAAGTTCACGATGCAAGTCTGTCAAATGGAACATCTGTAGAAACTGAAAAGGACGGTCACCATAGTACAGAAGTCACACCACAGGATGAAGATGACAGTGGCAGTAAAAGCATAGAATCTACCTCGACAAAAGCGACTGCTGACACTACAGCAACTCTGCAATCTGTTCAAGACCTCCAAGAGGAAATTGCCAAGTTAAAGTTACAGTTGACTGAAGCAACTAGCACGGACAACACCGCAGCTAAGAAACTCGAAGATACAGAGAAGCAACGTGATGATATACAAGCGGCGTATGATAATTTATTGAGCAAATTATCCGGAATGAAATCTTTATTTTCCAAAATGAAAGAATCAGAACGGGAACTTGCCGACACAAAAACTGCATTAGAGTCGTTAACCGAAGAAAACGAAGTGTTATCCAAAGAAAACAAGCAATTGAAACTAACTAGTGGGGCCAACTCGGAGAATTTGGAAAAAACAGTTGCAGCATTAACTGAAAAGAATGAACTTTTAAATGCGGAATGTGAGAAATTGTCTTCCTCCAGCTCAAATCAAAGACGACAATTACAACTGACTATTGAGGAGATACAAGACGAAAAATACAACTTGGAGAATCAAAATAACAACTTGTCCAAGAAAATCGTCGACTTGAAGTCTCAATTCCAGCATTTATCTATTGAGAATCAAGAAAATGTATTACAGTCCAAGAGTCTTCAATCAAAGATTGACGAGTTACAGGATCAACTAGACACTAATAAGTTGCAGCAGGACGAGCTAGCCAAGAAAAACGAAGACTTGAAATTGGAACTAGTTGCGCAACAAGAAAAGTTCTCAAAATCGAAAACGGAACTAGAAGATTTGTTCAACCAACAAGATACAAAGATAATCGCCCTCACAGAGAAAAACAGCAACACCCAAAAAGATCTTGATACCGCGTTGGCCAACCTTGAAGATGTTACCCAACAAATCAAACAGATCGACGAGTTGAAATCCGAAGTTAATGTCAAACAACTTCTCATTGGCAAATTGCGTCACGAGGCCATCATATTAAACGAGCACTTGACGAAATCATTGACCATGTTAAAATTACACACTGGTGAAGGCAACGATACCATCGACAAAGAATTGATCTCCAACATCATCATCCAATTTTTGCAATTTCCTCGAGGTGACTCGAAGAAATTCGAAGCATTACAACTCATTTCGGCATTATTGGAATGGAATGAAGACAAAAAGGTTGCGGCTGGTTTAAGTCACTCCCAACTATTAAATGGTGCTGACAACAAAGATAGACAAAGCTTTGTAAACTTATGGACTGAGTTCTTAGAAAAGGAATCTACAAAAAATTAACTTGATAAAACATAAAACAAGTTGAACCTTAATAACCTCCTTGTATATTATCACTATCTGCTTAGGCAGATATCAATTGCATTTACCATAGTACTACCATTACTTTACTTTACTTTACACTGCTGTAGTGGCTGTAGTAGTCATATTTGTAGTTTAAACTCACCAATAGTGATTACATTGGACCTAACTTGCTTCACTCAGATTATGATGGACCTAATTGCTTCTACTCTCCAGTGCCAGGTTTCGCGCTCGTGAGAAAAACCCTTTAGATGATTTTTTTACAAATTGTTAACGCGTTCAACCAGTTACATTCTAATCAGAATCATTGAAAATGGTTGACGTTAGAGATTTCTTTAAGAAACCCGTATGTGTCATTGCAATTGAGTCGATTGGTGAAGTTTTACTAACAAAATCCAGGCTCTAGCCGCCACGAAGAACAAACCTAGTGCGAAACAAGAGGTTATAACCATTGGGGACGAAGAAGACGATTTGAAACCTCAAGCGAAGAAAAGAAAACTCCAGAGCACTTCTCCCAAGAAAGCGTCCAAGCCAAAGTCTGTTGAATCTGATGGAGATATGGATATTGACTTTGATGATGATTTCGATGACGATTTCGATGAAGATGTTGAAGATGACATTGTAGAAGTTATACCACCAAAGAAGAGTACGAGGAAGGCTCCCGCTAAGCGGGTCATAGAGGATGATGACGCTTTGGAGCAGCCAGAAGTAAAACCAGTAGCAAAATCTCCCAAGAAACCACCGGCCAAATCACCTAAAAAACCTACGGCCACGCCAAAGCCAGTAGCGAAAGAAATCGCCTCCACCGGAATTACTGCTGAGGATGTTCTCAAAGATATTCCGGACGCCGAATTGCCTGAAGTAGACGATTCCAAGAAGTTTAACTTTTTCCAAAACAAAAAGTCTAGTACAAGCGATGGATCGAGCGATATAGTTGATATTCCAGAAGCCCAACCAAATTGTTTGGCAGGGTTGACGATAGTTTTCACCGGGGTTTTGCCTCGTCTTGACCGGGATGCCTCAGAAAACCTTGCCAAAAGATATGGTGCCAAAGTAACCAAGTCGATTTCCAGTAAAACTGGTGTGGTGGTTCTTGGTGAAGAAGCTGGGCCGTCAAAAGTGAAAAAAATCCAACAATTCAAAATCAAGGCAATTAACGAAGATGGTTTTATTCAATTGTTAAAAAGTATGCCTGCTGAAGGTGGTGATGGCGAAGCTGCTCACAAAGCTAAACTAAAGCGTGAAGAAGAAGAACGCAAATTACTTGAAGATGTTGAAAAACAACAAAAGGAGGACGAAGAGAAGGAAAAGGTACAATTAGAAAAGATAAAATTGCAAACTGAACAATCGAGAGCATCCCAATCTGACCCTAACAGATTGCCGGCTGAACAACCCAGAATTATTTCAAACGATGAAAAGTTGTGGACAGTAAAATATGCTCCAACTACTGAAAGTCAACTATGTGGGAATAAGGGACAAATATCGAAACTACACAATTGGTTAGCTAACTGGTTTCATAATTCGAAACTAGGATTCAAGAACCCTGGCTCAGATGGTAGTGGGGTGTTTAGAGCATGTTTAATAAGTGGTCCACCGGGTATTGGTAAAACTAGTGCAGCACACATTGTTGCTAAAAGTTTGGGATTTGATGTATTGGAAAAGAATGCATCTGATGTCAGATCAAAATCGTTATTAAATTCCAATATCAAGTCTGTTTTGAATAATACCTCCGTTGTTGGTTTTTTTAGTAAGTCATCTTCCGAGGAGAATAGTCAAAAGTTTGTGTTAATTATGGATGAAGTTGACGGGATGTCAAGTGGTGATCATGGAGGTGCTGGTGCATTAAGTGCCTTTTGTAAAATTACGAAAATGCCAATGATCTTAATTTGTAATGACAAGTCGCTACCAAAAATGAGAACTTTTGACCGTGTAACCTACGACTTGGCCTTTAGAAGACCTTCAGAGACCGAAGTGAGATCCAGATTGATGATGATTGCTCATAGAGAGAATATCAAGTTGGATCCTTCCATTATCGGGCAATTAGTTCAAGCAACAAGCAATGATATTAGACAAATGATTAATTTATTATCTGCTGTTTCGAAAACTCAGAAATCCATTGGTAGTGATCAAGCAAAGGAAGTTTCCAAATCATGGAAAAAGCAAACTATATTAAAGCCTTTTGATATTACCGGGAAATTATTAAACGGGCAAATTTATTTGCCTAGTGCCAATCATTCGTTGAATGAGAAGATTGATTTGTATTTTAATGACATTGATTTCACCCCATTAATGATTCAAGAAAATTATTTAAATACTAAACCAAGTGGTTCTGCCACAGCCAAAAACCATTTGGAAAGAGTTGCCCAAGCTGCCGATGACATTTCACAATCTGATCGAATCAATTCTCTAATTAGATCGAGTGAACAACAATGGAGTTTGTTGCCATTCCATGCCATTATGTCTTCAGTGAAACCATCTCTGGAAGTTGCAGGGACAATGCAAGGTAGGATTAACTTTGCTGGATGGTTAGGACAAAATAGCAAAGCCATGAAATATCAAAGATTGTTGCAAGAATTACAATATCATACTAGACTTAGAACATCTACTAGTAAAACTGAATTGAGACTAGATTATATGCCGTTATTTATCAAGAAATTGTCCGACCCCTTGGTCAATGAAGCAGAAGAAGGGATTAGTGAAGTTATTGAAATTATGGATGAGTATTACTTGACCAAAGAAGATTGGGATTCCATTATTGATTTTGGCGTTGGAAACGAAAGATCAGAAGTGGTATTGAAAAAGATATCCACCAAGGTCAAAACTTCGTTTACCCGTAAATATAATGCAATGACGCATCCAGTTGCTATTTACAAGACTGGGAATTCCGTTGCATCCAATGGTAAGAAACAGAGTGTGGATTACGAAGGGGTCATCGAAGATGACACTGCCAAGGATGAGGAAGAAGCAGACACCCAAGATTCGGATAAGATTGATACTAAAAAGGATAAGTTGATCAAAGAAGTCAAACCAAAAAAGAAACCAGTCAAAAAAGCCAAAAAGTAAGAAACTTATAGTTTAGGTTTGCCTGCATTAGCAATCACCGAGGGGCTCAATTACGTTCAATTTCAGGGTCGACTAGGACAGAAATCTGCTGGTCTCGTGTGATGAACCTTGTCTCATCACTATAGCCACAAAAAGTACTAGTGCTCACTGCGTAGTCCTATGACAATTGCTATTTCTTCAAAATAGACACCATATTGCCTCTACGAATTGCAATAACCTCATGCACCACTTGCAGTCAAGCAACCATAGTGCTAGAACAAACTCTAGCTAGATGCTTCCGAAACTCAAGCAAGATTTAAACTACACTCACAGGGTTCAACTATCTACGGCGTCTCGGGTTCTGCTGAGAAACCGGTAGCTACAAGATTACAGTTTGGCCCATCGCTACATATTGGAGCAAGTGACCAATTTTCCCCAGGAATTTCCCAGTAAAATGGCCACCTCATTACATAGCCCATAGAATAGCATCAAGTACTATATAGAGCCAGTTCAATACTTTATACTAGCAATATCTACATTTCAAAAATAATTATCGTTTATGTGCGGCGTACCAATATTCCCCTAAGTAACAGATTGACATTAATACGAGATTGTCACTATCAACGATATAACGAACTAGTGGATATTTGGGATTCGGCATGATTAATTCAGGTAAACCGGGGTTCAATATCCCCAACACCAAACGGAATAACGGTATCAACCAACTACCTACGTTGTTAATTCCATCGCCGGTTTCATTGAAGATCAATGAAAACTCGAGCAACGTACTGATCAACAGTCCCATGCCAGCAATGGGGATAACGCCACAACTGGCCAGCAATAAGAATCCCAAGTTGAAGAGGAAACCTCCTCCGATCGATTTTCTGAAGGTCAATGGTAGCTACAGTTATACTGCCAATGACAGTACTCCGAGTGTTGCCAACTCGGTGAAAGAGACTGAGAAAGATTATAATTACGAGGAAGATGTCACTGGTAAAATGGTGCAGTTATTGACTACGAGTGATTGGAGTTACGTGGGTAATAACGGCAAAATCGTGGAGTTGACCAAATTGGGAGAGGGCAATGGTGGAAGTGTTTCAAAATGTAAATTAATGGGAAATAGTCAAATCTTTGCCTTGAAGTTGATTAATTCCAATCCTGATATCGAGAAACAAATCATTCGAGAATTGCAATATAATCGACTATGTGATTCGAATTACATTGTCAAATACTATGGTACTTTTATCGTGGAGTCGCAGTCCATGATTGGCATTGCCATGGAATTCATGGCCGGGAGATCGTTAGATGCCATATACAAGCGAGTCATTGAAATAGACCCCACCAACAGAATACGAGAAAAGGTGTTGGGAAAAATCTCCTACGCCGTGCTTCAAGGGTTGGACTATTTACACACACAAAAGATTATACACCGGGATATCAAGCCATCCAATATTTTGTTTGATGACCGAGGAAACATCAAGCTATGTGATTTCGGAGTGTCTGGTGAAGTGGTCAATTCCTTGGCTACCACCTTTGTCGGCACCCAGTATTATATGGCGCCAGAGCGAATCCAAGGGAAACCGTATACCGTGACTTCGGATATTTGGTCGTTGGGTCTAACGTTACTAGAAGTGGCCACCGGTCGATTTCCCTACGATTGCGCCAACCTAGCCACTCTTGGCCCCATAGACCTACTACAATTGATTCTCGATTCAGAACTACAGTTAACGGATATCCCCGAAGAAGCCATTTTTTGGAGTGACTCGTTCAAAAACTTCATAGGCTACTGCTTAAAGAAAAACCCCCAAGAAAGACCCACGCCAAACCAAATGCTCCAACACCCTTGGTCCATTGGCCAATCGAAAATACCCGTGAGAATCGATAAATTCGTGCAAACCGTCTGGGGAGACGAATTAAACTGAGAAAAAAAATGAAAAACTAAAAATAACCGGAAAAACAACTTTCCATACTCCGGCTACCATCACTAATTAATTATACCCCCATCATTGATGCCCACAACCAAATCAATTCATAAATGCTAAAATACTAGAGAAATATGACTATCACGTGAATATGCACGTGATCGCATTTTTTCAAAACTTTGCCCAATCAGCACTATAGAAAATTTCAATTAACAACTTTCCACAAGTAGCTCCCATAAGGTTCACTTTTGTATAGAACGAGGTGAAAACGAGTATAACAAGTCGAGATGCCAGTGCCATTTGAAGGGTTATTACCGTACGCTATCATGACCGCCTTTTTCGGCTTAGCTGGCCATGGGGTTGGGTTCATTAGATATTGGGATAATGGATGGAAGAAGGATAGATTCGATTTAGATGGATGGGACGAAAGAATGATGAACCGTGATTTCATGTTGACCGGGGTTGCTAGGGGCCAGAGCAGTGAAGCCATTGCACCAGAGCACTTCAAGACTTCTCAAGCTCAATTACAAAGATACTATACTCCTTATAGAGACCAATTCTTCTCTCTCAGAGAAAGATTATTCAGAGGTTATACCACTGGTAACTGGGATTTGTCTTGAGTATTCTACGCCGTCATCTAGGCCCGTTAATTGGCCGCAATTGATATATAGCTTAATTTTTATCTATTTCACAGCTTCAAAAATTGAGACTTTATATTGCTTTCACTGCTGGTTATTCCCATGCACATATCGGGCTCTATTCAGTTTATCTGACTCATGATAAAGTGACATTTTACTACTGTTTCACTGCCGATTCATTACTATAGTGACAAAACGAGGAAACTACACATTTATATATTTCAAAGTTATAGTTTTGCATTTTTGATTTAATTTACATTTAGCCGACGATTCTGTAGAATGATTCTGTAAAACTTGCGCTACTTACGATTATGCCTCTAATCCAATATATATTGAAGTAAATATATCAAATATGATCTAATGTACAAATATTTATAAAGTCAATGCAAATAAAAACAGACAGATCATTTAAAATCTTTATAAGTCCATTTTTCAGTAATCTTTGGTGTATATCTTCTTCTCTTAGCAACAGGGATTCTGGTCTCGATTTTACCAGACGCTTGTAAATTCAACATGGCGTCATAGAATAAATTACCTTCGGCCTTGACGTTTTTCAAGTTATTAGTTAATTCGTCCGACAATTTCACTTCTAGTGGCTCGTTAACAGGATCGTACTTGAATAACTTATGTTTGTCTCTCTTATTTTTCTTTGGTTTACCAAGTAATTGTTTAGTTAAGATGTCATCCAAGTTAGACAAATCGGTGATTTGCTTTTTCAATTGTTTGATTTCGTCTTCTAATTCCACTCTCTTTTTGTGTTTGGCTTCTCTGTTACGCTTGGTTTTGGTTTTGATCTTAATTTCAGTAGGTTTGTTAACCGATAATTTATAGTCTCCCTCTTCATCGGCAGCTTCTTCCACTATTTCTTTGGGTTCATCCTTTTCATCTTCACTATCAGATAAATCATTCCCGTTAATAGTTTCAATGATATATTGGATTCTTTCTCTGTGTTGTTTCAATTGCTCTCTTGTTAACTCTCTCTTGGACTCAAGGTCATATTCTTTGTTAATCAACGATTTCCAAGATTCTAAAGATGGATTATACGATTTACCAGCATCAATGATTTTCTTAGTTAAATCATTTTCGGCGATTTTGATCGGAGCAACTACTAAAGTAGATGGAATTACTTTGGCAGTAGTAACTTCGGAAATAGACGAAATCTTCATTTCATCGGGACGGTTGTCAACGACAACTTCGTCCCAAATATCCTTATTCTTCACATGAATCAACCCATCCTTATCGATTCTAGCTTTGGTTTTACTTTCGGATTTATATTTACCTCCGTTTAATTGCACCAATTTCAATAAATCTGTTTTGGAAACACCTTGAATCTTGGTAGATTTGTTGGCAGAAGCTCGTGAATTCACAAGGGCACTAATCTTGGACTTGTTAGACAAAATATCATGTGTTTTCAACTTCTTCTCCTGAGAAACCTTGGCTGAAGGCTTACTATCTATAACAAAATCAGACTCATCCTCATCACCAATTAACCGTTTCCGCTCTCTGGACCCTTCCAACCCAGCTTCAACGTCGGCAATGTCAATATTCTTGACCCATGCCCTCTTACCTTTACGCGAGGTCTGTTTCTTAGCATCCACCATCCTTGTACTTAGTTTTCTATGCTGATAATCTGTGCTGTTCTGGCTTGATTGATAAATTCAAATTTGGCGATGCGATGAGCAGGGTTTTTCGTCACGTGCATTTATCCATCCCCAAGATAAGCTCTACTGATTAGGGTAAAATTGTATGGTAGTAATAGTGTAGAATACTAGGGTGGGTTTATTCATTGCTGGTGATGTTTCTGCTTTTATTTGAAGTTTTTTCCGTAAAATTTCGGAGAGTTTTGACAGATATATGTTATATTTTGCAGCCAGACTTGGACCAAAACCTTGTCTTGAATAGTGAAGTGAAACGATGGTTGCAATTACCATGGTATAGGTACTATAATCGATTAGTTGTCTGTGGTAGACTTCATCTGTGAAATTAGTCACTTTCTTAAAAAAATTACTTTACACTAGAATCTTCGCATACGACTAGTTTTACTATCAAGCTACAATAATTGAGCTCACGTAGTACTACTTCTCGCACAGTATCTTCATACGTATACTCTAATTCTAAACAATCTAACTGGCCATGGAAAGGATGCTTTTTTTAAATTTATCCCAGCATACTTCAGGCGCCAGCTTATTATCGATGTACATACTATCAAATTCTGGGAAATAACAAACTGTAGCATTCAACCCACCTTCCACAGTGGAAATCATGTTTAATATCACATTGTAGTTCGTACCGACAACTGAACCAAAATATGCATCAATGATACGATACTTAGCTTCGGTTTCACCAATCTTGCCTAAATTGGAAACAGTCATTGATACTGGGGTAGAATTAAATGAATTTTCAAAATAGTCTCGATAATTCATTAACCCGAGCATCCCATATTCCCCAAATGATTCCCGACTGGCTAAATTATTTTGCATTTCTTTATATACATATTTCATTGTCGGTAACGGTTCTTGGATTGGAGGTAATTCAATAGCTTGCGCTGAAACCCAAACTCCAGATTTATATTCCGGAGATACCTCGGGAAAGTATCTTCTACCCTGGAAAGCAATTAAACTCCTGGTGGAAAATTGAATACTGGGGTGGTGGAATAACGTTTCTTGCAAACATTGTAACATAATCACATTGAAAAAAGGGGTCATGGTGATTTGGTGGCTCCGACAATAATTTAAGATTTGTTTTGTTTCTTGTGGGGTAAAGTTGATGTTGTTAACACGAGTTTTTAGCTTATTTGCTCTCCAATTATGATTTGGGTTGGAAAATAGCGGGTTGATGCCATAATTGACCCTTGAGTTGGAAAAGCAACTGCTGTAAATCTTTGTACACAAATCAAGCAAGACCTTTGGAAATATTTTTGGCAAGTATTTCTTCATATAAAATGTAACCAATTGTTTCATCGTTGGTTTATACAAATTAGTAACCGATTGACGATTGCAAGAGATCTCGGGTAAACTGGCATCGTATTGAAAGAGGGTATCTATACCTACTTCCTTTGCCAAACAAAGCTCTGCTACTAGTTCTTCCTGGAATTTCAATCCCGATCCACCATCGAACATGGAATGGTCAAAAACCCCACAAATATACTGAACTCCATCGGGTTCTTGGTACACAATCAACTTCCATAACGGCTCCGTTGCGCAATTCATAGGTAACTGGATATTGCTAACTTCGGTAAGTAACGCCGCATCGAACTTTTCCACATTTTTATACGTTACAACATCATCAAACTTGATATGATCCACATATTTGACCACATAATCGTCACCATTATGGTATGCGTCGTCAGTGGTGTCGGTATAGAAATTATAACTATACCATAAATTTTTTCGTATCAATGATTGCAAACCGTTACTGAGGAGATGCGCACTAACTGGCTGATCCAAGCGAATGGTAACATTGAAATTTGAGTAATAGCCATACGTATTCCTCACTACATAGTACTTTTCTAGCCATCCTGGTTCTCTCTTTGGACCCAGATTACCCATTGTTTAACCAGATCTCGATTAATAATCTTTTCTCCTCGCAAACACTCCGCAAACACTCCGGCTATATAGTAAATACTGGAGCCGTTGACTCATGGAAACGCGTACAGGAAAGTGGTTCCAAATTACCTAATTGGTTAGGTGCTAATCTCTAGATTCCGTTCTATCAAGAGGATCGCTGTTGACATTGGTGAGAGCTTGTCATGACGTGGTATTAGAGGCGAGTGTGACACATCTCGTTATTTTATTTTATTGGTGAATCTTTGTCAGTGTCACCTTGAGGTAACAATTGCAAACTCTCGGGAATCTTGGGGGTATTCGACTTTTTACGATCTCTTCTTTCCAGTTTATCCTTCTTTATGAGTTTGTTTCTTCCTGTATCTTTCAATTCTTTCTCTTTCATCTCGCCTACTTCAATAAATGATAACATATTTTGTCTTTTTCTTACACCCTCATTAATCCAAAACTCTGATCGGTATAACTCCCATCCTTCTCTAACGTCGGTATTGAAAACTCTGGCGTTAAGTACTAATTTAACATCAGTTACTCCAATTCTCGGTTGACATTGTGATTTACATGATATGAGAAATACTTCAATTCGAGATTTATTGTTTGTAATTGAGCTGGGGCTGATTTTGTGGAATAATTCAATGGTGCCTCCGATTATATAGAGCAGAATCTCTCGAATTAAATCTGTAAATGAATCTGTCCACGGGATGACTATTTTCACTAGCCGAACATTCAATTGACGCAACCCTTTATTGGTTGAAGATAAAAATTTCCTTGGTAATACAATTGTTTTTTGATACTCTCCAGATAAATGATACAACATGAGAGTCACTAATAACGCTAGTAATACAAACTGTAAAACTACTCGTTTGGTTCCGGTGGTCGTATTATTGCCATCTGTCAAAAATAAGTGATGCGAAATCGATGCAATTAATGAACATAATATTGCCAAAAAAGTCAAATATTTCCGTCTTAATGCTCGCTGTTGAATCACTTGTGCTCGTAAACTTTCCTCCAAGATCAACAAATTTCTAAATATCTTTCCTGTCCCTGGAATTGAAGTATACCCGCTGCCAATAAAGGAAGAGGGAGTTTCTGATCTATTTGATTTTCTTCGTAATTTTTTCTTTGCCTTCATATTTGGCGTTTCATCTCGTTTGTATCTACGAACAGGTTTATCTTTCGACTCAGATTGTGATGCATTGTCTGAATCCGAGTAAATTACATAATCTTCATTGGAAGTAATCGGAGTGATATTAGTTGAGGAAAACAGCTGTGACTTTATTGCTTTAGGAGTACGAGGAATTGATGCTGAGGCAGACAAAATGGGCGATCGAGGTGGCGACTTTGATGACGACGATACCATTGAATCTGGCCGTAAAATAGGTGATTTTGCAAGCGAAAGCGATCCTAATGGAGTTGGGGTCGGCATGATAAACGAAGCTTCTGTTTGCAAACTATCACTTGATTTGCGCTCGTCAGTATCTGGGGTAAATAGATAGTTAAATGGACGACTCGGTTGAGCGAGTGGAGTAGAATAATCAGTTTCGAGGTCTTGTAGTAAGCTGGGTCTATCAGGGTTTGGGGCAGCCAAATTGCTGGCTGAAGTAGAACTGATGATGTTACTAGTTAGCCGAAGGGAGTTGTCATGCAATGATAACTCCTCATAGTTACTGCCGTAATCATCAACCTCCATTATCTTGTTGGTAATTTTTGAAGGTTTGCTCTTCTCTCCTTCAATCATACGACCATCATTTGCATCGGAAGGGTACAGCAACTCGGTAAAAGGCGAATAAATACGCTCAACCGGCTCGCTCCTATTAGTAGCAAAACTCTCTTTCTCTTCGCCCTCCGTAACCCTATTGGTTTGGTTACCTATGTCATCTCCATGATTTACCTTGGTCTCACTAGATGTGGTTGTAACTTGGTCCACAGAGGACGGATTTGCAACATTTTTCGACTGGGAAAACGCTTGTGGCTTGGGTAGATTCGACATAACTGGTATCCCTCGTCAAACAACCTTGTCTATACCAAAAATTGATGCAATATGGAAAACAGTTCTACTGTACAAAATTGCGCGTTACAGTCGTGAGAATTTCCTGGAGTAAATGGTGAAAATTAGATGTTTTGGGCTGTCAGCGGAAACTTGTCAACAATTGCAGTAATTTGTGGTTCTGATGGTTAGTTTGAAGGAGGAGAAGGAGCAGTTTGTTTCTGGTCTTCTTGGAGGCGATATTACCGAGATTTATCGCGTTACTGGTATTGCTTTAACGTCATATTTGAGTTTATTGTTGTTGAAATCGCTGATTTATGCCGATGTTCCCATCGGATTTGATTTTGTGGTTAATTGTTTGACTATCTTGGCGTCCATTACGATTTATTCCAAAAATGTTACTTATTTGCATTATTTGATCTTGATCCCAAGTTTATTGATTCGGTTGAAAGTTGGCAACAAAAATGTCAGCAAAAAGCAAACAAATCAACAGCTTTTGGGTAGGAAACTGTTTATCACTGCTTATAGAAGTCATATGATCATTATCACCAACTTGGCGATTCTTGCAGTAGATTTCAGAATCTTCCCTAGAAGATTCGCTAAAGTGGAAACTTGGGGTACTTCGTTAATGGATTTGGGGGTGGGAAGTTTTGTGTTTTCCATGGGGTTGGTAAGTAGTAGAGGGCTATTCAAAAAGCTGATTAAAAAGCAATCGTATTTGAAAGTTCTTTCTGGCCAAATTGTAAAGTGTTTACCATTGTTGGTTTTGGGGATTGCCAGGTTAATTTCGGTTAAATCGTTAGAATATCAAGAACATGTTACCGAATACGGTATTCATTGGAACTTCTTTATCACCTTGGGGACCCTTCCCATTTTAATGGGGATTTTTGATCCTCTTTTGACCTATGTCCCTCGAAATATATTGGCATTAGTTGTATCATTAGGATATGATATTCTACTTAATAATACTAGTCTTTTACAATTTATATTGTCTAACGGCAATAGAATGGACAATCTCATTACTATGAATAAAGAAGGGATCTTCTCTTTCTGGGGATACTTTGCCATTTTCTTGTTTGGACAATCGTTTTCATTCATCTTGACAAATTATAAAACGGAAAATAACCTATTTTTCGTTTCCACTAAACGATCTACTAGTAAATGGTCTGTGAGTACTACAACAGGGCTAATTATTTCAACCATCTTTTATCAATTGTTATTTTATGTCGTTAACAACCACTTATACTTCAAAGCTATATCGAGAAGATTGGGGAATTTTCCTTATGTTTTAATGGTGGTAGCATATAATTCTACGTTACTATTGGGATACAATGTCATAAGTTGCTTGTTTCCATCTTTGGAGGGTACATCGCCAATCTTGGAAGCTACCAACAATAATGGATTATTGGCATTTTTATTGGGGAATTTAGGAACTGGTTTGGTGAATATGACGATAAATACATTGGCGGTCAGCGATGCTATAGCATTTACTACATTGAATATTTATTCCATTGCCATAGTTATAATACTCTTAATATTGGATAAACGGGGGATATACATTAAATTATAGAATCATAGAAGCTAGAAAAAAAGGTCCCTTGAAACGAGCTGAAAAACAAGAAAATTCATTGAAATATCACCAAAATGGTGTAAAATCAGATAAACTCATTCGAAAGAAAATTTGCAACCATTTAATGACACCAGGAATTCATATTGAAAAGTGACGAGAACCGAAAAGATAAAAATATGATAACGAAACAAAAACCAACGAAATAGACCGAAACGCAAATGTGTATCTATGATAATGGGACAGAATTACTGTTACTTAAATATATAAGTAATATACCAGAATGTCTTACACGAGAACTTACTCTATCTACAATCTACTCTGATACATGTGTTCTACGGTGCAATACTATACAACAGCGACCACCTTCTAGGTCGAGATTGTCTAGGGCAAGGGATTGGAGTGTATTCCAGCATAATGTAGCATATTGTAACGTACTGTAGCATATTTTAGCCAATGTGCTTAAGGATGAAACTGCCAACCTCAGCAGAAGCTAAGAAATACATCTTCAACCAATTCTCCCCTTATCCTTTACTCCGGCCTCTGCATTCTACTACACTCCTACTTCTACATTATTAGCTCAAGATTCGTACAATCGTCTGTCGCACATTACATCATTGCATCTGTCGCTAATGCAATCCAATTGAACAAATCCATTGTGGGTGAATGAACCCCACTGTTCTCGTACACCAACCTTCCACCACATTAGAGTGGGGCAATGTCGACTACCACTCTTCACTCTTCTAAGTACTTTTACTATAAATATTATCAACATGATCCCACTTGATCAGTTACCAAGTGCCGTGCGTGCAACTAAGGTACCAAACACTAAAGCGTAGATGATACAAAGTTTGGTTGAGACAAAGTTTGGTATGGCTATTTGTAATTGTGATCCTGTTCCTAGTTCTTCGTTCTTTTTTGTTGTTTTCTCTCTATCTCCATCCTGCTTACTTCATCTTTATCCTGGGTTTGTTGAATGTGCATTTCTTGATTTCTTGGTTTCTCGTCTTGTCGTTCTCGCTCTCATTCTGGTCCAATCTCTCGTATAGTGCGATAGGATAATTTCGGCAAGTTTAGTCAATTATTGCTTTGGTTAACTGTTGAACATCATGTCATCGTACG
Source organism: Suzukiozyma sphagnicola (assembly GCA_030569075.1). Taxonomy (NCBI): domain Eukaryota; kingdom Fungi; phylum Ascomycota; class Pichiomycetes; order Serinales; family Debaryomycetaceae; genus Suzukiozyma; species Suzukiozyma sphagnicola. The sequence goes on along the minus strand of JAJMJR010000025.1, from coordinate 69,359 downwards.
CTTCGTCGTCTTCCTGGACTAGTTTTCTCAAGTCTATCGCCAGTTTCAATGGAGACTTGTCCAGTTTAACCGCACCTCCGTTTATAATTTCCGCCACATCGTTAACTGAATATAGTCAGTATTGGTCTGAACATGCCGATTTATTGATTGAACCCAACAATTTGGCTTCTGATTCTTCATCGGAAGCCGAATTGTTTGCTTTGAAGAGAATTATTGCCGTGACCAAATGGTTTATTTCTACCTTGAAATCGCAATATTGTTCCAGATCCGATGCTTTGGGTACAGAAAAGAAACCTTTAAATCCTTTCTTGGGAGAAGTATTCGTGGGCAAATGGGAAAACCTGCTGAAAGTAGGAGATACCATTCTTTTGTCGGAACAAGTCAGTCACCATCCTCCGGTTACCGCCTACTACATTGAAAATGAAAATTGTAAAACTAGTTTACAAGGTTATAATAGAATTAAAGCTACCATATCAACTACTTCAATCAATGTAAAACAATACGGTCATGCATTGTTATCATTTGAATCGTTGGGGGAAACTTATTTGATCACTTTGCCACCTTTACATATCGAAGGACTAATTACCGCATCCCCCTTTGTTGAATTAGAAGGTACATCTTATATCCAATCTTCAAGTGGATATATAACTTGTGTTGATTATTCTGGTAGAGGCTATTTTTCTGGTAAGAAGAATACCTTCAAAGCAAGAATCTTTAGAGATAGTTTACAAATGCAAAAGAAAGAGAATGCCGAAATTACTATTAGTGGCCAATGGTCTGGTAAATCTTATATTAATAAAGGTAGTACCACTCCTACTTCCAAAGTCAACGATGAGTTATTTTACGATGCTGGCGAAATTCCAGCGCAACAGTTACAGGTTAAACCAATTGCAGAACAACATGATTTAGAGTCTAGAAAAGCTTGGGAAAAAGTTGCTGAAGCAGTTAAAAAGGGTAATTTCGATGAAATCCATCAAGAGAAATCTTTAATTGAAAATGCACAACGTGAGCATAGAAAACGTGAACAGGAAGCAGGATTGGCTTGGGAAACAAGATGGTTTGATTCCATAGATTATGATGATAAATCTCAAATTGATGAAAATGACCAATTTGTTAGTTTGAGTAAGTTAGCCAATCTTTCAACTAAAGCCGTACCATCAGGTAGTTTAATTAGCGGCAAATATGATTCGGGTGATGCAAAACATTGGAGATTCAATAAGAAGAAATGGTTACAGGAAGAAGAAATTAAGATCTAATGTTTATTGTATAGTGGTTTGTTGTTTGATTATAGTTGACCGTAGTTTAGAAACTACAGTTATCCCCAATATTAACTATATTAATTATGAGTAAGTTTAAACTCAGTGAAGTTAACTTCCAGAAGAGTGATAGGCAGCCTAAAATGTAGTAACTTTGGTAGACATAAGCTCTAGTGTTGCCAGCAACAATATGAAGCTAAAGATATTCACCTGCTCCATTGAGAATGGGTCTTCGCCTTTGTGCGTTACCAAGAAATAAATATGTACATGATGTACTGCTAGATTGAACAAACTGGTGAAGAGCTGAGCTGGAAAAACAGCCAATCCTGATTTTATTAGAGTAGTGAATTGGTAATGGCTCAAAAATGGAAATCAGATTCATCGTCTCTCCAGCGATTATCGTTCTTCTTTTCGTAATGGTAGGATAAATCTGATTCGGTATCAGAAGAATTATTGCGGTATGGGTAGTATTCGTCGGATATTGATGATCCAGGGCTCTTTCGATCTTGATTGAAGTTTAATGTATCATCATCCAATTCGACAAAGGAATCTTCCTTATCAGAAGCGTAAGCATTGGTATTGGCCCCAGATTGAACTACTGTTTGAATTGCAGTAATTATGGCTCTAACTGCAGCGGGTAGAGCATCAGGACGATAGAACCTTAGATCCACTCTAAAGATAATGTATGATACATTAATAATGAATTCTAATAATCCCCAACAAATATACATTGCCAATGGCCGTGTTAAAACCCCTCCGTCTTTATTTAATTTCCCTTCAAAAATGGTGATTGATCTACATATTGCTCCAGTAAGTATAGCAAAGGTAGAAAAGATAATAAGTGCCATTGAAGTACTATGAGTCAAATCCCCTCTTTGGTTTGTTAAACCTTCAACCATTTTGTAATGATGGTGAGTAGCGGCAATGACTCGAACAGCATGACGATGGTTACTATTTCTTTTCATAAAAGTGGCTTCGGCTTCTTGGGCAGCATGCTTCTTAGGGAAGTAAAAGGTGGAAAAACTTTCGATCCACCAAGGTTGGAAAGTATATAGATTTTCATCTTTAGCTGTTGGTGACCAGTAAGATAAGCATAACAAAGCTACTGATGTAAAACAATAAAGAACAATTAAGATCGAGGTCATCATGTACGCTTTTTGATAAGCCAAGTAGGACCAAGTGTCTATGTAATATAAGTATGGAACAAATGCCACGAGCACGGTAACGGCTATAACAACAGAAACAAGTACATATGAAATGAACATAAAGAACAAAAATACGTAACGAGAACCCCCTACTGGATGTCTCCAGGTGAATAATCTTTCTGTTAACATTAAATTGAAACGAACAATAATCATAGAAGCAATAATGGATAATACTGACGATGTTAGTCCAATCCCGATTTTAGTGATATCTTGAGACCAAACTGCCCTCAACGCAAAGCCAATGACTCTAAATAGACAATAAACAATCCAAGCTATGGAAATATAAAAATAATGGCCCCTAGACGTATTAATAATGAAAATTATCAGGTGGACTATTGCTAGGAAAGCAAATGCTGCTGTAAGTATAATTGATGGAATGTAATCTGTTTTGTCAGGATATCCACCAAAAAGATTAATCTGTAATCCAACATTATAGTCAATCATACTAGCAGGCATTTTAGAACCCAACAAGTTATTACCAATAGCCACTGTTTTGGATATCCCAGTACATTTATTAGGATCATTATTTAGATATACAAGGAAGTGCATAAGACCAGCGACTGCTGTCTTTGGATCTGCAGCAAGACTATAATCCACCATTACAAACAGAAAAACAGCATAGAAAGTGAAGAAAAGTTTCTTCGAACCATTACCTTTAATAGTCAGCGCTATCTATAGCCATCAATAGTAAATTACTTTATGGAACCAAACGCAAAAATGCCCAATTAGGAAGATTCATTAGCTGCATAACTGGGAAACGGGTTGCATATCCAAGCAGGCTTTGACACCCCTAGATTTGCAGCCATGCTGATACAAAACTAGCTTAAAGGTGAGATGTTTTACGAAATTGGAATAGGGTAATCTCCTGTATCAGATTATTTGTATAGCCTTCGCGAATTATAGTTGGATGATCCACTTTTGTTGAAGAAATATCTATAAATTGGAAGTGTCTTGATTATGTAATCGCAGGGACATTATTTTTCGAGGTGACAAAGTTCTTCGCTTGGAGTCGTCTGAAAATCTCTACATTTGGAACGACACATGAGGGTAGTCTAGAAGGATTTACTGCGTTTATTCTTTGATTGTACCGCCCCATCTGAGACATCTACACATCAGACGCATCTGATATCATATTGGGAACACTTTGAGGTTGCAGTTATTAATCCTCACTTTAATTTCCTTGCGCTTCCAAATTGCCTAATGTAGTTGGCATGAGTTCTTACTGGTAGCGCAGAGAACCTTGTTCACAATATGCCTTTAGCTAATAAGAACTATAAGCCAGAACTTGTACCATATAAACGCACTTCAAACTAGGTACCGTAGAATTCAGTCAGAAATCAGTGTACTACTAGAATTTTGTATCTACTGACATTTTATTACTTCAAAATTGTTTGCAAAACATCACCTGATGCATACCTTGTATAACCACGCTATAGTTCCCATCGTAAACATTCATCCTTCGATATATCGCGAACAAAAATATCGTGTAACTATCAGGGCTTTCCACGTGATGTTGACTAGGGCATCCTCGAATATCGGTATTGGGAGTGTATATACCCTATTCTTCCCTCATGGTAGCGACCCCCTAAGCTGACGAGTTTTTTTTTTTTTTGTTAGTGTGCGAATGGTAGTAGGAAATTTTCACCAAAAAAATTTTCAATATAACAAGTGATTAAGATTTTCTTTTCTGGATAAACATATCATATAATATTAGAAATGGCTGAATCTCACAGATGTATGTTAACATGAACACCATGCGGTCGCAGGCAACAGTGTTATCCTAGTTTAATAGTGTTGGAGTTTGTCTTATGTCGGGGAAATATTCTTCAAACCAGTTCCAGAGTTTTGATATAGTAGAAATCACACATAGTGTGTTATATCATGTGTACTCTGAGTTACTATCGATATTCCATTAGTTTGGGACAATAGTGGTGGGATAGTAGCGTTGTGAAGTACTAGATATTATCTATTTCCCTAGGATGTACCCATAGTCGGACACCTTAGCTGTTGTCTACTGGGGCTATGACTACTCAGAAGATACTATGTAACCAGTATAATGTGCTGTGGCCATCATTCCTATTTGAATTCTTACTAACTTTTCTAGTATACGTTAAAGGTAAACATATCTCTTATCAAAGATCCAAATCTGTTACTAATCCTAATGTATCATTAATTCAAATTGAAGGTGTTTCTAACCCTCAAGATGCTAAATTTTACTTAGGTAAAAGAATTGCTTACGTTTACAGAGCTTCTAAAGAAGTTAGAGGTTCTAAAATTAGAGTTATTTGGGGTAAAGTCGCTAGAACTCACGGTAACAATGGTTTAATCAGAGCTAAATTCGTTAAGAACTTACCTCCAAAAACTTTCGGTGCTTCTGTTAGAATTATGTTATATCCATCTAATATTTAAGTAAGGTTAACATTTTCATGTACAAATGTATAATTTAATAAATCACACAACGAGTATAAGTTTCAAGTTTAGATATTTAGGTCTAAGTGTAGTCATATCAAGGTAAAAAGGTATGAAAATTCGTACTAATGGATAATTGCAGTTGTTTTATTACTCTAACCACTCTATTTCATTGTATCTAAGTATTTTCGCCATCTGGCGTATATGGAAGGATATACATTGCATGAAAGTATCGAAGAGGAGATTTTGCAACCATTCACCATAGCAAGGTAATAATTGGTTGACATCACTAGTGTCTCGCTCACTTTGAAGTCTTTACATTACAAGTCTTCGGTATATATAATCCCTATCAGATCTAGCCACTTACCCACAAAACAATACATTCCAACAATGGTTGATTTATCATTAGGACATTCAAGAGTAGATAAATTTCCACCTTCGCCATTACCATACATTGGAGATACTCTTCCAAGGCTGGTTTCAATTTGTAACCCATCGATCCACCATCCACTACGGACATGGAATTTGGTGATCTGTTCATTCTCATACAATTTAAAATCGGAATAATTTGGTGATTGGGCCCCTAGCATCATTGAACTATCCAATTGAACAAACATTTTTTCAAATGCATTATTGGAAGAAGTAGAATTAACCATTCGTAATCCATCAACAGCTGAGCCATGATATATTCTGACTGATTGTATGTTTTTAATATCCAACCCTATAATTTGATATTCGTTTATCTTGCGACCTAATGTAAACGATTTATAACCTCTAAGATCTCCTTTCGATAATCCAAAATCACTGACAACTATATTTGAATGGATAGGATCTTTATTCGGTTTCATAAAATCACTGAAATCAACTAGTTCTAAATTGCCACCAATAGACAATACTCTCAATGATAACTTATCAATGCTAAATCCCGATTTAGTCAATTCTTCACCAATGTTACTACAATCTAAAACAAGCTCGTTGGTGGTTCCTTTGCCGCCATACAATTGCGGTAAATAGCTTTGGTGATATCTTGCAAGTTCTCCAATAAACACTTCCACCAAGTAAACACCGCTTGTAGACCGCACAATCACACCTTCGTTGCACAAGTACAAAGATGGTTGCTTATTATTAACATTGCTATCATCCAGTGATACAGTTGTAGCAATTGCCTTCTCGAAGTTGTCATTCTCAATAGAGAAAGAATCATGGTATAAGAACCTTATGAGGTCCAATTTATTCCAGTGACATACTGGCTCTTCGTTATTCAATGCTTTTGACATAAATGACCTATTCCATCTAACATAGTCTCGTAACATTACTCCATCCACTTGATGTGGGCAACCTAAACTATGACCGATTTCATGTAAGAAAGCACCAGCTGTTACGTTAAAAGTTTGCCATGGCGTACCACATTGTCCATTATCGTTAGCAACCTCTTCTTTACTTAATTGCTTGTCATCCATGAAACAAGGGATAACTTTTTGGAAACTTGATGGCCATGAGAAAAGCCCATGAGAACCAAAAATCGCCATTCTAACTTTGGAAGAACCGCCACCTAAAGCAGCATGAGCCAAAATCAACTGTGATTTCTTATCCCAAGTAGTATCAAGATATATACAAGCAGCTTGAGTCGCAGTTCCATCATCCTTGTAGAAATCAGCTTGTTGCACGAGCTCAGAAGCATGGGAAAATAACCAACCTGAATCAGTGGCCAGTTTGTTCTGTTGAGCAAACGCTAAATTTCGTAATTCTTCCATGGTTTTCGGAGATTTTAATATATGAACTTTAATATTCGTCCCAGTAATGGAATCGCCAAATATTTCACTAGCACTTTCCAGTTCAACAAATTGGAATGTTCTATTTCCATACCCAGCCAATTTCATTTCGTCATGAGTGTAGGCTTGCATCAACCTACCAACAACTTGTAATTTTTGGATCGCAATTTCAACATTACTAGCTTCGTTATGGTCCAACGGTACATCAAATTGGCCCTCAGAATCCTTTGCCATGATCAAACACAAATGGATAGGTTTCACAGCTATTGTGTGCAAAACTAGTCGTAAACTAGTCGTATCGATACTAGTACCATTTAACTCCGCTGTGCCTGAACAATCCAACAATCCATTTTCAAAAACCTCCACCACGAACGAATTAAACCCTTGACTCAAGTGAACTATCGCCTTGAAACAACTATTATGAATTTCACCATATACTGGAGGGAAATTGACACTGGTGAATCTGACAAGTCCAGTCGTAGTCTCCAGTACCGTACCGGAAACAATCAATGTCGGAGAACTAACCGTTTCTCCATTGCCGTAGTTAAAACTAATCATGCCAACTTAATAAATGCTAATCAAGCAACAATCCAAATCAATGCTTCCAAAAACAATCAAATCAAACGAAATTCTCCCGAAAAAACCAAGCTACAATATCCAAATCACAAATTTGCCTCCACCAAAGTTTTGAGCTGCCAATATACTTCCTTTACTGGTTTCTGGGGTTCCTTTGCTGTTGGTAAATGCTGCAAAATAGCACCATGTTCGTGTACTGCAGGTAATATTGATTACGTAATTCCTGCCCTGGATCTGACTAAATACTGCCGTAGGCAACAATTTAGGTCGACTTCGCACTAACTTTTGGTCAGCCTGGCGGTATTCCAGTGCCAGCTGGTACTAATACCACCGTGTGGTGCATATTACCCTGGCGTTATAAAGAATTGAAGAATGACAAATTCACCAGAATCACTTCATTTAACCATATTTCGTGTAGAAACTGACAATGATTCAAAGTAATTCGGTGATACACCCCAATACGGGAAATAGACGGTTCAAGTTTGAGCCTTTTTTGCTTAAGGAATACGGATTTGGTTTGAATCCTGATAGACCCATCTGTCAGTTTTATATTCCCACCAACCCCAATAATAGTTGTCCCAATGGCTCTATGTGTCCAAACAAGCACGTAAGTGCTATGTACAACAATAAGATCGTGTGTAAGCATTGGTTGCGTGGGCTTTGTAAGAAGAATAATCGATGTGAGTTCTTACATGAATATAATCTAAGAAAGATGCCCGAATGTTTGTTTTATTCAAAGAATGGTTTCTGTACTCAGACTCCAGAATGTTTATATTTACATATCGACCCTCAGTCGAAAATCCCAGAGTGTGTCAGTTACAATCGTGGTTTTTGCCCCGAAGGTCCTAAATGTACCAAGAGACATATTAGAAGAGTTCTTTGTCCGAGGTATTTGACGGGATTCTGTCCTAAAGGTACTGAGTGTGAATACTCCCATCCAAAATGGGACTCGTCCACCGCAGCCAGATTGACGATTAAATCAGACGAAGACTATAAACGGGAGTTACAAGAAAAGAAACGGGAACTTCAAAAGTTACGTCAACGTCAAGAATCAGGTTCTTTGAAAAGAGAATTGGATGACGACAATGATAACAAGAATGACGCAGCAGAGCAGGATGTAAAGAAACAAAAGGTTTAATGTAGTCTAGACATGCATGCAAAAACTTGCTGGTGACAGACTATTGGAAAATAGCCTATCAAAGCATCATTGGTGATACCACCACTTAATCGTACTGATTAACTGTATATTAACTGTATAATAATTTAATAATTGCAAATACAAACTGTAGTATATATATGCTGTAGTATTAGATAATGTTACTTCTAATTTGCTTCCTTTCTTGAGGAGCTAAAATCCAATTTATTCCAAGCGATTCATCCAATTCGGTGGTGTCGTTAGCACTGGAATCATCGTGTTTTTTATGGTTGGAATGTTGGACGCTTTCTTCGTACTCTTCATCGTCCATTCCGACTAATAGTATAATCTGAGTAACACGAACAAACTTCTCCCGTAAATGATAATTGTCTTCACAGATTTCATTAATTAAATATGAAAGGTCCCGCTCTAATTTAATTGCTCCCAACTCATTTATGTGGAATTTTTTCAACACATTGATCAATTTCTTTTCAATAATATTGGAAATGTTAATCACTAACAATCTCAATAACTTGGACATTAACGATTTATGGAAGGTCCGCTCGTACGGCTTGATTAACGATTGCCAGCTGTTGGATAGCTTGATATATGCTTCAGTGGATTCTTGCTCATTCAAGTTGTAAATTACATAGTTTGAATCGGAAGATTCTGGTAAGTATTCATTAACCATAATCAAAATCTTATTCCTAAAAGATTGATTATAAAGGTTAAGCAAGCTGTCGGAGATAATTTTGTTTGTTGCTTGAGTAAATGGCTCTAAGAAATCGTCTTTTAAAATCAGCTTCACAATATCTTGGTCTTTGCCAAATGGAAACAAGTTCCGTAAATAATTGTCATTGTTCAAGATATTATCGAATATTTTCCCAAAGTACTCTTGGCCAATAGCAACTGTATTTAAATAAATAGCAAAGTTTACCAATTTAGGGCTATTGGCTGTAACCACGTTGGAAGTCACCGTTGATTGAACAACATTTCCCAACGCCGTTGATGCTCCTCTCAAGAATCCAATGTTGCTGGGCTCTGGAGTGGCACTTCTAGAATTATTGGGACTCCGTAATGCTTCAATTTCTGGTGAAATGAGCGATAAGGCTTGGTTATATCGAGGTGTATTGTCGTTCAAGCACTTGATAAAGAATCCATTTATAAGGTCTTGCTGCACCACCTGATAGCTCGAACTGATGAATTTTTTAACTGTGGATGTTATGGAAGAATCCAACACATTTCTAAGGGAGGTATTTAGAATCAAGGTGACATCTTCAATGACAGAAGAACACGGAACTTCTGTTGCTTTGGTGGTATTCTTGATGTGTAAAAACGAATCTAACGATGGCATTTCTTCGATGGTTATTGCTTTTTCCAACGACCGACGGAAATAGAAAGTAATTAGCAATTCAAATGATGGCATGTACTTCTCCCTGATTTTTTTTGTGAAGTGGGAATCGACAATTAGCTTTGGTAGTTCCAACTCTTCTTTAGTTTCGTTGAAATATTTAATGGCAATGAACTTGCTATATAATGACCAATGATGAAACATGGTGGCCAATTCATTGACAATGTCCCCTACTTGGATTACTGATAATAGTTCGTCTCCGTAGTCTATTTCTGTGATTTCAGCTCCTTGTAGTTGTTGGTATCGTCTGGTAAGAATAGGATAATTATATAAACGTATATCTTGCAATAACTTATCTATTCTTCTGTTATCGTATAGGGTGTCCCCGATTATCCCGATTTGCGAGTCTATTTCACCTTGAATACGGGCAATAACAAATGTAATGGCATTTGGATAGCTATCACTATAGTATTTCTTAATTAAAGGACCATGCTGAGATAACATCATGGAAATACTTTCAAATAGTTGGATGGTGATGCTGGAATAGATTGCTTCTCTGGCTTCATTGGTTGGAACAGAAGATAGCAATTGTTTCAGAGTTTCCACAATAATCTTACAAATAAATTTGGAATAGCATATGAGTCCGATTTCTTCCTTACCAATCAAGGGAAATAATTGGAAATATTTCGTCAATTGTTCCACGTTCTTTTCATTGGCAGCCGAATCAAACTTGTGTTTAAATATTTCCGTCAATTGATTGATCCATTTTTCTATAGTGATAGATGGCAACTCGGGAATATCAGACGAGGGGATCACTACCGAGGCAAACTTACCGTTAACGATGTCAGGCGACAATTTGCAAATCTTTGATATACATTGAGCTGCTAATTCGTAATTCTGATGCTCTATGGCGAAGTTAGCTTGGTTGATGTTATTTCTTAATAATTGGATATCCGATACAAATTCCAACGTTTGATTAACGTTGCCAATTTCCTTATCTAGTGATTTGATCTTTATGGTTAAACTATTACCTAAATCATTGGCTGATTGAAACACAGTCAAGAGTTGATTGGAATTCTCAATGGTGGAAGAAAACTGGGTGGCTCGATTCAATTCGATGGTGTTGACTTCATGCTGATGACGTTTGGACTTCAACTTTATGAAATTGTCAACCTGTTCTTCTACTTTGTTCAAATTTACATCAATTAAATCAATCAAGCTGGTTAAATCACTAACGCTACTGGCAGAAGTATACAACGAGACGATATTTTCTGTGGTTTTATTCAACTCGTCTTTGCTTAGCGATGGAAATAGCGAGTTCGAGCCTCGCTCTGCCTCCTTTACTATCATCTTGCCCAATTGCCAAACTACCAGTTTTCACCAAAGTAATCAAAATCAACTACTGAGTGAAAAATCTCAAGTATGTTAGCGCTACCATGTTTCATGATAAATATATATATTGATCCATGAAGAGTAAATGGGACCGATGGTGGTGCTAACATGAGGTTGGATGAAGGCATGGTGTAGTTCTACAGGTTATACTTTAAAATATTTGAAAAAATTCACTAAAAACTAGCACTGGAAAACAAGTTTTCCAATAGAAGTCACTGGACAAGAACTAGAAGCGTTGGTACTGACGCTATTTCCATTGTAGCTTTGGTTGATGACGGCATCGTGGCGGTCTGAGTGCTAACCTATTGAAAAACGTATAAGACGGTAAATTGGAGCCATGGAGCATGGCATGGTGGGTCTAGGCTAAGGAACCCATTGGATCGTAAATTGGTAAAACAGTATATTCCTTACCTTTGAAGATATCATAAGTTTTAGAGGAGACGTATTTCTTGTTGGTGACGATCTGGAAAACAAATTCGTTGAACCAGTCATCAGTCATGACGAAATCACCCTTTTCACCAACTTCGTCACCCCAAGAGTTTTGGATCTTCCATCTTTGCGGAATACCAGTAGGATCCAAATGAACCCCAGTGATTACCATGGCGTGGGTCATTTGAGAAGAACCGGTTCTTAACCTTTCTGCTTTGGTGATATTGATATCGGTATTAAATGCCAATTTATAGTTATAGGCATTTACATCTAAAATACCAGAATCACGATCATAGTATTTCCCAACATCGGAACCAAAGAAAATTGGCTCGTTGTCTTTCAACATCTTGATAGCCACTTTCTTGATCTCGGAGATCTCGGTATTAACATATTCAATTGGTTTACCTCCGTAGACGTTATTCAACTTATCCACTGTGTAAAGAGCATCGAACTTGTTTCTTGGATCGTGGATCAAGGAGAAATGGTCATTGGCAACAAATCTGATGTGGGTTTTGTAGAAATCCAAGGGAGTGGTTTCAAAGTATTTGAATTTCTTATCTTTATCTAAAAACTCCCAAGTGAAAGAATCAGTTGGTTTTGGTGGAGTTCCCAAGGTAAGACTAAGAATGTTATAAATTTCTTTAATCATTGAATTTTGTACCGATTTGATGCTATCTGGGTTGGTTTTATGCAACTTTCTCAAAATTAACCCATATTCTCTTAATTTTTCATGAATTAAATAGTTCAATTTGGAAGTGCTGGTAGCTTGAGCATTATCTGGGAATTGATCCACAGGAACAGCACCATATTTGTTCAAGATGTTGACAATCATATCCCATTGTCCCCCATCGCTCACGGGTTCTTTGAAGATATGACTCAAGTATAAATCATCGATTTCTAATTCGGTAGTAGCTAAGATGTTTTCTAAGAAATAATTGGCTTTCTCTAATTTATCATAAAAGAAGAGGTAAGTTTGCGATAATTGGAACTTTTCCGGGTCCAAATTATAATTCTTAATAACGTGGGTTCTAAGAACATTACTAGTAGCAAATATCCAACATCTTCCACTAGACTTTTGGTTATTGTAGAAGGAATTGGCTCCAATGATGTCCACGGTAGTGTTGAACAAGTATTGGTTGGACTTAAGGGCTTTTTCCGTGGCTATCACTTTGGCAATATCATTGATAGCGAACGCTTGTTGTCCTAACAAGTTCTTATCGTCCAGTTTGAATTCAGTGTGCCAATCTTCTAAGCTAGATAACGAAATAGGATTAGCATCTTGAAACGACTTTGAATCTAATTTCAATCCTCTTAAATCGACGTCCAAGTCGGTAGTGAACTTTTCATTCATACTTTCATTGAAAGTGGCTGCCTGTGTTTGTTTAATTGTTCCTTCGTGTTTCATTGTCTTTGAACTTGAACTTCCCATAATGAAGAATGCGGAATACTATTGATATTTATATAGTAGAGAAATAATACAAATGGCAATTTGGCAATTATCGCCTTTTATGCCTCTTACTCGGTGCCTCTTATATTCTGGCGGGGGAATTGTACCTTTAGTGGTTATGCCTCTTATCTAATCGGATAACAGAGCCACATTGTTAGGGGATCTAATGTTCAGGAACTACATAATCCACACAATCCACAATTTAGCTCCCATAACTACAACATACTACGTCAGCACAGTACAATCGACTACGATTCCATACCTTCCAACTACAAATAACTCTTGCATCAGTGTGACTCAGCCAGCAACAACATACCACTATTGACTCATAGTAGCAAGCTTTGAAACAAACAGCCATGGGATGAAACGGCTACAGAAGGTTAGCTGACAAATTATCCGTTTCGATTCCCAGGTGCGGAATATTGACTTGGTTCTGGTCACTTTTGGCAATGGACTGTCAACTCTAGTTAATGGGGAATGTGTCATTGTAATTGAACTTGGGTTTCTATGGTTTCATTTATTATTAACTATGTAACTATTTCTTTAATTCTTCTTTCATTTGATTTTTTTCATTCTTAAATTTGGTTGATCTATCTCTTATTCTTGGTTTCTTTACTTTCCCTTTGGCAGATTTCAATCCTTTAATCCCAGCAATCTTACCACCTTTGTTTGCTCTTTGACCTTCGATGATTTGGAATTTACCAGCGGAAGCTTTATCGGCTTTACCCAAAATAGCTTGGGCTCTACCTAATTTAGTCTTTTGTTGGTCGGTGATTTTATTGGTTCTGGTCTTATTGTGATGATTCTTTTTATTGTTATCAATATGGTTTGGCGATAAAATCGATGGTTTGGCATATTTGGAGGCACGAGAAATTCTTAATTTTCTCCCTGTTTTATCATCGTATGCTATTGGTTTATCATTTAATAATAATGCTTTATTAACACTCAAGGTATCTTTGAATTGTACCATGGCAAATCCTTTACCCAAATTAGTCTTGGAATCTCTGATAACTCTGACACTTTCAACATCTCCATTTAATTTGCCGTTGAAGTATTTCCACAAATTCTCTTCTTGTTCTTCGAAATCTAAATTACCAACGAAGATAGTTCTTTTGTTGTCTTTGACACTTGGATGGGCTAAATGATCCACTCTTAAATGGTGATTTTCAAATACTTTCCCGTTGAATTGTGTTACGGCTTTTAAAGATACTTCCTTTTCAGTATAAACAATGTAGGCATTGACAGAACTTCTCGATTGATGTAGAGATTTTCTGGCAAAGGCCACTTTTCTAGGCACAGCTTCATTAAAAGAAATCGATCTAAATCTAACAGAATCAATCTTACCGATTTCACTAAACATTTTTTTAAATTGCTTGGTTAACGATTTCGATTTCAATATGGCAGCAGGTACATTACCAATAAAGATGGATCTTTCTGCTTTTTCCAACTCTGATTCCTTTAAATCAAGGGCCTTGGCAGCCTTGGCTTCTCTGGCCACTTTGACCTGCTCTAATTCTTCGCTGGTTTCGGGCTTTTCGTCAGTTTCCTTCAATAAGTTCTTATAGTAATTAGCTTCCAAATCCTCGTTCAAATCGGATTTCTTCGATGATTTTCTAGCAGCTTTTTCCCCAGTTCCAGACTCAGTTTCCATATCGTCGCTGTCGTCACTTTCCGAATCCGAATCCTCTTCTTCCTCCTGTTGACTGTCTTTGTCACCAGCATCTTCTGCTGTTGGTCTATTAACCTGTATGACGGTTCTAGATGGTAAACTATCCCGAGAAACAGAACCAACTTGGCTCTTGAACAAACTATCGACTCCCGCGTCTACTTTGCAAGCACCATTGCCAAATAATCCACTGAAACTTGACATAATACCGCAACTATTCGCTATTTACTTGCCTCAAGGTAATAATTTCTTTCTTCCTCCAAGATGAGATGAGATGCCTCCAAAATAACTGGGTTTGTCTCCTGTATGTAGTGCGAGTTTCTGCCTGTACATAACCCAGGGTTTTCGCAGGGTAAATTTTGGTGGTGAAGCGGTTTCACTGTTGCTGATGGAATACAGACATTAAATTGGAACATTTGCCATAATAACGAAGACTTTCGTATCGGACACCGTTGTTTCTTGAGCTTACTGTGGTTTTATAGTTCATTGGTGCGAAAAACCAGGTTTTTTTAAGGGTTGTACTGGTTATCATGTTACCTACCGCCGTTTCTTCACAAGTTTTATTTGACGATGATACTGTGGAATCGAAAGATCACACGGTAGTGTCGCCTAGAGAGGGAGATATAGCCACTTCTCCCAGCAATGTGGCGGCGTTTAAGGAGTCTCCGTTGACGGACATTGCCATTTCTCCTCCTCCATTTGAATTGATGGAAAATGACAAGAACTCCAAAATGTCGATTTTGTCTCCCAAGCAAGATTCCGATGATTCATCTGAGTTGTCGGACTTGGGCGTGGTGGATTCGGAAGCTGAAACCGACAAAATGGATTTTTTGGATGAAAATGATGCTGGCAATGTCACCGATTCGGTATCGGATTTGAATACGTTATCGCAATTGACGGAATTGGCTAGATTGAAAGATGTCGACTCTGATTTGGATGACTATGATTTACAAGATTTACCAAAGAAAATTGAACCTCAGCTTGATAATTCCGACATTGATTTCAACGACAACGATGGTGAAACAAACGCTTTTGACAACAAAGATTCTATGGATACGCTTGATGATGTTAAGTCCACCGCGTCAGATTCTCACAAACGTCAAATTGACCATTCTGTGACCAATTCACAGAAAAAGCAAAGGGTATCAAAGGACAATTCCGAACTTTCTGATACGGAGAATTTCGAAGAATCTGATACAGAAATAAATGACCTTATGGCCGATATTAAGCGGGAAAGCAGCGAGGAAATCAAGCTTGAAGAGCAGGCTGAAGACAAGATTGACACTGCTGGTGATTCCAACATCGAACAAGACCAAGAAGACATTGGAATATCGCGGGATAAAATCAAAGATAATACTGCAGAACAAGAAAAGGATGATAGTATAGGAAGTAATACTGAACAATGGGCCGACGAAGATGAAGAAGATATTGAAGACGCTGACGAGCCTGAAGGTGGCGAAGACACAGTAGTTGGTAAATCAGAGGCTACCGATGAAGCTAAAGATGCAGAAAATGGCAATCGTGGCAAAGACGAGGACGAAGATGAGGACGAAGCAGAGGATGAAGAAGAGGATGAAGAAGATGTTGATATGAATGAACAAAGGAAATTGGCCATTGAAGAACTAATAACCATCGAGAAATCGTTTGCTGAATTAAGAGATAAATTATATCACGATAAATTGAATTTGTTAGAGCATGAATTACAGTTATGTTTGGAAGGAAGCCATCCTGAGCTTTCCAAGATATGTTTAAAGGTCAATCAATTCTATCAGGATAATCTTCGGTTAGCCAACGCCAACCTTTCATACAAATTAAAATGTATTGATAAGGAAACGATTGCCACCAGGACATCAATCCATCAAAACTTCTTGAAGAATCTCATGGATGGAAAGACTGATTTAGTCACGGAAACTACAAGTAAATGGTACAAGATTAATAAAGAAAGAAATCAGATTGATCAATTAGTGCCAGATTATAACTTTTGTGCGCTCCCCAATATTCCTAATTATACTATGGCTGGTCCAATTGAAGAAAATATGATGGGAAATTACGAATCTCCACTAACGAAGAAAACAATCAAACAAAACACTATTGTGGAATTAGTGCATCAACGTAATAATGTAAATCATCAGTTGGGAGTACTAAATGGCTTGATCCAATTCCATGGCTTCCCCTCTGCCATCAATTCCAGTTATTCTGATTCGGCTGTGGTGCCAAGCGACGAGTTGTTGTTGAGGAGGGCCACTCCCGAGGAGATCAAGGAGGATTTAATTGCAATGGGAATCCCCATATGAAAAGCTAGCTATGCAAGGGAGCATATTAAAATGGTTACAACCATCTACAGGGAAGAACACAGGGAAGAACACCGTTGCACTACTTCTTTCAATCCAATTACATCAATAATAGTGATATCTTACACTATACTTAGAGCCACATTGCCAATTTTATAGCCATTCCTTTTTGTCCTTTTAATCTAATTTTAACCCTCAAACTTCAAGTACAACAACATATATAGCAACCGTATTACCAGTTAATCAATTATCCCTACGCAATATCCACCTCTGTAAGAATCACCACCTTCACTGTGATACTCAATACCCCAGTACCTAATGGCTGCGAAATATCATCCAGTTCGTCATTTCTCTAATTCCTTCCATTTTTTTGAGCTGAAACTCAGCAAATATCCTTATCCAGCATTCTACAACGTCCTACAACCTTCAAGTGCCATTCGAACTGCCATTGAACCCATTTCAATCCAATCCAACCCTGTGCCAACTTTCGTGCTTCGACACGCCCCGCCATTTTTCTGTACAGTAAAGAAATACGTGGTGGTCAACTCAAGATAAATAGCACGAGAGTGAAGTTCGAATCATTGACGGAATTACTAGGGAAAATTGCCATGGTTGAAGTATCATTGACGGTCGGGAAGTTGGATGCGTCGTTGGCGTTGTTGTTGACAAAAGATCACCATTTGATTGAGTTTCCTACCATCTTGTTGCCTAATGGCGTCAAGGCTGGGTCAATTGTGAAGATTAAATGTGAACAAGATTTAGAAACTGAGGCAGAGGAATCAGAAAGCTTCCAGAAGGTTCAAGACGAAATCTTGAACACTTTTGGCAAGTCGTTGCCCAAATCTCCTGTGTTGAAGATTAAGAATATCACGCAAACTAGTTGTGTTTTGGAGTGGGACAATCTCGATTTGGGTACTGCCAATCTTAAGAACTTGATTTTATATAAAGATGGCAAGAAATTGGGGTCAATTCCATCTCCTTTAACCAATAGAACCACGAAATTATCTGGATTACCCATTGATAAAGCATTCCAATTTCAAATCAAATTGGATACTACAGCAGGAATTTACTCTTCAGACATTATTGAGGTGGCTACGCATAAGATGACGGATTTGTCCGGTATTACGGTGTGTCTTGGTGATTTGACTGCGAATGATCCCTTCAACAAACAAGATATTGAAGATACGTTGGCTAATATTGCTGCTAAACCTTGTCAAGATAAAATCCATGTAGATACGACGCATTTCATTTGTACCAGGGAGAATAAATCCAATCCAGAGTATTTGAAAGCTCAGGATATGAATATCCCTATAATTAGACCAGAATGGTTGAAAGCGTGTGAACGGGAAAGAAGAATCGTGGGAGTGACTGCTTTCTATCTTAAAGAGTGTGTCTTGCCTGATATCTTTTCTAAGAATTACTGGAGTGATTCTAGCAAAAATTCCCAACAAAAGGAGCTTCCTCAGCCTCAAATTGAAGATCCTGCTACAACTGAATCTATTCCAGAGATTATAGAAACGGCTCCACAAGATCTGGTGGTGGAACAAGATGCAAAAGTTGAACAAGACCCAGAAGCTGAACAAGCTCCAGAAGTTGAACAAGTTCCTGTAGTGGAAACCCATAAAGAATTACAAGAGATAGAAATTGAAGCACCGAATATTGTCAACGAGACTCCTCCAATTCACGTTGAAAATGAAGTTCCTGTGCACAAAGATATCGTAGAGCAAGCGGCACCTAGTACTGAGTTGCAAGAGGTAGAATTAAGTGATGTTACAGAAGCGTCTAAGGAACCTGAAGTGGAAGAAACAAAGGTCCAGGACCCTATAGCCGAAGAAACAGTTGAAGAAGTCAAAGTTGAAGCTCTTAAAGTCGAAGAGCCTAAAGTCGAAGAGCCTAAAGTCGAAGAGCCTAAAGTTGAAGAACCAAAAGTTGAAGAACCAAAAGTTGAAGAACCAAAAGTTGAAGAACCAAAAGTTGAAGAACCAAAAGTTGAAGAACCAAAAGTTGAAGAACCAAAAGTTGAAGAACCAAAAGTCGAAGAACCAAAAGTCGAAGAACCAAAAGTCGAAGAACCAAAAGTCGAAGATCTAGAGCCAGTATCTAACAATGAAGTGTCACAAGATCCAGAATTAACCGAAGAAGTATTAGATAACGATGACGACGAAGAGGAAGACGAAGAAGTAAAGCCAGACTCAACAGCCAATAACTCAAAGGGACAAGGTAAGAAAAAGAAGGGAAAGAAGAAGGGAAAGAAGTGAAGGATACGACAACGTGACAAATGAGGTGTATATTAATAAAACTAGAATCTAATATATGAATAATCATTGAAGGAAGTTGTAGAATGTCGTAAGCTAACCATTGCCTGTGCTGTCAATGTAATTGACAAAACGGGACATATTAAACCTTTGATTGTAAAAACGCAACGAATAAGCTAGAACAGGAATTGAATTACATGGAATATGGAGGATGGGTAACAACTACATTTTTCAAAATGCTGCTAACCATAGTCTAAAAGTGAATGACATATTCACTCAATAGATAATAATCGACTGGTTGATTCGAAAGGACATTTCAAAACGCAAAACGACGATTGGCACTCTTATTCACCAAATAATCTTCTCACTTTCTTCAAAATGGAATCCTTTTCTGGATCGTAAGGGTGATCTTTCGAAGGGATCTCCAAAATGGCTGGGAAAGCAGAAGTGAAGTTTTCAATTTTAAACCTAATCAAATCGGCCAAATGCTGGTTAATCAACAAGATAGCAATGTCTTTACGTTCGCTGGTGAAATTATCAAACGCCTGCTCAATTTGCTCAACACTAGTCTTACCAGGTATAACTGTCAAGAAGTTAGTCTCAGTAGTACCCTCTTGAACTTGACCAACTCCAGCTAACAACAACCCAGTAACGGTATCCTCTTCAGCAATGGTAGCAATCAACGTCCGCTTGGACATAGCCTCATTTAAACTCATGGCACCGCACTTCTCCTAGTATAACTAACGTTATCTTCAACACTAAACGCTTTCTGCGACCACACCGTCAATTCGCAAGGTGGTGGGAGTTAACTATGTGTCACGTGACTATTTAAGATTCGTAGCGAGTTTTGAAGTATATTGATAGTAAATGGTGGTAGGTAATGGGAAGGGATTGGGCAGATGCAAAGTTGTGGTTTGTGGTTTTGGCTAGGAAAATTTAGCTAAATTTAGTTAGATTTAGTACTTTGTCGTTATTGTTGGAATAATTAGAGAAATCCACGTGATACAAAGTGAATTGTAAATGAAGACACGGAAAGGTATTCAAGAACTATTGGAAGCGCATATCTGGCGGTTTCTATTTGAGAACAGTGCTATTTTTTGAAGTTGAGTCATTGCAACGAAAAACGGTTTCAAAGTGAACGTTTGGTACTGATTAATTATCATATGGTAGCGCTGGGTATTCCTAAATCGAAGGAGATCATGTGAAGTAGCTCCAAAAGCAAGTTTCGTCTACCTCCTAGAATATAAATACTGTATTCAATACTATAATATGCCTTCCGCAGAACATTGCTAGATTTCTCAGCACGTTTCAGTGCTGTGCCAAAATTGGTCAACTGCTCAGTTAAAATCAGACTCTTCAACAATGGTAATAATTCCAGTTCTATCAGCACTCCCATACCAAAAAGTTTATTTCTCTACCCGCCATAATACCACTCAGATATCCACTAATCTTCCACCCCCAAGGTGGTACTGAACCTCTTCTACGGAGTTCTACAACGTAAAACCAACTTTCTCGCTAAATTTGTTGCAGCCGTTCACTATACAAAACTTAGTGCAGGTGAATTTTTCACTTTTATGATTTCCATATAAAAACGTTTGAAGGATATATGCTTGCTAGATTTAGAACGTTGGGGAGCTCGGGGCGGTTTTTCAGTTCCAGTAGTAGCGTTTTTGCTGGACATTCAAAATGGCAAAATATTAGACACGATAAAGCTAAGAATGATGCTAAGAAGTCTCGTGAAGCGTCGATTTTGGCAACCAGAATTGAAGCTTCGGTAAGAGTAGGAGGGAACGATGCGAACGCTCAATTGGATACCCTTGTTGAGAAGGCGAAGAAATTGAATGTGACGAAAAAAATCATTGAGAATGCTATTAAGCGTGGATTAGGTGAGATTGCCTTGGACGGACCCGTGAAGCAAGAAGTGTTGTATGAATTTATGGGTCCTTCTGGAATTGCTTTCATTGTTGTGGCTAATACAGATAACAAGGCGAGAACTGTTTCTACGGTGAAACTTGCCATGTCCCGGTTTAACGCTTCGTTAAGTCCCTGTGGTTATCTATTTCAAAGAAAGGGAGAAATCATTTTTAAAGGGCTAAACGAGCAAGAATTCGACGATGTGTTTGAAATGGCAATTGATATTGGGGCAGATGATGTAGAACAGTTCCCAGATTTACAGAATGAGTACGATGATACCGATTTATTCCGAATCATTACTGATCCTGCCCAAGTTCACGATATTTCCAACCAATTAGTGAAAAGTGGTTACCAGTTAAAAGATGTCAAGACAAGCTTGATTGCAGATGCAGAAAATGAAGTGGACTTCCCTGAAGAATTATCAAAAAGCTTCAAGAAATGTCTTGATGAATTAGATGCCATCCCTGAAATCATCGATTATTATTCAAATATTAAGGAATAGGTCAAACGATTAAATCAATAGCTGATAGCTTCCTTTAGTTCCTCATTTATGACTTTTAGAGTCACCTGTAAATATTTAGAAAATATATGTCCCTAGACTCGAAACGACACTCCAAGGAAACTAACTTTTCCGATTGTACTTGAATATAAACTTAAATATATAAGTATGCGAGCAGTTTTACTGCTAATTGTGGAATCGATTCTTTTCTTAACGTTTAGCAGTTGTACTTTTGAAATCAATTGTTTGGTTTTCTTTTTTTCACTATTTTGCAAATAATTATGAAAAGTACTAATAATATTTATATATTTCTTATCAATTCTACTTAGAGGAACAATTCTTTACAACAAATTGATGAAAGTCTATTGGTCAACCATTGTCACTATGCTTACATTTTGCACTGCTAATAGATTACAAGAAGATATAGCTACGTATTGAATACAGGTAAGTCATAAGTTAAATATTAACTAAATATTTTATATAATGAACCATAATGCAGAATTAAATAGAGTTGTTAAATAGATATGAATTCATTGAGTACAGAATCAACCAAACATTAGAATTAGAATTAACAAGATGTATCAATATGGTAATACTTTTTGTTCATAACGTTTAGGTAAAACAATACAATGTCATTGATACAATACAATGCCATGCCATTATCGTCCCTTCCAGTCCAATATCTTGCTATCAATACCTTCATCTTGTCTTCATATCTTCATCTCTTCCAATCTTCATTGCTTCAATACTCATTGATATTCATTGTCTACATATTACATATCTACTTACTCGTTCTTTTCGTCTTTGGCAGCTTGGTTTAAAACAGCATCTAATTCAGATAAGTTAGGATTCTTCCATAATCTCAATTGTCTATCATAAGCAAAATGTCTATAAGTGAAAAAAAATCCTGAAGCAACAGCAACACCTACAGCAGCAAATAATGGATACATTTCTACTGGTACACTGGATTTGGAACCAGATTTCTTAGCAGCACTTAATAAAATTCTAGAAGCATGCATTTTGATAGGTATTTCGTGAATATATTTCGCTAAATTGTAAAGAATATCTATCAATCATTCATATCAATATCCTCCATACTGTTCATCGTGCCATTTTCGTTCCTATTTTTTTTCGCCAAGGATACACGACAATTGTTTTACTCAAACATCGGTTGGTCAATGATCACGTGCACAGATTGAAGTGAAGTTCACTTAAATTACGGTATTTCAAGATTAGCGAAGATGGCTAGGTAACTTAATGCTTTGTATTATGAATAAGAAAGAGTTGCAGTAAGAAATTGAAGCTCTTGTGAGGGAAATTGGATAATGGAGAAATCAAACACGTGTAAAATATCACGTGATACAAAATACAGTAAGGAAGCAAAGAATAGTGCTATCACCAAGAAGAACAGGGATATAAGATTAGCGGTATCTTACATAAATGAAATAGCTTACTGTGATAAACCTAAAACTTATATTTCCGCTTCTTAAAATGGGTATGTATTTCCTCACAATGAAACAAGCAGAGAAAGGGAGTTAGAGATGAGACAATGTCGCCACAAGGTACAGACATCTATCGTATTTCCAAGTAGTGTACGGCTGTATCATTAGCAGCTATTGGTATGTATTGCCCACAGCAAAGTAGTTTGGTGGGTATTCTATTTCTATGTAAATGTAAATAAATAATGAATTGAGGAATTGAAATGGGATTAAGTTGTGTGAAATTAGTTACTCCATTGATAGTCCTAATCTTAGTTGATGACAGATCAACTTGTCAACAAAGATGTTGATGATGTCAAGATGAGAATTTGAGAAAGCAAATGGCTGCATGAAGTTGATTTCTAGTTTCTCTACCTTTCTAATTTATATGTGCTCTGTAGTTGGGATCAATTGTGAAGTGTAATGTAGATTTGAAGAAACTAGGTCTTGCAGCAACAAACTCTCACTAGTGTGTCTTAGTTTAAGGGTTATAACTTTTCAATAGCATCCTTTATGGTATCGTAACATAACCAAGAAACTGCCATCGATGGTACTAATTTATATAAATTTGCAGTCAACCCTTTATAAGCACCAACGAATCCTTCTGTTTTAAATAATGATATTAATGCATGAGATACAGATTTGTATTGAAAGCCAAGTTCACCACCAGCCATTGATGCCACTTGGTATCGTTTTCGTAAAACATCCAATGGATAAATCAATACCCCTCCTACGAAACTTGCAAATGCTCCAGCCGATAATTTCCATACTGGATTCGAATAGTCTTTAGGCGAGTTATCCATGTAATCTCTTAGATATTCATATAAGGCAAAGTTGATAGCAACATAAGGTGCTACACCTAAGGTAGTTGGAAGAATCCCTTTATACAATGCCAAAAACCCCCCTTCATTATTGACTACTTCCTTATATGTTTGTAAAACTGTTGGGGAACGAATTAGTTTCCCTTTATTTAATTTAGATAAAGAAGCCGTTTGAATGGTGATTCTAGCCCTAATTAAATCCAATGGATAAGTTACAGCTACAGATATAACCCCAGCAATACTACCAGAGATCAACCTTTCATAAACATTCAAATGATTCAAACTATTGGAAGAAGTAAATCCTGTTACATGACGATTCTTGATTAAGAAATGTTTGCAATTTTCAAATACTGTGAACTGAACAGCACTATAAGGAAATATTCTAATACAATTTAAGGTGTTACCTCTAAACCATCCTCGCCAACCTTCATCTCGATACATCTTTATTATGGTAGGAAACATTCCTTGGTACAGCTGGTTTGCTCCAGGACCCTGTAATTGCAATAAGATTTTGGCTCTTTCAAATGGTGAAACTACAGTTCTACTAACAGCTCCAGCTATCCCTCCTGCTAAAAATGAACTATTTGAATCATTCTTGATTATTGTTATGAAATTATGCAAATATGATTTCTGGTCCACATATGTATTCGACAAAGTAGTAGCCATTAACCACCACCAATGTACTTAATCTTAAACCTTATAACCAGTTATAGAATTGCAGGTATTCTCTTATAAACCTTTGCATCAATAATTTTTCACTTTTTCCTTCGCACTTATCTATGTCCTACGAGTCACCACCAGAAGAGTCAGTAGTAAAGTACCACCGGACCTCGATTAGACCTAATGTTTGATTGTAGCAAACACTCCAATAGAACGATATAACATGGAGTATTACGAAACCTCTATCTAGCGTCATCTGTCAGGAAATCAAGTTCCTATAAGTACAAGTGCTGCAGTTAGATTAATGGACTTGAAGGTCAATTTTTAGAAATAAACAAAGGTATTTCCAAATCAAGTACCCCATCTTACAAGTTCTTGTTGTGCGTGACTACTCCATATCTAATGCTCAAGATCATGAACTGGGCAAGATTTCTGATTAGTTTGAGAAGACATTGTATTTAAATACTGACAAAATACAATGTATTTGTATACTTGATATCGAACTTCATTTATCATGTGTATTCTTCATCTCTAGTATTAATATTAAGCGGAAAAACGGAAGATTCATATATCTTATCGCCTATCATGGTTCTGCCAATAAAGGCTCCGTAAAACTGGATCGTGACTTCCCGTTTGTCAATCGTGCGTTCACTGTGAAATCCAAATATTGGCCAATTGTGTATTCTACCCTTATGACGAACAATTCGGAGTTTGAGTTTCTTCATACTTTGCACTTGTGTTATAAATTGTTCAATATCTTCAACTAAATATTCTTCCGATCCATAGGTAATTACCATATCAGTCAATATTTGTTCCCATTTAGGAATGTCAAAACCGAATTTAAAATTATCTTGTCCCCACAGTTCTAATACATCCTTATTGATATAATCAACACTACGCCTTTTTGGTTTTGGTTCTGATATTTGAATAATTGGTGAAATCAAAATCAAAATTTTTGGTTTATTTAGAATTTTAGATTTCTTAACCGAAGTATCATTATTTGCTATTTCTTTCATTAAAAGTAGCGATAGTGGAGTACCTGTAGAGTCTGCCATGATTACTGTTTTATCCGCTAATAAAGTTGACTGAAAATATTGTAAACATTTTATTAAATTTTTCAATAGATTACATTTTTCATTTTTGGGATAATTAACAATGAATATCAGCGGATTATCAAATCCTTGGTGTAATAAATTTAGACATAATAATGATAAATATTCAGTATACATATGACCTGAACCTTTTCCAAACCCAAACCCACCACCATGAATGTAAAATATACCAACATCATGTTTTCTGTTGATATTTCTAGATTTGGAATAAATGCTGATTCCTTTTCCCATATCTTCAATAACTATATCTCCCAAACCATCATTAAAATATCTCCATCTTCTAAAACTGTGTACCCAACGAAATATTCTTCCGTCAAAGAGAATGTTTCCATATCTTTTGCTTTGAATAGCAGAAAGATAGTATTTTACAAGTTCAACAAACAAGTATTCTACTCTAGTACACTTTTGCATAAACAAATCTTGATAAGGGAATGGTAACCATATCCAGTACGCGATATAATTATAAATCACTATCCAAGGAAATGTTGTCAAAAAACTATCAACTAATTCAAACACCCCGAAATCTTTTAGGATATACAAATAATATAAAGCCACATAAGCAAGAAAATCCAAGTGACCGAATGGCTCCATACTATCAATTTAAGAGTAGTGGAACAAGAAGAAGAGAAGAAATAGTTTGCTTGAAATTGGTTGCAAAAGTTAGCCGCTCTCACAAAATTTAATTTCGCAGCCATATGCATCTAGCTAGTGGAATCTACGTCGAAAATTACTAATGCAAATAATGCAAAACTATTGCAATAATGCCCAACCTAGAGTATAATTCATTCAAATTAGAAAATAACTATCTTTCAAATTTGGGATAAGTGAAAAACAGCCTAAAACAGGGTGAAGCTAACAAATGCTGTAAGATTTTAGTAAAAGACGAAAAGGAGTACAGATTTGAAATAACACCACACAATAAAATAAAGCTTGCTAATCAAAAATATTTCAAATTACGATAAAGATAGGTACTTCTTATAAACTGCAAATGAAGGTGTCTTTATGTTGTTCTCTTTCAATAAGAATGATTTTGCTAAATTAAAGGTTTTCACGTGATTAAATTTCAGTAATGGTTTACTCATGGAGCATTTGCAATTAGTAAGTGATAGGTGAACTAGGTATAAAAGCTCTAAAAAGTAGGTTGTTGTACAATTTTCAAACAAAATTAGGACATTTATTGCTAACGAGAGTGAAAAATGTCGGTTCTAAGAAGTATTCGTTCCGTTGTAAAAGGTATCGAGCAGCCGGAGGGGGTAGGAGCAACTGTTCGAAGATCCATAGGGTCAAGAACTTCAAAAATGTTCAATCCGTTCTTGTTATTTGACCATTTCACCCAATCTGGTAAAGGTGGATTCCCAGAACATCCCCATAAAGGACAAGAAACCATTACCTTAGTGTTGAATGGGTCCATTGCACATGAGGATTTCACTGGTTCCAAAGGGGTATTATACCCTGGAGATTTACAATTTATGACTGCTGGAAGAGGGATAGTGCATTCTGAGATTCCTATCCCACCAAAAGATGGTTCTCCAGTTGTAGGTTTGCAATTATGGGTAGATTTACCTGAACATTTGAAAGAAATCGAACCAAGTTATCGTGATTTAAGAGAATGGGAGATTCCTCAAGTCGAAGACCAAAATGGTAAATTATCGGTCAAAATTATTTCTGGTAAAGCTTATGGAATTGAATCAATTAAAAAATTGGCTTCTACTCCTATTGATTATTATTTGTATAACTTAAAATCCGGTGGGCATTTTAAACAAGATTTGAACCCCAATTTCAATTACTTTTTATATGTCGTTAAAGGTGACAAGTTGACGGTCAACGAGACGGAACTAACTGAATACGACAATGCTTTTCTTAGTCAAGATGGTGATATTATAACTGGGGAAAATAACGGAGAGAATGAAGTTCAATTTGCTCTCGTTGGTGGTCCAAAATTAAATCAACGGATTTTACATTATGGTACTTTTGTTGGAACCACGAACGAATATTTAGAAAGAGCTATAGTCGATTATGATAATTCCACTGGTGGTTTTGCAAAAAGACGTAATTGGAAGAGCTTAATTAGCGATGGTGTCACAGAAGAAATGATTAATGGTCCATTGAATGGTAGTCTAGAACAAAGGGCTAAAGACAAGCAAAGATATCTTGAACAAAGACAACAAAGTTAATCTAAGGAACATCAGTCACTGGATACATTGTAAATCATAATATATTTCATATCTCATTATGTATATGCTATGTAAAGATTTCGCAACATTTAAATCTATAAAATATCGAAAGAAATAACTTAATAGGACGATAAAATTTTTTCAATTGCTTCGACTAAGATATCAGCATGTTTTTGTTCAAATACCAAGGTTGGTCTTAATCTAACTGAATCTTCAGCACAACCACCAATGTTAACACCGACGGTTTTCATGTCGCTCAAGAATTTGTTTCTAGCAGTGGCATCATTTAAGGTCCAAGCGATAAAAGTACCTCTATTTTTACCTCTTAAGTCTTTTAAATAACTTGGGTATTTTGCTTGAAGTTTTTCCAATTTGGCATATAAATAGTCCCCAACTTGAGCGTTAAGAGCAGCTAAATTGTGTTTTTTAACTTCAGCACCAATAGCACCACCTAACAACATTCTAGCTGGGTCACCACACCAGGTGTTAAATTGTCTATATGGAACGTTTGGAACAAGGTCTTTGTCATGGAAGTAATAACCAGCAGATTGGAATTTCTTGGAGAAAGTAACTAAATCTGGTGGAGGAGACATTTTGAAATGTTCGTGGGCCCAGAATAAACCAGTTGCACCGACCCCAGTTTGAACTTCATCCATAATTAATAAAGCGCCATGTTTGATGGTTAAGTCTCTTAACCCTTGCATGAAAGCATTAGAAGCATGGTTATCACCACCTTCAGATTGAATTGGTTCGATTAAAACCCCAGCAATTGGACAACCCCAAGTTTTGAATAATTCTTCAACATTGGCTAAGCACCTTTTATCTTCAGCATCGTTATGTTGGCTGTTTTGTTCTAAAGGATACTTATAAGAAGGAAATTCAGCTTTTGGCCATTTAAATGATGGTAAATCTAATTTATGGATTGGTTTGGAACAGGTGGTGGAAGCACTTGCAAATAATCTACCGTGGAAAGCTCTCTTAAAGGATAAGATAGCTAATTCTGGAGAACCTGGAGCTTGATTTTTCATAACAGATTCATTTTCATCATTGGTAAAAGTGGAAATGAATTGTCTCTTTTTACCTTGGTACCACATAAATACGGCTTTAAAAGCTAATTCGTTGGCATCGGCACCAGATAAACCGGACCACACTTTATCTTGGCCAGGAGGAGCGACGTTTAACAATCCTTCGATGATTTCTTGTAAATCAGCCGATGGGAAATTACCAATGGCTGGTCTATCAACGATAGCTCTGATCATTTTGTCCGATTTAGCAGTTTCAATCAAAGCAGGATTATTGTAACCTAATGGAATAGAAGCAATTTGGGCGTAAACATCCAAGAGAGCATTACCATCGACGTCAACAATGTAGTTACCTTGAGACTTTTCATAATCGGCAACAAAGTAGGCTGGTCTGGAATCAAACACTTTACCTAACGATTCAATGGCAGCCTTGGAGTTTGGCCCAGGGGATTGAGTAACCACAACCGGTTTGGTTGGTTCATTTGGGAAATACTTGCCACAAATAGACATGACAATACAATTAAGCAATGATAAAGACCATTTAAAAAACCTCTTGACTTTCATCTTGTATTTATATGATAAGGTTTATGGCGGCATTTCCCGTTTAGGGAAATGCGCCAACTTTTAGTCTTTGCAAAGAATGCGCTATTTTGTTTCATTAGCGGGTTACATCGTAGAATACACGGCAAAGTTACTGAATAGAAAAGGCGGCAATTAACCCTCAATTAAGTATAGTTATCCCAACCGACAAATCTAGAAAGCCCATCGATAACCGACACCATAGGTGTTGTCGATTGTGATTGTTCGTGTATATATTGTTATCTTACTCAAATAGCACTCTACATGCGCTATGCTCATTCATGGAGACTTTATGACAAAGTCCGACGGTGTTTGCCTTGGTAAGTACCTGCCAGCGCCGCCCATACCCGTTGGGTATGGTTATGGTATCCACTTTGTATAACTGTATGGTCACCCTACCGTACACTTGAGTTGTTGTAACGAGTGAATCAGTGAGCCATGGATGTTTATACCCATACACTTCTTCTGTTGCTATATAACCGCAATTGTCATTTTTCTACCTGTAGCCGTTTATATCTGACCGGCTGCCATGCCTATTTAGGCTAGCAGTGTTGTTGTATCAACTGACCATCGCCTACACCGCATTGTAGACCACGAACTAACTTGCTCGGACATCACTAGCGGCAAGTTGAATCAACCCGCGATTACGTAATCGAGTCATCGCCATATAAGCACCAAGATTGAAACAACGACGCTACAACAGAACGAAGACATTACGCAAATATAGTTAACAAATAAGTCTAGCAGTGAATAGTTAGCTTTGAATCATATACAAGTTGGTCGCTATAGTGCTGTAGCCTTCTAAGGAGAACAGCACTAGTGCAAGTCCCTATCTACTAGCCACTCTCAATCTACTGTGCTTTCCCACTAACTACCGCGTATGTCGAAAATATCTACCACGACTCGCACTAAAAATGGTTTGCAGTCAAAACCTACATACAACCCGGTTATCATCTCTGCTCAAAATTTCTATAAACAAACACACTTGATTGATATTTAATTGCCAATTGGGAATCATGTCGCAACAGTCGGAGTTGAACATCGATGACATATTTAACGAACACTTGGAGGAAGCTTCCAACAAGCGGAACTTGTTTGTTCCTGAAGATGTTCCTTCCAAGAGAGTGAAACACGAAGATATCGATGATTCTATGGTATTCTCAAATGTTGATAACGATGACCAACAGGGAACAGGTGACGAGTTAAATCATGCCCACAACGGAAATCTGAACCAATCAAGCCATTCGCAAGTGCTGCCTCAAATACCGCATCCACAACCCCAACTGCAGAGTCTGCCACAACTAGATAATCTTGACCAACACCCACTTCAGCTGACTACAGTTCAAGACCAGACCCACCAGGATCATTTCATAGCAGAAGTGGAACATCCTGCTGTTGAGAACGTTCACCCTGAACTAGCTACACAAGTTTCGGAACAATCTGAACCACAACATCAAAGTGAGCAAGATATTAGTCAACATTCGCCAGTGCTTGATGAAGCACAGCTTCAACCGAGCCAAGCAAATAAGGCATACTATACCAACGATCCAGCTACAGATTCGTTACCCCAAGGATCCATTGATACCGATCTACACGCAGAAGAATTGAACCATAACCATCAACACTCTAGTCACATAACCGAACCAAACCAAGCAAATAATATCGCTCAAGCTAGTGAAACTTCATCTAGAGCACAAGACTTTCCCAACGAAAGAGATAACCTTGTTATGATTGCTTCTGAGTTAGAAGAGGCTACCGAATCAAACAAAGAAAAGCCCGATGGTAAAGATAACAAGACGGTGTTGCATGATGGGATTCAAGTACCTGCAAATTCAGAGCTATTGAATACAAATGCAGCAGTTGCAGCTTATAATGCATTATCATCGCAATTACCAACATTCGCAGGAACCAATGCCCATTTGGCAGCATTACCATTACCAATAGTTGCCGCAGACTATTTACCACCAAGAATCCAACTTTTAATTAATACATTACCTACTTTGGATAACTTAGCTACTCAATTGCTTCGAATTGTTGCCATTGGCCCATACCAAAAGATTATTGACTTAGCTTCCAACCCCGATACTCCTGCTGGGGCAACTTATCGAGATTTATCATCGTTATTTGAATTCACCAGAAGATTATATTCGGAGGAATACCCATTTTTAAATGTCGAGCATGTTGCACCAGGGATGTGGAAGGAAGGAGAAAAAACCCCAAGTATGTTCAGAAATCGTGAGCAGAGCATAGAGTCAACTTTGAGAAAAGTTAACTTGGCAACATTTTTAGCAGCTACTTTGGGTACGATAGATGCCGGGTTCTTTTACCTTAATGAATCATTTTTGGATATATTTTGTCCTAATAATAATTTAGATCCTAATAATGCACTTTCGAATATGGGCTCTAACTCTATGAGTTTGCAGAGCGGAGTTAATACTGCCATAGGGGAAAAAGTTGGGAAATTATTGAAGCCACAGGCCGTATTGTACCTTGATTTGAAAACTCAAGCTTATATCTCTGCTATTGAAGCTGGAGAAAGATCTAGATTGGAAAATTTAAACGACTTATTACCTGATGATTTAGAACAATATCTTCTTTCACGTAGAGGTACCAAGACCTTATCTCCTACGGAACTAGATTTTATAGATAGATGTAAGGCAAGAAAAGATACCTTATTGAACTATCCGGAAGATAAACTGTTATCGGAAGAATATGAATGGTTTTCGTTCGTGAAGGATTTGTTTGATTACGTTGGTAAGAATATGGGTTTTATAATATATGGTAAGAAAGGGAGAACACCAATGTCTGCTTCAAGAAAAGATTATGATGTACCGACAACGCCACATTCACAAGAGTTGTTAAATGTTTATAAAGATAATTCTAGCTTACAACAATCGCCAAAAGCAGATCTTCCGACTTTACCATCAACTGATGGCCCCATGGATACCCAAGCTATCAACGAAATCACCAATGCATTATTACCGTCTGAGATCCAAGAACAACAACTACACCTTCGTATAAACCCCGGATCGACGATAAGGAATTTACAACGTAGACCATGGACTAGAGAAGAAGAAAAAGCATTACGTCATGCTTTAGAATTAAAGGGACCCCAATGGTCCACTATACTAGAATTATTTGGAAATGGAGGGAAGATATCGGAGGCGTTAAAGAATCGTACACAAGTCCAATTGAAAGATAAAGCTAGAAATTGGAAAATGTTTTTCTTAAAAAGCGGACTTCCGGTACCAGGATATTTACAAAGAGTTACTGGGGATTTAGAAAGAGAAGATAGAACAAGGAATAATCGGAAAAACATTAGAAATAAGAAAACGGCTGCTGCCCCAGTTCCAAGTGTGCAACAGAACAAGTGACCTTGACTGACATGCACTAAGCTAGCAAACAACCGTAATCAACTATGTATGATATGTAATATATTTAATAAATAATGGAGTAAATTCAAGGTAGTGAAATGCCCCCTACCAATACCTGAGCTACAAAGGTGGTTTGGTTGCAAATCTTAACTTCCCCCAAATTCGCGACAGCAAGATGTCAATTATGTGGAGGAGATATACGCCAGTGTTGCATAGTGAACTATTTAGCGACTGATAACAATTTCCATTCTTTTGCAATCATCAGCGAAATGTGTGGCAGATTCGCATTGGGTGTTGTAAGTAGTATGTTGAGGTGATATTGAAAGCTGAATTCTAACTTTTAGGATGTGAACGATTTGCCTGGTCAATTTACGAAAACTGCACTTCTCAATCCATCCATAGGTGATGAGACAAATAATACAAATGATAGAAGTGATATTGTGGGTAGCGAAGGCTCATTGAATACGGTGGAGGAGAATGTTTACCAAATTTCAATTGCAGGGCAAAATATTCAACTTGATATTAATAATGCAATTAATTTCCATCCATCGTATAATATTGCACCTACTAATACCACGATAATAGTCTATCTCAGTAATACAAATGTCAATGATATTGATTATAAATACATATTTGAAGCTCTGAAGTTTGGAATGGTACCATTTTGGTCTAAGCCGTCTGCAATTGTGCTGGAAGATGATGATGCCTGGTCAATTTTGGGCAAAGAAATTGGAAATCAAGAATCAAAATATTTCAATTGTCGAAAGGAAACATTACAGCAATCATCACCCATATGGAACAGTAGTAAGAAATCACGATGTGTAGTACCCATCCAAGGATATTTCGAGTGGAGAAAACATAATAATGAAAAAATTCCCCATTTTGTACATGATTCCAAATCGTCGTTAATGTATTTGGCTGGAATGTACAGTCATAATTATAATTATAAATCAGTTGCAAATATTAAGGGAGAATTTTTATCTACTTTTACTATTTTAACTGGTCCGGCTGCTAAAACTGATAGTAAAGATATTTCTTGGCTCCATAGTAGAAAACCAATTGTTTTACAACCGGGCTCTACAGAATGGTACGCTTGGTTAAATCCAAAAGATCCATGGCTGGATTCCTTGTTTGAAACAAGCTTGAATACAGTAACCAATGAAGGATTCGCAAACATTGAAGCGTACCCAGTATCGAAAGAAGTCGGCCAAACAAAAAACAATGGAGAATATTTATTAAAACGAGATACGAAAACGAAACCGCAAAAATCCATTATGCTGTTTTTTCAACCTAGCCCCAAGAAGATGAAACGTGAAGCTCACGAGTTTGAGGATGCAAACGCCATTAGTCCTAAACGATCTAAAGTAGAAGTAAAAGTAAAACAGGAATCAAAACCTCTGATCTTGCAACTTCTACAGAGTCCTAAAAATAAAACCAAGTTAAAGATGGAGCTTAAGGAGCCAGTCGATGGCCTGATTTAATATTGGAAAGTATTTTGAGTTTCAATTCCAGTAAGATACAAGTTACGTGGGTACTTTGTTCTTAGATGTTGGATTTTAGATTGCATGATTGAAAGCACCAAGTCTTGGAAGTTTTATAGCAACCAAGAAGTCTGGTAGAAAGCAGATACGTTTATTTATCATCCAATATGAACTTAATGCATTTAGAGTGTTCATATCATGTACGATACAAAACGTCCGCAAATAGAGTAAAACACGAGATTTATAACTGAAAATTTCCCGCATTAGTAAAATGATCCCCATATTACCGATAGGACATTTATCCGATTGTAGGAAACTATTGATGGTAGTTGATAGATATTGTTTTGCAGCCAAAATATCTCACGTGATAACACAAGAAGATCAGATCAACTACCTAATTTCTTCGACAAGAATAGATTGAAAAACAGAAACTCACATGTCATTTAGATTTGCATTTTACCAAACACTTCAAAGCACTGAATATTGTTTTACTATATTGATTGTTACCATAATACAAATTACCAAATAATTATTAAAACGTGATAGAGCACGTGACACACTTTCACAATTTTTCAAAATTTTCCATAGTGAAAATCTTGAGAATGAAGAACTAGATAGCTTTATACTAATAGTAAAACTATGATGAATAGTATTAGAGGGTGTTCCCGATTAACGAGGGTTCGTTTATATTCCCAAGCTAGTAAATCGAGCCAACCGCTTTTCCTTAATCCTCATGCGTGGCACGGGTTACCAGCTGATCAGATTTTTGAATTACATCAATTGAGAAAGGAGAGTATGGGAGAAAAGTATAATCCTAATGATGATGAGAGAAACGCTATTTTGAACACTATTACCGCGTTGTCCAAGTCGGGTCCTGCGTTAGATTACGTGTATGAAATTGATAATTTCAAAGAGAGATTTATGAACAATGTTTCCAGTACGCAAAGAGATATTGCCCAAAGAAAATCCAATACATTTGTAATAAACGATGGTTCCGTTCCACATCAAACAAGAAGAATCGAGTACTTGACCAGAGTGGCTGCATACGAAATGCCATTGTTGGCTAAATTCCGTCAACCTTATCAACCACTTACTAATGAACAAACGCCAATCAAGTTGACTTATCAAAGTGACTTATCGGATGAAGCTAATGCATTCAACAGAAAAGTAGTATTGACGGTTAATCTCGACGACTTGAAATTAAACGACAAACAACAACACAAATTCAAATTATTAGCCGGAGCTAAATTTAATTTCAATAGTAACATTCTCAAGTTGAAAAGTGAAAACTTTGAAGAGCCAACGCAAAATGCTCGTTGGGCCGTGGATACATTTAATAAATTATTGACCGAAGCCAAGGATTTAACTGAAGATTTTGCTGATATCCCATTAGATAAACGTCATATGAGAAATAGTAACCAAACACCACCACCGCAATTCCCCGAAGCTTGGAAGAGACCACAAGACGCCCCAGTGTCTAGACATAAAATTGTCAACAGATTAACTGAATCTGCCATTAATAACAAAGATCAACATTACATTGACGAATATTCTCCATAATCTACGATATATTTGGCATCACAACCTACAACTTTCCATAGACATTTGGTATCCATTTCATGCCATTTTATACTTCAACCCTCTTGTAAATATACATGCACCTAACACCAGTTGTAATAGTACTCGTACCCAGGCTCTGCAACTACCTTTCCCTAGCATAGTCAGAGTTACTGTCGCAAATAATGTCGAAAACATAGTCACACTCACGTGAACAAACGACCCTAAAACTTTCGCGAACAACAGATTCAACTTTACCGTAAAACCAGGTTTGCCATAATTACAAGGAAACTAGAGCAAAAGAGGGAATATATTGTATATTAGTGGGGTTATTGTATTATTATAGATTGTCATTGTTAACCATAGAGTAGATATCGCGAGAAAACCGATTGTCATCCAATTATCATGAGTGGAGACAAACATACACCCTCTACTACTTTAGATGATATAATCACTGAGTTAAAGTTGACATATGATGAATCTCTCGGACTATTGGATGGAGATGCTATACGCGAGGCTCCCAACTTCAATACGTTGACGAATTTGTCGAAATTGTTGTCGAATTTGCTTCGGGAATTGAAGGAAGTTGAAGTGTGCGACGACGAGCTAATAAACAATATTAATGCCAAGTTGGGCAAAGATGTCAAGCGGAGCTATGAAGAAAGCGACACCGAAGAAAAGGCGGAAGTTGAAGAAGATGGCGACGAGCCTATACGTTCGAATAAACGGAGAAAGTTGAGTGAAATAGACCAGGAAGAAGCAGAAGAAAATAGTACTGGCACCGAAGAGTTTGTTCCGCCCAACCAGTCGGGATCATTCACTCAAGAAAATGATACTAGATTGAAAAACCCCAAATCTGAATTTGTCAAACCTCAAACATTATCAAAGGATGCTGTGTCCGAGTTGGGGCTATTTTCTGAAGATAGCAATAGTTTAGAAACACAAGGTAAAGAATATTTAAAGAAAAAGTACGGGGTTTCTTCCTATCCAGAAAATGACTTGCTAGATCTTTTACCTGGTAAGATTCCCAATATTGATTTTTCCAAGAATAAACCGCCTAATAATCAAGTGCAGTTCACCACATTTCAAACATATACTGAATCTTACTTCAGACCATATTCTAATGAAGATTTAGAGATTTTACAAGAGAAGAATATTATACCACCGGGGTTTTCCAAAGATTACGACCCAAATGTCACTCCTTATATCATTCCTAAATTGGGAGCTTTTTACGGTGATGTTTGGGCAGAAGAAGATGCAAGCTT
The DNA here is from genome assembly GCA_030569075.1 of Suzukiozyma sphagnicola. Classification (NCBI taxonomy): domain Eukaryota; kingdom Fungi; phylum Ascomycota; class Pichiomycetes; order Serinales; family Debaryomycetaceae; genus Suzukiozyma; species Suzukiozyma sphagnicola. The sequence goes on along the minus strand of JAJMJR010000025.1, from coordinate 32,239 downwards.
GGGGTCAAAGTTGAATTCACCAATATCTCATCAGCAATCACTAGATTCATACCAACCAAAAGGGTCTATAGACGAAATAACCGATGATACTCTTTACACGGAAGAAGTTTCTGTGGGTCCGCTTTCGAGTAGACTCTTATCGGCAATTTTGAGTAATCACGAATTCAATGCGAATGATGAAGACTTCCCCTTGAAGGAGATGAGCATACTATCGGAAGAGATTTCCGAGAGCAATGGTCCCGAAAAATTAGATGGAGAAGTGGCATCGCAATTGAACAGTGCCGAAGACTATAAAGTTACTAGCGATACTGCCGATTTTAATTCTCTCGAGGAAAGGTTGAAACGAGAATTGAAGTATATTGGGATTTTTATGAATATATCAAATTCTGATGATGATAGAAAACTTCAAAAGAATGGCAGAATCATGAAGAAAGGCTCAATCATTGATAATGAAGAGTGGATACGGAATCGAGAGGATGATGAAATCTGTGCCGAAATACGGGAATTGCAAAAGGAATTAAAAGCATCCGTGGTAAAAAATAGGGATAACCGGAAAAATCTCATCCCGGTGGTGGAGGAACAAATAGCATATCAAGAATATTCCACCATACTTGAAGATCTCGATAAACAAGTGGACCAAGCATATATTAAACGCCTTAAAGGGAAAAACAAGAAAAAGAAGAGCGAATCCAATTCTGCTACTCCTCAACAAGAGGCAATCAATAGTGGTTTAAGAGCTTTGCTAGAAAAGAGAACGAGATGGATCGATAATATAGGAAAATTATTTAAAGCTCCGGAGATTATGAAACGAGTTCCCCTGGATTCCGTTTTGGACAAGGAAAACGTCGAACAAACTGATGATGATGCGAATACAGATCAACTATCGACAACAGATCTAATTGTCTAGGAGGAAGCAATCTGTATATAATATGTATTATTAGGGTAGAACATTAGATCATAATATATATCAATGATATATAATTTATTTACATGGATTAATTGGATAAACCTTTGGTAATCTCCTTGATTGAAGGCAAAGTTTCAAGGTTTCCCACAGCAGCAAGGGCAACTGGTTTATCTTTGAGTCTATAATTTGCCCAGTCTACAACATCTTTCTTGGTTATACCTTCGACTCTTGCAAACACATCTTCTGGGGATAATCTATAACCGGTATTGACTATTTGTCTACCAATATCTTCGGCAATAGCAGTAGAATCGTCTAGAGCCAATACCAACGAAGCTTTCAATTGAGCCTTGGATCTTTCAACTTCTTCTTCCGTGATATCTCCATTTCTTAATCTAGCCCATTCTTTCAATACAGCATCAGTTAACAATTTTAAATCGGCATCCTTCTCAGTAGTAAAGTAAACTCCCATTAATCCAGTATCAGCATAGGAAGTGGTATATGCCATGTATGAATTGGCAATAGGAGTATTGTTTGCCCCACCGGTAGCAGCAGTAATAGCCAATGGCGATGGTGAATTGGATCCAATACCAATAGATCTATCCCAAGTACCGATTATACCATTTGCAACCGAAGCAGTAAAAAAGTCAGGGGCCGACCAACTCACACCTTCTACAGCCAAAGCAACATGTGTTGTGGGCATTGAGTTGTCTTGGATTCTCTTTTCAGCACCATAAAAGATTGGTAAATCATCACCGTTTTGTTTGAATGGGGTTTCGGAGTTCTTTAAATGGCCGAAATACTTTGTTGCCTTGTCAACCAATTCTTTGTGATCGATTGACCCGACTCCAATAAGCGCCATTCTATCCCCTTTATAGTTAGTGGTGATATAATTGACTAAATCGTTTCTATCAATGGTTTTAATCTTTTCTCTAGGTCCTAAAATGGTTCTCCCTAAATCTTGACTTTTAAAACAAACTGCATGCAAATGATCAAACACCACTTCATCAAACATTTTATCTACTTCATCGGATTCTTGTAGAATAACGTGTCTTTCATTCTCAATAGCTTTCTTTTCCAATTTAGATTTGGTCAAGATATCACTGAGAATATCGATATTCTGATCGATATCTTTAGAGAGACATTTGGTATAATAAACAGTATTCTCTCTCGAGGTATATGCGTTGATTTGTGATCCAATATTCTCGATTTCCAATTCTAAATTCACCTGAGATCTTCTATTGGTTCCTTTAAATGCCAAATGTTCCAAGAAATGTGCTGTACCACTGCTAGCAACAGTATCTGCCCTAGAGCCCGCATTGATCCATACTCCCACCGTGGCAGTCTTTGTGCCTGGCATAAACTCACTAGCAACTGTCATGCCGTTAGCTAACGTAGACGTTTGAAAGTTGGCCGTGGCGGTGGTTGCCAGATTGGCTTCAAACTTCCCAGCAGTAGAGTGAGAAAGACCCCTAGCAAACCGTTTGCCAGCCTGAACCTGAAGTCTTTTGACAAGTTGTCTGTTTAGCATCGTGTGTTTCTGTGTAAAAAACCGGTGTTTGTGTTTCTGCTACAAATAACGACAAATATAACCAGGTTCTATTGCTGCTCATTTTCAGAATGTAAGCAGATGGCGGCTCTGGACCAAAGATGGGACCAATGTCGCGCTCCGCGACATTGGACTCGATTTCAAAGAAATGTCGTGAACCTGCCAGTAAATTTTTCAGTGCGAGCCATGGTAAATAAACCACGCCAAAGGACGTTGCTTATTGACGTAGATAGTAATTCGGGGGATAATTTGTTAGCGAAGTCATGGTTTATACATCTCCATCGGTTGTTATTGACAATGGGTCCTACACTACGAAAGCTGGGTTCGCCAACGAGGATATTCCCTCGTTGGTGTTCAATACCAATTACGTTGAAGTTGACGACCAAGTGATTGTTGGTGACGATAAAATCGAACAAAACTGTCATGGTGAAGTGATGACAATCATGGACAATGGGGTAATCTACAACTTTGACAGGGTGGTGGACAATTGGCAGTATGTCTTTGACAATATTGATAATGGCAGTAAGATTGAAGCCAAAGAGTATCCGCTAGTATTGACGGAACAACCATGGAATTCAATCAAGAACAAATTGACCACGAGTCAGATTGTGTTTGAGCAAATGGAGGTACCTATTTTCTCCTTGGTCAAGACTCCCTTGGCGCAATTATATCACTCGGGAAAAGCTACCGGGTTAGTTATTGATATTGGGTCACAGGTTTGTTCCGTGACACCTATACTCGATGGGATTATTCAAACCAAATCTTCATTTCATTCTAAATTCGCCGGGGATTTTCTTAATTTACACGTTTTGAACTATTTAACCTCCAAAACCCCCATCGATAATTTGATTCCATCTAAATTTCAACCTTGTTCCAAATCATTTCAAAACTATCATATTAGTCATAATGTTTTACAAGAATACAAAAACTTATCCTTGAGTTACCATTTGAAAGATTTGCAATTACCGGATCATAATCATATCAATGTTTCCGATTCGAGAAACTATTTAGAAAATTTGTTTCAACCGCAATATAATAAATTACCAGGAATTGAAATCGCCCCTCCCACGGTGGATAAACCTCATACCCATGGGTTAACCAACCTAGTATTTTTGAGTTTGAAATCGCTTGAAGCTTCGTTATTACCTAGTTCCAACGACCAAACCTCCGCTGCCAATGCCAACAATAAGTTTGCTAGATTTAACGAAATCTTCAAGACATTATTTGCCAATATTATGATTACTGGGGGTACTTCACTAGCTAATGGGTTGGTGGAACAAATCATTAATGATATCCGGGCGTTGACTCCACAATATTTTCCAAATTATGGCTTCAATCCCTATGCCATTACCACCATCTCTTCTAATTTGAATGACATTAATGATGTTTGGGAAAGACAATTCAGTGGTTGGTTAGGTGCCACAAATTTGGCTGCCATGTTGAATGATAGAAATGAAGAAAGCAATAGTGTTAATATTGCTATGGATAACTGGTTTGTTACCAAAGCAGATTATGAAGAATTAGGTGAAGATTTGATCGTGGAGAAATTTAAATGAATTCATTTGTTTCCACTATGATCGCTTGTTGGTTCTTTGGTGTATTATTAAATTATTTCTATGTAAATTACTTTCAATTATGATAAAACATTTGAATTTTTGTAAATGCTACAGGTAGTAAAATCCATATGGAAATTGGTTAACTTAAATGACATTTAACTTTTCTATGTACAATTTTATAAATATCATTCAAATATCATTTCATAATCATGTATTATTATAAAATGGATATGAAAATGTCTATGAAGTAAACTTATTGTTCAACTTCAATTCTATTCTTTCCATGTAACGTATTTGCTATCATATTTACTTGATTCACCATGTAAATCTAATGCACTTTGAATCTTGGCTTCAACCCCAAGTTTATTATTAGTCTTTCTTTTGAAATGGGTTAAAACTTCATTTGGAGTTGGCAAGTAAGATCTACCAGAGCCATCATTTCCTGTAATATATTCAGCAATTTGTTGATTGGTTGGTAAACCATTATTGAATGGATATTGTTTGTAATCGACACCAAAATAAGTGTTCAATAATGGATTTTTCAAGAATTTGGTAGTTTTGATTGATTTTGAGGTGACATCATTAATAAATTTATCATCAATCTTTTTGGCATCAGTCCATTCTGGGAAAAATGGTTCTTTGATCTTTTTAATTAATTTATGGCTGACCCCTTTGACAAAATCATTATCTTCGGCAGGAATATTCATGATGTTTGATGCAGAAATCATTTCCAATTCAAATTGTTTACGAATAGTATTTTTAGCTCCTCTATTCATTAATTCAAATGCAACTTTAAGTGAACTAGTAGGTTTTTGTGATAATTTGTTTAAAGTCTTTTTGGAAAATTCTGAACCTTCTTGATTCAAATATTCAAAAATACCTTCTACAGTTGGTTGTGAGAACGCACTCTTAATAACCGATAATTCATGAGTATTGAAAGGAGTTTTGAAGTTTTCTGGTAATTTGTTTTCAGTAAATTCTTCAATTACTTGATTTACCAAGGAAAAATATTCACTATTGTTAAAAATGACATTTGCAGTATCGGTAGGAGTATCATTAACTACTGGTGGTTGCAAATTGGACAATCTGTTCATTAAAAGTGGGATTTTTTCCGAATGAATGTAGTGAGTGGCGAATCCACTCATATAAGTCTCAATCCCTTGTAAAACATGGCCAGTTAAAGCATAATAGTATCCGACTTTGTCGTCTAATCTTGGCAAGAAGAAAGTAGTACCAACATCCGGAAAGAAACCAATATCCATTTCTGGCATGGCTAATTTCGTTCTTTCAGTAGCGATTCTAAACGGAGCATGGATAGATAATCCAACCCCACCACCCATGGTGATATTATCCATAATGGCAATATATGGTTTTGGGCAGGTCGAAATAAGATAGTTCAAATTGTACTCTTTTTGAAAGAAATCGCAGGTATATTCCGGTTTACCAGCCAATAATTGGTTGGCACATTCGGCAACGTCTCCCCCAGCACAAAGAGCCTTTGGCGAGTTGGAATTCAAAATAATGACGTTATTCACGGTGGATTTGGAGTATTCAATCAATCTTGGCAAGAACAAATCAATCATTTCCGTATTTAACGAGTTCAATTTGTTCAACCGATTCAAAGTGATCACTCGGGCAAAATTCTTATTGCTGAATAACACCACATCCTCACTATGTCCACTAACGTTATTAGAAACCATTCTAGAAAACTGTTTACTCAGGTTATTAATAGTACTTCTACTAAAGTTTCTTAACATATCGAATGCAATTATTAAATATCAAAGATTGCACCTGCTTTTATATTAAATTCACCGATTATGAGGGGATGATAATTATCCACGGCAATGATTGTGGTAGTCTGGATTTGATTGTGTGGTAATTGAGGAGAAAATTTTCATGGCCGGGTAAATGATCCCTAAGAATAAGGAGAGTAGGATCTTATGGCGGTAATGCTACCCCAGGTCTCGCTAGAGAAATATATATCTCGTTTACATATACACACCTTGAACCATAGCATTATGGAATGGTCTATGATTGGGAGTGGAAGGAGATTGTAGTTGTGGTTGCGGAATGAACTTGTATGTTGATGATACAAGCGCTTTGAGCTTTGAGCTTTGAGACTAGAGTCTTGATATGAGATTCTACTGCTGAAGTATGTGGAGCAGCACAGTAGTGATGTAATTATTGTATGTAGAGGTTTCAGTAAAGTTTTCAGTAAAGGTGTTGGACTGAAGTGGGAAGTGTTGCGAGAGGCAGAGGAAAGAAGGAATAGAACAGGAAGGTAGAGACTTCTAGCTTACAGTTCAATCTGCCTCATTGAAGTTAGTCAAACTTGTGCTTCAATGTGTTGTTGTTTGTTCCTACATATATTTGTGGTAGATGGAATGGTTGCAAAAAGGGAAAATCATCGATGAACAGAGATGCAAAATAATTGGCTCCCAATTTACTTTTATGTTTCCCTGGGTTTTCTACGTATCCAACCATAAATAGAATAGTGGATGAAGACGATAAGTAAGTTTCAGCAAAACAGCGCTACCAAAAAACCCAAGCAGAGAGATATCAAAAGTAGGCACGATAGAGAGAATCTTGGTGAAATTAATCTATTAGAAGAAAAATTGCTTAGTGTTGAGAAACACTATAATGCGTGCCCAAATATAGAACTCTAGCACTGCTTCCATTAAATTTAGTCAGCGCTACCATAAAACGATTAGGGAAAACTATGAAACGAACTATCCTGAAAATTCGATACAATTGTTCTTGTTAGTCTCCTCTTGGTGATGGATGTAGGTATAAATACCCGCATGTGCTCAATTTTTAATTCAAAATGGACTTGTTGTGCATGTTTCATTTTGCGTGGGTTTTCTTGTTCAAAATACTGCGATCGAAAGCTTACTAGCAAGTTCCCTTGCAAATACTAAAAGACTAGGCCAAAACAAACAGAAAAAGCTCGTCTGGCAACGCAAGTCTTTCTACAATTCTTCCAATTCATCCGTAATGTCGTAGTGTTGTAATTATGTAAAATAGCCCGAATTAAATTACTTGTAAGGGATGGTTCATTTCACTATGTCAATTGATATTGATTAATTAAGACACATTTTTCACGTTTCTCCTCGGGGTCCAACCCAGGAGACTTTGGCACTGTCTTGGGCAATTGGTACCGATACATTATTCCTGTTTCGTACGATACCACTAGGACAATGGCATTGTTAAATCCAATCTGAACTCGAGGATGGTTTTCTTCTAATTTAATATAAGCAAATGACCGTCTTGGTGGTTCCCAAATTAAATTTTCAAGGTAGTCCTTGTAAGGTAGTTTCTTCATTATACTTTTAGTATAACTATTATTTATGGTTTTCTTTAACGATTTGAAATTAAAATAATGGTGACTATGACCATTATTGTCGCCATTACTGCCGTTCTCAGTATCAGGTTTACTTATGAGCAAATTGGCCAAATTCTCATTTATATCTTCCTCTTGTTCCTCTTGTTCCTCCGCATCTGCTAATTGACTATCCTCATCCGCATTTGCGACCGAGTTCGAGGTTTCGCCTAATTTAAATAAGTGAATGGTATCGTTATCACTACCACAACCAATAATAGTGTTATCATAATTGAAAGATAACGAGGTGATTTTGGCAAGATTGTGGCCCCTTCTTAAATTTGTCACTGTGACAATCTTATTAGCCTCACTGAAATGGAAAATCCTGATAATGGTTCCTTTGGTGGAAGCAGTGATAATCTTGCCGGAATCATTACTTATACAAAGATTGACAATTTCCGAGTCATGAGCCTTAAATACCAAATGTGGCTTCAAATTGATGGTGTCATACAATAGCACCCACCCATGTTCTCGTTGCAAATCTTCCACGGTGGTTTTGGAATTGGATTTGATTTTTGTCGTCTTGGTGAATTCAATGTAGTCATCGAGATACGACGGACTCTTCTGGTCGGTAAACAACTCTGTTGCCAACGAGAGACACGAAATCGGCAACGCAAGAAGCGATTTCCCATCGACACTTAAATCGCCAATGATATTGGCCGTTGCATCCAACACCAAGATTTTAATCAACCGAACACAACTCAAGTCGTAGATATGGATTTGCCCCGACTGCAAGAACACCAAGAGTCGTTTCTTATTGAACTTGATATCCACGATATCGCTTACAAAACTCAATTCACATATCTTCAAGTTTTGTTTCAAATTATATATTTTCAACAACTTGTTTCCTTTGGACGATTGCGGAACAATAATGGTGAGCGACGTTGAAAACAACATCTTCAAGAACCGAGTGGGATCGTGCACCACTTCCTGCTGCAATTGATGCTCACTGCCATCAAGGGAACTACTGATGGAGAGCTTCCTTCCAGCATGAACTGAGGAGTAGAACTCGCCAAACGGCTCACATTGATAAATCTTGTGGTACAGATCGGTGGCTATTGATAAGCACGAGAAGTCCTGATTGAAGGCGAGATCATTGATCATTCCTTCTAAAGAATCAATCAACTAATTAATAATGCCCTGGGGTTGTTTCGCATACTACATATACTGCGACGAATGGGTAGTAACAAGCTATGGACAATATAGAGGGACTGTTTTACGAGAAACGAGGTGCGAATCATGTTAGTGGTATACGTTGGGGTTGTATTGGTGATTTGGGGTTTTCAGCAATGGATTTACGGCAATATTGATGGAATGGGCTATTGGGTGGTTAGATTAGTGGTTTGGTGATAGTATGGCAGTATTCTTTATTATAGCTATATATTCAGGCTATCAAGCTATTATACAAGGTAGGTCAATAGGAAGGGCGTTGTAGTATGGTTTCTATTGGTGTTGCATTGGTCAGTGCTGATGATTGCGTATGTTTTAGTAAACTATTCGGCAACTTCTTCCAAGACAACTTTCCGTTTAGTAGTACCATTGGCAGTTGGCTCAGCACCAGTAGTGACTGCGGAAGCATCAGCTTCAGCGTCGGTAATTTCTGTGATCTTTTGCGATTTTGATTTCTTTGATTTCTTTGATTTCTTTGGTTCTTCCCATCCGTATGTTGGCTGGAACGATTCGATCACTCCACAATCTTCAAACAAGTTGGGGAACAACCAGAATGCTCTTGGTAAAACAACCAAGGTGATAAGATAGATAATCAATCTGATAATGGCAATACCAAAGAAACATCCAATTAGACCTAATGCACCCATGGAAAGGTACCATACACCACGTTTCATAAACAATGGCCACAATGGGAAAAGAATCACGGCAAAGATCCCCACGATTGTCAATAAACCGTACAATATCATATATGGATTAGGTTTTTGATAAGTCCATCCAAAATAAGCTTGCGGTTCTACAGTAGCCTGGTCGATTTTCTTCAAGGTAGGCTTTTGTTTGTTTGGCTTCCATCCTCTAATAGCCTTGATTTCACTATAATGTAATTTTTGTAACGGAATAATCATTTGATTTTGAATCAAGGTAACGAACGCTCTTTCAGCTTCTTCATTATTAGTGATTGGAATCAAACCGTTTTTCGGATTGCTTTGCTTGGTCTTGTACTCCTCACTCAACAATAATCTCTTTAATCGTTTATACTTGAAAAAATCTATATCTATAGTGTTATTAACTAATCCAGCTCTACACTTTAACGCTTTATTATCACGCAAGAAGTTGGCCAAGTTGATGGCCAAAGGCGATCTCTTGTCTGTAGTTGGCACTTGCATTTGTCCTGGCTGACCACCAGCTGCTCCAGCAGGAGCACCTACAGCACCGCCTACCATATTTGCTTGATTCATGATACTTTTCGACCGTAATTGACTTCAATTAAACCACGTAGTGGAAAATTTTGAACGAGTTTACTATGAGAATCTGGGGTCAACATGCAGGCAAAGTGATTGCAGCTGGCAGTACGGTGGCGGTAGCGTGGCGGTAGCTCAGTAGCAGAAGATACAGTAGGAAAACATGAATACTTTAACGTTTATGAAGATTACAACGCTTAAACGTCAAGTGGTTCAACGAAGTGAACTAGACTCATTAGAATTTGGGGAAGTTTCCTCGAGATTGGTGGATTATTTTGGTGCTGTTAAGAGACTGTTAACAAGATTCTCGCTAAGTAGTAGTGGGTGCGAAAAACCGTCCTGGCTAAAACAGTTCCAATTATACTACGACGATGTTGAATATTAGAATGTATTAAGTATACAAGACTCAGTGACTAATGTACAATGCAATGATTAGCTGATTACAAATCGGTGTTTTCCAAGAAGAAATAGTTCCCAGCCAATTTTTGTTCTTTATCCATTTGAGAACCTAATTTATTAATTCTTGGTCTGAACGAATTTGGATCTCTTCTGAAAGTAACGTTCAAGTTCTTCAAGAAACGGTTACAACCAGTCAATAACGATTCTGGAGTTCTTGCCACGGCATCCTTGGATGGAATACCTTCGTACACAATGACTCTATCGGCCAAATAGGTGGCCATGATGAAATCGTGCTCCACGACAAAGGCGGTTTTCTTAGCGTGTAAAATGAATCTTCTAATAACTTTAGAACAGATAATACGTTGTTCGGAATCCAAGTAAGCCGAAGGTTCATCGATCAAATAGATGTCAGCAGGCATACCCAAGGCCAACACAATGGCCACTCTTTGTAATTCCCCACCGGATAATGTTTGCACTTCTTGATCAATAATGTCATCAATTTTTAATGGTTTAACAACATCAGTTTGGAATTGGGGATGTAAAAATGAAGCTCTGATTTTTTTGAAAAATAATTGTCTAACAGTACCAGCAAATCTTGGGGCAATCTTTTGTGGTTTCATGGAGACATTTAATTTAGGTACATCGGAACCATCATCAGCTTGGATAGCACCAGCCAACAATTTACAGAAAGTGGTTTTACCAGTACCATTTTCTCCCATCATAACCAAAATTTCCGAATTGGTGAAATCTCCCGGTTGCACTTTCAAATGGAAATCACCTTGAGTCTTGTGCATTTCTGGATATTTATAAGCATCGGACTTTTCAAGAATAAAAGTATCGGTAGCTTCAGCCATTCTAAATTGTAACGAATCGGTTCTGAATCTCATATTTTCTGTTGGAATGTGACCATCCAAGAAGATATTGATCCCTTCTCTCACCGATGAAGGTAAAGTAACAACCCCATAAATCGATGGAGCACCATAAAGAATACAAACAAAATCGGAAAGATAATCCAACACGGATAAATCGTGCTCCACACAAATAACGTAATTGGTAGAAGTTAATAACGATCTGATAATTTCAGCAGCTCTTAATCTTTGTTTAACATCCAAATAAGATGAAGGTTCATCAAACATATAAACATTGGCAGCTTGAACACAGGTCATAGCCAAGGCAAATCTTTGCAACTCCCCACCGGAAAGATTGCCAACTTCTCTATCCATAACCCCATGTAATTCCAACACTTTGATGACATATTCCCAATCTTCTTCTCTTTGACATTTAGCTTTCAAGATTTCTCCCACTTTTTTGAGGGGAGATTTGGCCAAGGCTCTTGGAATATTATCCACGTATTGTGGTTTAATAATTGCCTTAATGTCATCTTCTAATAATTTTGTGAAATAATTTTGCAATTCGGAACCTCTGAAATGTCTTAAAATATCTTCCCAATCAGGAGGATCATCATATCTACCTAAATTAGGCTTTTGTTTCCCAGCCAAAATCTTCAACGCAGTGGATTTACCAATACCATTGGTACCAACTAACCCTAAAACTTGTCCTGGTCTTGGTGTAGGCAATCTATGTAACTTGAACGAGTTAGCAGAGTATCTGTGAGTAGTTTCGTTTTCCAAATTGGTAGGCAAATTAATGATATTAATGGCATCAAATGGACATTTCTTCACACAAATACCACACCCAATACAAAGATTTTCCGAAATGAAAGCAATCTTCGAGGTAGGAGTGACTTCAATACATAACTTCCCAGTCTTGACAACGGGACACCCTTTACGACATTCTTGCTTACACTTCTTAGGTTTACACCTGTCAGTGGAAACAATAGCAATTCTAGTGGCCTTATCACTACTGGTAACTTCTTTCCTAGCCATAATCCCAATAATTCAATAGTTAAACTGATAGTTGATTTACCTCATTGAAAATTTTTTCTAAATATAATGTGAAAAATTACACAAAACTGCGACAGCACTAGAAAAAAAAAAATCTGACATTCACATTTTAAGTGATTGGCTAGTAGTGAGAAAAACCCTCGCGTGGATTACTGAGACAAATCGTCACTTTTGGCCAAGGAGAAATATGTTCTACCGCCAGGATAGTTTGAGAATATACACAGAGTACCATAGTGGGAAATGAATCAATTGATATGTACTTGGTATCGCTTTCTTCTCGTAGTAGTATCAGACGGGCTGTATTAGACGATGCATAATTTTGTTTCAGTTGTATTAGTAAATATCGGCCATTAATTGTTTCTGGTGTTTATTGAAACATGTACTTGTTTAGATAGTGGAATCTAGTTATACTTGTAGAATAGAGTTATGTAATTCTAAGCAAAGGGAATGCTTACCCTCCACAAGTCACACACTATCCTGGTATTGCGTTGATGCATTATTGCGTTGATACATTATTGTGTTGATACGCTATTATCTGTGTTGGGCCGTAACCTGGTACAAAATGAGGGAGATTGAAGTAGAGAATAGACCCAATGAACAGTGGCAGATAGCACAAAACTACTCACTCTATGATATCAAACAACGGAGAAAATGTAAACCTTCCATTCTTTACTGACTGATACCCGTACACCTATTCAGTATATTCACCCCACCTACCTGCTCGAGGAAATGGTTGCAAATGATGCCTATTATTGAGACTAATTTCTGGTAATGTGTATATGCTACACTCGTCGCGCTACCCAGTTTCAATTTGTTATTTTTCGTGTATACAGCGTACCACAATTCAAAGTGCGGGTAAGTATGAAAGTCGTGGATTCATCACCAAAATATTGTGAGGGTGAAATTAATTTCACGCCAGGGAAAAATTGTTGTAAATTGGACAACAAGGGAAACCAGAAGTTTAATGGTAGAAAAGGAAGATAATTTTTCTAGAAACATGTGTTTTTGATCCCTGAAATCTGTCGAAGTGACCACTTTCAAGTCCTTGGCCAGTTTTTCCCAACAATTCATCCAAGTAATTGTGCTGTTTCATTATTGCATAGTTATATTGGGTATATTGAATTTTTATGGTGCTTTGTGGTGATCATTCTTGTTGAAAAGGGTAATTTGATCGTTCAAAGTATATCATAGGAGTGTGATCTTCCACTTAACATAGTGGAAGACCAAATATGCGTCAATAGTACAAGATTGAACCGTAATTTTTGCTGCAATGTTTTACTGGTCTATTCATATTTTGAAATGCGTTTGTCTTGTGACCAATGTTGGCAGATTGGCTGCAAATTTGCAAAAATTTGCAACAGGTGGAATATTTGCATAGATGGATGTAGAGCTGATAAATTTGGCTCTGCATGATTTTTTTTGATATTTCATGTGTTTTCTCTATGGATCCATGGAATTTCAGCTGTTTGCTATTGGCTGCAAAATTATATTCCAGTTGCAATTTAGGTATACCCATATAAGGTTGACATACGAACTAGTACCCGAATAATTGCCCATGGAAGTATGTTGCAGGCAATATTGGGAGTAGCAAGTTACGCGTGAGTCCAGCTAGGAACGATTTTGCCATATTATTGTAGATTTATAAGGCATTACAACTACGAGGTTGAAGATTGATAAAGTCGCAATGTATCAATTGCAGTCGCAGTATCAATATCAATCAAGTTCTACAGTTGAAACTTGAGAATGCAACTTGCAAAAGGAATACATATGACTGCTTTGATAACACATGCGGACATAGAAATAGTGATTGGTTAATGAGTGTTGGCCCTGATTTGTCATTTGATACTGCACCAGTATAAATGCCAAATCAATTGCCGAATATCGTTTTAAATGAAAGAAAATGGTCACTCAATAACTGGTTAATAATTCTATCCAGGAAATCCAAGCTACTGCCAAACGTAGTTCACCACTCCACAACTAGAAATATCTCCCAAACACATATCCAGCAATGAAACCCACGGAATACAATCCAAGACCAATGCAAAACCACCTCAACTCGAACAAATGACCGCGTTCCAGTAACTGCCACCTCTAACCTTATGCTCTAGATATATTAGTACCACAGTATCGTTGTAAAACATGTTTGTTATTGTCGGATTGTATAATATCCGTCAATTGTCGTCGTTGGACACGCAGATTTTTAACCACCAATTTTCCCAAGTTTTTTCACTCCAGCGTAAATTGAAATAAAGATTGCTTGCGCCTAATTGGATTTATCACGATAATTTGTATATACTTGCACATATTAGTGGATTTGTATCGAATAGTTTAGGTGGTAGATTTGTATTGTTGTATTTGGCTCGTGAGTTTAGCTATTTTATTACAATTTTCACCATTGCTATATCCATTTGACATACAACTATAGACGGTACTGGAAATTTGAATTTTGGATTTCTAAAGTGATTGCAACTGAAAATGACGAAAGCAATTATACCCCAGGAGGCCGCCGACAACCCCGAGCTTTATGGGTTGAGACGGTCTCACCGGGAGAGGAGAGTTAATACCATGGTAGAGTCTGATTCAGACGAAGATGAAATAGTTCCTAAGCGGAAAAGGAAGAAGGTGAATTCTGACGACGATTTGCTTTCAGAGAATGAAGACGGCGAAGATGGTGACGACCGAGACGAACTTCTGGACGAAGATCTGGACGATGATTTTTATGGTGATAAAAAACCATCGGGGCCAAAATCGGTGAAGAAATCAAAACAAAAGAAATCTCTAGCTAAGAAATCAAAGTCTCCTGCTTTGCCTGCCGAAGTGAGATTCTCCTCCAGGAATAACAGGCTGATCAATTACACCGTGGACTACGATGACGACGATTTGTTAGAGTCTGGACAAGAAGAAGACGAAGATGATCAAGGTGACTACTATTATTACCAGCAAGCAGAACAACCAGAAGAAGAAAGGGGGATTGATTTGGTAATGGACCATAAATTACAAGAACAAAACGCCGAGATCACTGGCGATGCCAAATTGGATTATGTGTTTAAAATCAAATGGTCCGATGCCTCCCACTTGCATAATACTTGGGAAGATTGGAAGGTTTTGAAAGATTTCAAAGGTTTTAGAAAAGTTGAGAACTATATCAAGCAATTTATTCTTTACGACCAAGAGATTAGAAACGACCCTTTGACAACTAAAGAAGACATAGAAGCTATGGATATCGAGCGGGAACGAAGACGTGACGAACAAGATGAGTATACTCACGTAGAAAGAATTGTTGAATCGGAAAGAATCGAAAGTGAAGAAGAAGGTGTTGTGAAATCCAAGTTGCGATATTTTGTCAAATGGAAACGTCTTTATTATGATGAATGTACCTGGGAAGATGCGGAAGAGATTGCTGATATTTCTCCTGATCAAGTTACCAAATATCAACAAAGATTGAAATCAAAGATTTTACCAAGTTTATCGGCCAATTATCCGCAAAACCAACGTCCAAGATTTGAAAAGTTGGTTAAACAACCAGTCATCATCAAAAATGGTGAATTAAAAGATTTCCAATTGACTGGGTTAAATTGGATGGCATTCTTATGGTCAAGAAATGAAAATGGGATATTGGCCGATGAAATGGGATTAGGTAAAACCGTCCAAACTGTTGCATTCTTAACATGGTTGATTTTTGCCAGAAGACAAAATGGGCCCCATATTGTGGTGGTGCCATTATCAACCATTCCAGCATGGCAAGAAACTTTTGAAAAATGGTCTCCTGATATTAATTGCATTTACTATATAGGTAATACTCAGGCTAGAAAAATTATTCGTGATTATGAGTTTTTTGGGGCCAACAACAAACCAAAGTTCAATATCTTATTAACAACCTATGAATATATTTTAAAAGATAGAAATGAATTAGGTTCTATGAAATGGCAATTCCTTGCTGTCGATGAAGCTCATAGATTAAAAAATGTCGAATCCTCGTTATATGAGGCATTAAATTCGTTCAAAGTTGCCAATAGACTTTTGATTACTGGTACTCCATTACAAAATAATATTAAAGAATTGGCTGCCTTGTGTAATTTCCTCATGGCCGGTAAATTTAAGATTGAACAAGAGATTGATTTTGAATCTCCAAATGAAGAGCAAGAAATATACATTAAAGAAATCCAAAGAAGTATCCAACCGTTTATTTTAAGAAGATTGAAAAAAGATGTGGAAAAATCTTTGCCATCTAAGTCTGAAAAGATTTTACGTGTGGAGCTTTCTGATCTTCAAACGGATTATTACAAAAACATTATTACGAAAAATTACTCTGCCTTGAATGCTGGTAATAAAGGATCACAAATATCTCTTTTGAATGTTATGAGTGAATTGAAGAAAGCTTCCAATCATCCATATTTATTTGATGGTGCAGAAGATAGGGTGCTTACACAAGCTGGGTCCACCTCTCGTAGTGATATCCTTAGAGGAATGATCATGTCATCGGGTAAAATGGTACTTTTGGAACAATTATTAACAAGATTAAGACACGAAGGTCATCGGGTATTAATTTTCTCTCAAATGGTTAGAATCTTAGATATTCTTGGTGATTATTTATCAATCAAGGGTTATCCATTTCAAAGATTAGATGGTGGTGTTCCATCTGCACAAAGAAGAATTAGTATTGACCATTTTAATGCTCCTGATTCTAAGGATTTCGTGTTTTTATTGTCCACTAGAGCTGGTGGTTTAGGTATTAACTTGATGACAGCTGACACCGTTATTATTTTTGATTCAGATTGGAATCCCCAAGCTGATTTACAAGCAATGGCCAGAGCTCACAGAATTGGTCAAACCAAACACGTTTCAGTTTATCGATTTGTGAGTAAAGACACAGTTGAAGAGCAAATTTTAGAACGTGCCAGAAAGAAGATGGTTTTAGAATATGCAATTATTTCTCTTGGTATTACGGATCCAAGTTCTGGCAGGAAACAAACTGAACCAAATAGTGGTGAGCTTTCTGAGATTTTGAAATTTGGTGCTGGTAATATGTTTAAAGCAAACGAGAATCAAAAGAAATTGGAAGATCTTAATTTAGACGATGTTTTGATCAATGCTGAAGATCATGTAACTACTCCTGATTTAGGTGAATCGAACCTTGGTTCTGATGAATTCTTGAAACAATTCGAAGTCACCGATTATAAGGCTGACGTTGAATGGGATGATATTATTCCGCAGGAGGAATTAGCAAAATTAAAGGACGAAGAGAAAAAACGTTCCGATGATGAATATTTGAAACAACAAATTTCGTTATATTCTCGTAGAAACGCTACTATTAGAAAATTCGAAAATGGATCGGGAGTAACTAGTGAAATGGAAGACAACGATATTGAAGAAGATACAGGAAGAAGAAGAAAGAGAAACACTAGCGACTACCAGTTATCCGAAAAGGAAATCAGAGGTATTTATAGGGCGATTTTAAGATTGGGTGATTTATATGGTAAATGGGAACAGTTAGTTGAAGAAGGTGCCATTTCCAACAAAAATCCCGTTTTGATTAAACATGCGTATAATGAAATAATTAATACTGCTAAAGAATTAGTCAAAGAAGAGAAAGACAGACGTGATAAAGTCCTTGCTGAATTGGAAAAGAAAGCCAAAGAAGGTAAGAATATTGTTAATGATGACGGGCAAACTCCAATGGCACTTTGGGTAGCTAAAAAGAAAGAGAAGAAGGCAGTATTATTTGAGTACCAAGGTGTTAAAAATATTAATGCCGAATTAGTATTGGCCCGTCCATTAGATATGAAATTATTAGAATCGTTAATTCCGTCTGACAAACCAACAACCTTTGAATTACCAAAACATCCAAAGCAAGTATCGCAGTGGACATGTGAATGGGATCACCATGATGATGCCATGTTGTTAGTTGGGGTATTTAAGTTTGGATATGGTTCGTGGATACAAATCCGTGATGATCCATTATTAGGATTGCAAAACAAATTATTTTTGGAAAGTGGTGGTAAAGAAGGTAAAGATGATAAAACAAAAGTACCGGGATCTGTACATTTAGGTAGACGGGTTGACTATTTGTTTTCGTTATTGCGAGATGAAGAAGAAGCAGCCCCAGTAGGTGGCACAAAGAAGAAAGTTGTTCGTAAACCACGTACTGAGAGCCCTACGGTAAAGAAGAAACCTGGTAGACCAGCTACTCCCGAAGTATCTAAAAAGGTGAAAAAGAAGCCAATTAAAAAGGAAATCAAGAAGGAAGTTGTGAAAAAAGAAGCTAGTAAAAAGGAAGCTGGCAAAAAAGAAATCAAGAAAGAAGGAAATGGTACTGCCAATGGTAATACCAATGGAAAAGTGGAAACTTCCAGCGATAATGATTTGGAATATGAATCTATGGATGAAACCGAATGCAAATCTACGCTTAAACCTGTTTCCAAGTCACTTATGAAATTACACAAAGGAAGTAAAGGATTGGATAAACATGATTGGGCCAAGATACTTCGGACAGAATTGTTAAATGTTGGAGATTTTATCGATCAGACATCTCATGCCACCAGCAAAGATGGAAATAAATTAAAGAAACATTTGTGGTCATATGCTAGCTTTTACTGGCCAGTTAAAGTCAAATCACAAAAGATTAATGACATGTACACTAGAATTAAGACACAATCGCAGGCACCAGCCAAACCCAAAGCACAATGAATATATAGTGATGTATGATACTTGTTAATGTATGATAGTAGAGATGAACTGTGTAGAAAAGTCAAAAGCTTGCTATACATGAAATATCGCAAATAAAAGAGCCCAAGCTGTTTAAATATAGCAAAAGTCTACAACAGGCACGCATACCATACCTTCACCATACTTCACTATACTTCACCACACTACACTAATTTCACTATACTTCGCCATACCTCTATTAAATATAAATCCCACTCTTGCACAGATCACACTACCAACCGTACAACGCACAGGGTGCATAGATAAAGATCAATAGTGAATGTATAGGGGAGGAATAACTGGCCAGGCACGATTGAGTCCACTATTTGCTTGGTGGCAACATAGTGGCCAATTCCACACTGCAGTCGTATATCATTCAATGATGCTAACATTAATGGTACTGCGTATCTTCCCACCATTAGTGGTCCCTGTCAATGGCGCGTTGCCTCCACTAATTATGGAGAATCACCCATACGACGTGGATGAAAAAATATCGGATGGCGTGCGGGTAACTCCATCACGAAATGATTACACAAAAACTGCAATTTTAAAATTTTTCTCGCACTGAAAAACTACTGATAGCGAAGGCTGCAAGAAATAAAAATTTATTCTTTTTTAAAACTGAAAATTTTTAAAATAATCATATAGTTTTGCTTAATAACTTGAACCCAGTTATAAGTGTAATCTATATATTAAATTTAATTTACAAAAAATTCTAAAAAAATTCGTATAAATTCAAAAAACTTTTCTAAAAAAATGTCCACTGAAGAAATCCAACAAAGTTTAGAAAACTTGAACATCAGCAATGAAGTAGAACAAACTGTTGAAGCTGGTGAAGCTGCTGTTGTCGAAACTGGCGAATCTGCTGCTACTTCCGGTGCTACTGATACCTCCACTGATACCTCAGCTTCTTTATACGTTGGGGAATTAAACAATACTGTTAACGAAGCATCTTTGTTCGAAATCTTTTCTCCTATTGGACAAGTTTCCTCCATTAGAGTCTGTAGAGATGCCGTCACTAAGAAATCTTTAGGTTACGCTTATGTTAACTACCATAAATTAGAAGATGGAGAAAAAGCTATTGAAGAATTGAGATACACCTTGATTGAAGGTAGACCATGTAGAATCATGTGGTCTCAAAGAGATCCTTCTTTAAGAAGAAACGGTGATGGTAACGTCTTCATCAAGAACTTACATCCTGCTATTGATAACATTGCTTTACACGATACTTTCTCCGCTTTCGGAAAAATTTTATCTTGTAAAGTTGTTACTGATGATATGGGTAACTCCAAATGTTTTGGTTTCGTTCATTATGAAACTGCCGAAGCTGCCGATGCTGCCATTGAAAACGTTCACGGTATGTTATTGAACGATCTTGAAGTCTACGTTGCTAAACATAAATCTAAGAAAGAAAGAGAATCTAAATTCGAAGAAATGAAAGCTAACTTCACCAATGTTTACATTAAAAATATTAATTTAGACTGGTCTGAAGACGATTTAAAGAAATTCTTTGCTCCTTACGGTGGTATTACTTCTATTTACTTAGAAAAAGACCATGAAGGTAAATCCAAAGGTTTTGGTTTCATTAATTTCGAATCTCATGAACAAGCTCTTAAAGCCGTTGACGAATTAAACGACACTGATATCGATGGTCAAAGAATCTACGTTGGTAGAGCTCAAAAGAAGAGAGAAAGAATGGAAGAATTGAAAAAACAATACGAATCAACCAGATTAGAAAAATTATCTAAATATCAAGGTGTTAACTTATTCATCAAGAACTTGGATGATACTATTGATTCTGAAAAATTAGAAGAAGAATTCAAACCATTTGGTGCTATTACTTCTGCTAGAGTTATGGTTGATGAAACTGGTAAATCTAAAGGTTTCGGTTTCGTTTGTTTCTCTTCTCCAGAAGAAGCTACTAAGGCTATCACTGAAATGAACCAAAGAATGGTTGTTGGTAAACCATTATACGTTGCTTTAGCTCAAAGAAAAGATGTCAGAAGATCTCAATTAGAACAACAAATTGCTGCTAGAAACCAAATGAGAATGCAAAATGCTGCTGCTACCGGTGGTATGCCAGGTCAATTTATGCCACCAATGTATTTCGGCCAACAAGGTTTCTTCCCACCAAACGGTAGAGGTAATGCTCCATTCCCAACTCCAAACCCACAAATGATGATGAGAAGAGGTCAACCAATGCAAGGTTTTGAACAATGGCCAAGACCTGGACCAAACGGTCAACCAATGCCAGTTTACGGTGTTCCTCAAGGATACCCAGACTTCAACGGTCAAGCTAGACAACAAAGAGGTTACAATCCAAATTATAGACAAAACAACAAACGTCAACCAAGAGACTTAGCTGGTTTGATTGCTAACGTTCCAGTTGATCAACAAAAGAGAATCTTAGGTGAAGAATTATACCCAAAGATTGTTGCTACTGGTAAAGCCCAAGAAGCCGAAGCTGCTGGTAAAATCACTGGTATGATGTTAGATTTAGATAACCAAGAAATCTTAGCTTTATTGGAAGATGACGAATTATTCAATACTCATTTCGAAGATGCTTTAACTGCTTTCGAAGAATATAGAAAATCCTCTGAAGATCCAGCTTCAAACAATGAAGAACAAGCTTAAACTAGCGGTTGTGCAAGAATTTAAAGGAATAGTATTGATCAAATGTCTCCTTATTTTTGTTTCCTTGAAGATTTTATTTGATATATTTTAGATTTGTATGAATTGTCAAAGTTGTTGCTACCTAGCTAATTTATTGATATATCATTGTGAGAATCATTTGAACTACATACTGTAATTATTTATGGGTCAAGGTATTGTTATATGTACAAATTAAAAAAATGTGAATAATTTAGCCAATGTAAACTGTAGAATAGATGTACTTCACCCTAGGCTCCCGAAAGTCTGAAGTACAACTAAAATAAGAAAAGGACAAACCCTTATCGCAGGAGCTAGGAGCATAATACCAATGGAAGATAAGCACATTTGCAGCAAATAGACTTTTGCTCCACTAATTTGCCATTTTATAAGTAACTTAGCCCACTACATTGAGAAATTTCAAACCATCTTCCCCATTTTCACCCTACACCTTTGTATGTCAAGCAACCTGGCCAAACTGTAGCGTAAGGCACCAAAAAGTACCATGAATGAATCTACCAGTTTTTCAGTTATTTTTCTCTAGAAAAAACAAATCAACAACTCACCAATCCAATAAACACCTTCCATACCCAGAAAACCATCTTACTTCACAACCACACATTCAGAAACAGAATTGCAGCACTGCAATCGTTCGATAAGTAACTTTTTGCAATCTCAAGTTGTCTGCAGGTCTCCGATTTGACAACTTGAGCGGCAGTGAATTTGAGGTGTATGAGGATTATGGAATATTCCAGACGGTACCGGAAAACTGTTGAGGAATTGGATATTGATTTTTGTTCGGGTTTACGAGTAATTGTTAGTGGATCCATTGCATAATTGCCAAAGAAAAATGTCCGGATTTGAACAAATGTTTGCTTATCCTTCGGATGGTAAGGTTGTTTCGCCGAACGATTTCACTGAGGGAGATAATATCAAGTTGTCTGGTAGGGTTTTGAATGTTATGACGTCGTTACCGACACAGATATCAAGGAGGAGCGTTAATGGTAGCGACAAATGGGAGGTGGAACCTGTTCGGGGTAATTCTGCGTTGTATTCGTCTCACTTCTTCTTGCAACAGCACACTCAATGGCAAGAACATTTGATTGCTTGGACAGGAGAATTGGTGGATAAAGCAGTTTCCGACGATGATATCCGTGACGACCCGTTATACATCGATGATGCTGAGAAATTGAAATTGGAAGCGAAAATCAGAACTGCCAATGGGTCCGATAATGTCCATCCAGTTTGGTTGCTAAGAAAGGACCAATCTAGATGGAGAACATACGCGGAAAAGGTGTTATGGCCGGTTTTCCATTATATTCAAGGTCAAGCTTCCGATGGCAAAGCAGAAAATGAATATTGGCATGATTACGTCAAGTTTAATGAAGCGTATTTTAATAAAATTAAACAAATCTATAAACCAGGTGACATAATTTGGGTCCATGATTATTATTTATTATTATTACCTCAATTACTAAGAATGGAGTTCCCAAAGGCGTACATTGGCTTCTATAACCATGGTCCATTTCCTTCCTCAGAGTATTTTAGAGGATTGTCCAAAAGAACCCAATTGCTAGATGGAATTTTAGGTTCCGACAAGATTGGATTTCAATCTGAATCTTTTCAAAACCATTTCCTTTCTTGTTGTTCCAGAATTTTAGGTTGTGATGTTTCCAAATCTAAAGTAACTGCTTATGGTTCAACCATTTCCGTTGAAACTTTACCAATTGGAATAGATACCAAAAAAACCGAGCACGATGCATTTTCTACTAGTTCTGGAATTGATGAAAAGGTGAAAGCGTTGAAAGAACTTTACGAAGGTAAAAAGATTATTGTTGGCAGAGACAGATTAGATTCAGTAAGAGGTGTAGTACAAAAATTACAAGCATTTGAGATGTTTCTCCAAATGTATCCTGAATGGAGAGAAAAGGTGGTGTTGATTCAAGTTTCTACTCCAAGTTATTCCCATTCTAATAAAGTTGAAACCAAAGTAACCGAATTGGTAAATCAAATAAATGGAACCTACGGCAATTTAAATCATACCCCAGTATTACATTACCAAATGATGATTGTGAAAGATGAATATTTGGCTTTATTACGAGTTGCAGATTTAGCTTTGATTACTTCCGTAAGAGACGGTATGAATACCACCTCGTTGGAGTATGTTGTATGCCAAAAATACAACCATTCTCCATTAATTTTATCTGAATTTACTGGCACTGCATCGGTGTTACACGAGTCTATCTTAGTCAATCCATGGGATTCTGTTGGAATTGCTAGGACCATAAATGAATGCCTCTTTATGAGCGGTGAAGATAAAGCAGTGTTGGAGAAAAAGCTATATAATCAAGTTACTTCCAATACAATTCAGAACTGGACCTCGACATTTTTAAGTCATTTGATTGATCATATCAAGCATTCTCACCAGACGCATTATACCCCAGCTTTAAATCGTCCATTATTGTTAAGTAATTTCAAAAAAGCTCAAAGAAGATTATTCTTATTTGATTACGATGGTACTTTAACGCCAATTGTTAGAGAACCAGCGGCCGCTATTCCATCGGAGAGATTAAACGAGGTTTTAGATACATTAACTGAAGATCCAAGAAATCAAATTTGGATTATTTCTGGGAGAGATCAAGCGTTTTTAGAAAAATGGTTTGGTACTAAAAACGTTGGATTATCAGCAGAACATGGATGTTTTATGAAAGATCTTGGATCGAATGATTGGGTTAACTTATCTGCAAAATACGATATGTCATGGCAAATAAAGGTTGATGAGGTATTTCAATATTATACTGATAGAACTCCTGGGACAAATATAGAAAGAAAAAAAGTTGCATTGACCTGGCACTATCGTCGTGCTGATCCAGAATTAGGACAATATCAAGCAGAGAAATGTATGGCACAATTGAAGAATACAGTTGCTAAAGAGTATGACGTGGAAGTCATGGCAGGGAAAGCAAACATTGAAGTCAGACCAAAATTTGTCAACAAAGGAGAGATTGTTAAACGATTGGTATTGCATCCTCATGGAAGAAAACAGAATTTAGATGTAGAAGCCATTGGTGATAGCGTTGCTATTGATGAATTACCAAATTTCGTCTTATGTCTTGGAGACGATTTGACAGATGAAGATATGTTTCGGTCGTTGAAACAAATCGAGGGTCAATGGCATTCAAATGATTTGCCTAAGAACGAATTTGGATCTTATGGGGTGTACCCTGTTGCTGTTGGACCCGCAAACAAACAGACCATCGCCACAGCACATTTAAATGAACCAACTCAAGTCTTAGAGACATTGGGGCTATTGGCAGGGAAAGTATCGTTATTCGAGAGCCCTGGTACAGTGGATTTAGATGATAGGGGTCATATTCAAAATTCGGAATCATCCGAAAGATCGAAATCGGCAATTAAGGCTGCCATGTTGAAACGCAAAGAAAGTCTCAAACAATTAAATTCAGAGATAAAGTAAATAAATAGACAATCAAGTTACGAAGTTTTTAGTTCTCCACTGTAGAAGAGTAGTCTGTCTACAATCCCCCACAATCATCAAGTATATAACTACCTCGCTGGCCAGTGTCCTATGTCAATATAGGACCCTGTATTGTACGTCAATTTGGCCAGCAATAAGTTTTGCGGTTCAAGCTTCTCAAGTCTAAGCGTTTGTTCCAGCAAGGTCACGACATCTACAATGCGTGTCTACAATGCGTGATCACATTCCTATACCCGGATACTGCTCTACTACTCCGAAGCCTGATTGTTCTTCGTTTTGCGGTGGTTACAAATTTTGGGTAGAAATAGTTCCTCGGCAAACAGGTAGCAGCAAAGAAATCAACTCATCTTGCGATGGTTTCCCTTTATAAGCAAGTTACAAAACGTTGACGTGAATAACAGTATGATGTCATCCTAGATGTTTACTTTCGTCGTTGCGCCAGCAGAGAGAGAGTGCATTACATGATGTTTCGGTGTTCTTTGCGGTGATTGTAAATATGTTTGTTGGGTGATTAAGTATTTT
Organism: Suzukiozyma sphagnicola; assembly: GCA_030569075.1. Classification (NCBI taxonomy): domain Eukaryota; kingdom Fungi; phylum Ascomycota; class Pichiomycetes; order Serinales; family Debaryomycetaceae; genus Suzukiozyma; species Suzukiozyma sphagnicola. The sequence continues at coordinate 6,768 of JAJMJR010000025.1, read as the reverse complement.
TTCAAACTTGCTTAAGCGAAGGATCTAAATATATATATAAAGGTTTGAGATGGATGGAATAAAACGGTTATTTTTCATTCACAGTATTTTAAGTTATGGGTATATTGAACTGGGGTTTCAGAGCCACCATTAAGATTCATCAAAGCGAAGAAGCAAAGTCCATTGAATTATCTAGCAAGACTTCTGCTTCGGTCAAGTTCACTGACATTGTACAGCATTCGTTACCAATTATTGATCTGTCAAAGAAGTTGTGGTTGAACCCTTTATTGTTTAATGGGACCTTACAAACAATCTACTATTCCAGTGCCAACTCTAACAATAAGTTTCTTATCTACTATGGTAGAGAAATATTTACATATAGTGATGGAGGGATTTGTTCTTTAGACTGGACCATTCCTCAACCAAGCTCAAAACTTGAATTCAAACAACTTTACGATGAAACATTACCGGAAGACTCACCAAGATTACACCCTAGATCGAGATATTTCACCAAGGAGGAATTGGATGAAAGAAGTCAACATGACCAGCTGACCACTTCTCCCATTGTCATCGTTTGTCATGGTTTAGGTGGAGGGTCGCATGAGCCATTGATTAGAAATTTGGCAGAAAACTTCAATATCAAAACCAATCATGATTGGGACGTGGTAGTGATTAATTCTCGTGGTTGTTGTAGAACCAAGGTCACTACTGGTACATTATTCAATGCCATTTCTATTAATGATATTAAAGAAGTCATTGTAGAAATCAAGAAAAGATACCCAAATAGACCGTTATATGGTGTTGGGTTCTCTTTTGGAGCCGTTTCCTTAGCAAATTATTTGGGCCAACCTGGTGATTCTTTATTAAAAGCAGCTTGTCTTGTCGGATGTCCATGGGATTTGGTTGAATCGGCTTATCACATCGAGGAATCTTGGTCTGGGCATTACTTGTTTAACCCATCATTAACAAAATTCTTAAATAAAATCATTGAAAATAATTTCACCGAATTGAATAGCCACAAACCCGAATTGTTCAATAAGGAAAACTTAAAAGAAGGGTTGACCCATACCAAAACATGGCAGTTTGATGATTTATATACCTGTCACACTGCTGGGTTTGCCAGCTCCATGATGTACTACCGAGAAACTTCACCTGCAAGAAGAATTCATCAAATCAATACTCCTACCTTATGCATGAATTCAACTGATGATCCGGCGGTTGGAATAAGGTTACCGGTTATGGATATTACAAAGAACCCTCACATGGCAATGGTAGAAACTGATTTAGGTGGTCACTTAGGTTGGGTGCAAACTTCAGGTAAATTTTGGTGTGTTGAAGTGGTCGAAGAATTCTTCACCAAGTTTGAACAAGTGGTCAACTAAACACAATTGCACTAATCTACGACTACTAATACGTTTGTACCAATATTCTACAGCATAATTTCCACTCCACGCCTGCTCTACCTGGGGAACTTCCCACCATGATGGATTGGCATCCAACCAATATATAGATATAGATATAGATATAGATATAGATATAGATAGTTATATGAATATTACTAGTTTTAAATCACAGGAAATTAGTATCTGACACAATAAATACTGTGTCAGTGCATTACCTTCGCTAAAATTCTGATATAGATATCCCCATTCATTTATTTGAGCCATTCCAGTACAAAAATTGGTAGCGAGAGATGTCACTACAGCATTTTTCCATTAGTGAGAAATCAAAGAAATCTCTACTTCCTTCTGTAAATCAACCCTAAAGCATTCAATAGTGAAGGAGCCGTAAGGTTTTCTGGTATTCAAGTGTTGGTATTGTCTGGGCAATTTTTTATTTTAAATTAAGGGAAATTGTCTTGTGGTGGTGACGAGTTATAGATGTTTAAGACCAATCTAAATTTTGCATTATTTGACATAAAGCTTAAATCTCCTCATAAGGATTTGATTTTGATTAAAGGGAATGAATATGAGAGCGAGGCTATTCCGTTGGAAGGAAGCATTAAATTGCTGATTCCAGAAGATATTCATGTAAAGAGAATAAAGCTAAGTTTGATTGGAGAATTTTCAATTGAATGTTTTGAAAGACTGGCGTCAGGCACAGTGGTCGATACTATTATTGAAAGATTATGTGTTTTAAAAGTTGAGTGGAACAATTTGTTAACTGATGACCAAGGGGTCATTATCTATGGTAATTATGGTGAAACTGCTATGCCTTACAATAAAGTTGAAAATCTAAAACGTCACAATGGAAAGTTTGATTCCACTTCACCTGACATATCTAAGTCTGCCAGGCCCCAATTTTCTAGATCTCACTCTACTCCAATTATGAAAAACTCCCTGATGAAGATTCATAAATTACCTAAATCTGGTACTGATGGTACTCCTTTTAAAGGGGTTCAAACTACATCGAATCATTCATTTTTCTTACCCAGAGGTAATTACAACATCCCCTTTAGTATAGTGTTGCCTGCAAATACCGGTGAAACCGTAGAAGGGTTATCTTGTGCTTCATTACTTTATAGATTTAATTGTACCATTGAACGTGGTAGATTTGAAAAACCAATTACTAAATTAAAACATTTTAGAATAATTAGAACTTTGCATCCTCAGAATCTTAATTTACTAGATACTATAGATGTGGATAATACCTGGTCGGGAAAAATTCAATACAATGTCAAATTGAACAGAAAAGGAGTGGCTATTGGATCAAATATTCCTATTCATCTATCTTTCATTCCCATAACTAAAGGAATCACTTTGAAGGCAATTCGAGCTCTAATCATTCAACAATTCTCCTTTAAGATTGATGGGATTAAAACTCCCGAGTTTGAACAGCATTTAGCCAAACAAGAATTGCTATGGTCGCCCCATGACAATAATATGGATACTTGGGATATAAAAACCAATTTTAAAGTTCCAGAATTCTTGAAAGGATTGAACCAGAGTTGCGATTTCAAAAATAGTTTGATTAGAGTAAGGCATAGATTAAGACTCTCAATCTTGCTACTCAACCTTGAAGGTCACATAAGTGAACTACGAGCAAATTTACCCATTTGCATCTATATAAGTGCCAACGCCGGTCATGTAATAGGTAAGCATTATGAAATCGATCCAAATTATGGAAATTTTATCGAGATTCCCAGTAAAGAAGATATTTACTTCAAGAACCACAAGCCCCGGATCGCCAGCATACCAAATTCTCCTAGCGAGGCACCAATTGAAGAAGACGAAGAAATTGAAGAAATTGATTTAGACCGCTTAGATCCTGCTCCGCCATTATATCACCAACGTGTTCATGATACATTATTTGATTCCAATAAAGTTTCAGCTCGAATTGAAACTAATTCAAATTCTAATACTTCTCCAGAAAACATTGGTCCTTCGTCAGCTCCTGCTTCTACAGGGTACTTTGATATGCCGCAGAAACCAAAATATACCCGAACGCCATCTTTGCAAGATATGATTAAAATACCAACATATGAAGAAGCGTTAGATGAAGAGGACGAAATAGAGGCAGAACCTATTGATTTATCGCCAGGGTATGATGACGATATTTTAGTGCCTCCAAATGCAGAAATGTTTAACCAAATATCAGATTTCCAACAGTTTCGATCAAAGCTGGAAGGTAGGTTTGGTAGAAAAAGTAATAGTAGTTCTGGAACGGCGACTCCTACGTCAATTAATGGAAGAATCGAAGATAACAGTTTGGGGTTGTCGCATAAATCACCAATTCACTTAAGTTTAGCGAAAATGTTTTCTAAAAGAAAATAACTAACATAAGTAGCAGAATATCGAAGAACTGAACAATAGTTTAGAACTACAATTGAAGGGCGAAGGGGTGAAAAGCAATTACAAATTCCAGAAACTCGGATATTACACCATTATACATTGAAAGATAATTGCTACAAAATGTCGATACTTTGGCTATATTAGCGCTTTTTTATTACTAGATCAATTAATTATTTCCAGTGCTTACTTCGATCGATTTCGATGATACTTGTAGATATTGCCCTCTACATATTTGCGACATTCTGGCTATGTTATGTTGACAATGACCAATATGCCAAAACGACGACATGCCACTCTTTCTCTATATCTACTGTTGCAAAAAGGGTTCAGAACGGAAAACCTCTTTATTCACGGCATTTCGATCAATTTCTCCGAATGCTTGCAGAAATGAATCATATATTCTTACGTAATCTATATTTCCAATTTAAATCACGACGGCTAGCATAATCGCTACTACAGAGAGACGTAATAGATGCGGAATCAACCACATACAACCAAAATAGGAAGATTTTTCCCTACCAAACCCCGTTCAATAGTCATATATATTGAGAGTAGGAAGATGCCAACAATTTGCTATACTACCGATATTAACATTATTAGATATGACTGAATATACTGTTGCAGCATTGCAAATTGGTTCTGACCCTCGAGGAACAGAATTTACCTTGGCCAAGATCTTATCATACGAGCAACAATTGATTGACGAAAAGGTTGAATTAGTAGTATTTCCAGAAGCTACATTAGGTGGATATCCTAAAGGATCGAACTTTGGAACTTATGTAGGCTATAGATTACCCGAGGGCCGCCAACAGTTCGCTGAGTATTTCAACCAGGCAATAGCTATTCCTGGACCGGAAGTTACTCAATTGGAAACATTGAGTAAGACCACTGGAAGTTTCATTATTATTGGAGCAATTGAAAAATCTGGTAACACTTTATATTGCACCACAGTTTATATAGATAGTAAGAAAGGTTATGTTGGAAAACATAGAAAAATCATGCCTACAGGAAGTGAAAGGTTAATCTGGGGCCAAGGAGATGGTTCCACATTATTTACCTATGATCATGAAAATCTTGGAATGCTCGGAGGAGCTATTTGCTGGGAAAATTACATGCCATTGATGAGAGCTTCCATGTACGCCAAGGGAGTACAAATTTATTGTGCACCCACTGTTGACGATAGAGATGGATGGACATCGTTGATTAGAACTATCGGTAACGAAGGAAGATTATTTGTAGTCTCTGCTGCTCAGTACGTTGAATCATCTGATTCGTCCATGCCCGGCTGGGACAAGGAAAAACCCGTTATTGGCGGAGGGTCGGTCATTGCCAACCCTTACGGAGATATAATCGCTGGACCCTTAAGAGGTAGAGAAGGTTTATTAACCGCCAAAATCAACTTAAATACAATTATCGAAGGAAAATACGATTTTGACCCTTCCGGTCATTATCTGAGAAACGATATTTTTCAACTTAAAGTCGACGAGACCGAGAGATTGCCCGTTAAATATGATTAATAAACTTTATATATTAACAATATAACGAACTGGCACATTGACACAATAAACGTTAAAATCCTGTATATTACAAATAGATTAACTATAACGATTGTTGCAAAAACATTTCCTATTGATTTGTTTATCAATTAAAGTAATCAATGAGCGATCCGTTTCAGATATATAAGCAGGCAGCCCTGGTGAATCGAAGGCGAATGAGAAATGAGCAGCGACTTAATGTTGGCAAGAATGTTTCGGCTGCTGGAGACAATAATCGGCGACGCGTACTTGGCGAAGTTGATGTCAATACTCGTTCAAATAGAGTTTTAAAGGTAGGCACAACTTCAAATATTAATAAATTGAACAATACAGTAATTTCGAGATTGGCTACTCCAGCCACAAGCGGTTCTAACTCCCGTGCCGTATCTATTTCTGATATTACCATTAATGACAATTTTGTCATTTCCAGGAATAATGAGAAATACGATGTAATGAATATATTCCTAAACCTGCTATCACAGTCGAAAGCACTAAATCCCGAGTTAGAAATTTGTCGATCATCAATTGTAGAATATTTTCAATGGTTTAAGAACAACAGGTATCTATACACCACTGATTCATCTCTGCAAAAGGTGCTACCATTAATTCAATCCTGTTTCAAAAAGAACTATGATAATGCAATGCTGGTACTAAAAAGTCCTGCTATAGTTTCCGAGCCAACTCACTTGATTTTAAAGGTTAAAAAAATTGGCAAATTTATTTATGCTTGTCATGTTCGTAACTTGAACACCGAGGAAGAAACGGTGGTGTTATTGGCTGTATCTTATACTTTGAAATTACTTCCTAGCTTGAAACTTGTTCTACAAGATAACTTAGCTACGGATATGGTATTACTGGGGAAGACAGTGCCGCTATATCTTAAATGGTATGTTGTATAGAAATGGGAAAGGAATATTCAAATGGCTGGGAACTGGGAAATGGAAAATGGAATTAATTAGATTGTGCTTTGGCTCTGGTTATGTATATATAAGTGAGTTTGTAAGAAGGGATTAGATTTATAGATAATGACCTCTCGGTGAGTACTCGATGGTAGCAGATAAATATCTGTTTCTTTCTATTTGTTGCTGTAGAAGTTATATTTAAATAGAAATAAAAAACCAATACCTTTGAAGATTTGTTTGCCAAGTAGAAAAACTGATTTTATGTAGAATAAAATGATAAAACGGTGGATGGAACTACATCATTTGTCAAAATATTTCAGGAGGCAGTATGTTTGGCAGTTGTAAGTCCAATGCTATCATCGGTCTGTATATATATTAATTTCAAATATGATAGGTTAAGCTATACATCTATCCATCTTTTATTTCCTCTACCATAAACATAATCTGAGCAAACTTCAATTTAAATCATTTCTAGATCTTTCTCTAAATTTAAGTTTGCAACAAATTGCCTGCGTAGCGTAATGGTTAACGCGTTTGACTTCTAATCAAAAGATTCCGGGT
>JAJMJR010000024.1:0-175941 GCA_030569075.1 Suzukiozyma sphagnicola | reverse complement strand
ACTCACGATCTTGAGATTAACAGTCTCACGCCTTAGCCAGCTTGGCCACGAAGTCACTTTCTTGAATTGCATTTAAAATATTTATAGCCATACGTAATCTTCCAAATCGCTTGCTTTGAAACAATCAATTTTTCACCTACCATTTGGTATTAGTGAGTAAATATTGGCTTCCACGAGATAGAGATTCCATGTAAAACTTAGAACTAGATAATCTCTTTTTAAAAATATATTTCAAGTTTTCTTGTTACCATTTACAAAATTTTGCAAATATTATCCAATAATACCAAAACCAGTTAATTTCACTGTTTGAAAAAGAATTTAGTTATGGATAGTTTAAAACAAAAGAAGAACAGGCAAAATACCGACTGCATTCTTTCTACCGCAACAACCTTGCAAGTTCCCTTAACTTTCCACTCGTTTTCCATCTTTCGCAATCGCAATATTTTATACTCAACCAAAGCAACCTACCAACCACAATTATTCTACAAGACCTGCAAGCTTCGAAGTAGTTTGAATTTACCGTAATTGTCTCAAATTTGTCATCAAAGGCTAGTTTTCTTCACTATTTAAGCAAATTCACTGGAGGTTTGGAATGGCTTCGAGTCCACGTGACGACATTTCTTAGTCAATTCTTGATTCTGGAAGAATACCATTTGACATTCTACCAACAGCTAGCCACTAATGGTAGTTTGATAGTATTTTCCGCAATGAATAACATATACACGGCACTCACATTGTCGTTGATCAATAAAAAGCGGTTCGTCATCACCACCAATGACCCTAATAATCTAATTGCAAATTTCCAAACCACTATCCTACATCAACAGTGTGGTGTTGAACTGGGAGATATATGTGTAATAGATTTGCAAGACTATGCCGATAAGCCCATGGATGAATTGGTTTTGAAGATGTCTTCCTATTACGAGGGTATATATACGTTTAAACTGGTAATTATATGGAAAAATCTACAAACTTTAACCAAGGGAAACCAGGCACAATTGTATGAACTAATGCTACGCATAGATAATTTCGATACCAATGGCTCAAAAGGGTCTACCGTGACTGTAATAAACGATCTCACTATTGCCATACCCGAAGTGTTCATTGTAATACCTGTTTTAGACACTGCATCGTTTGCCAATAAAATCTATCAATACTTAAAAGAACGATTTTCGTTTCTGATTAATTATAACTATACTTCTTTGGTGGATATCATGCAAGAGGCGAAACTAATTGAGAGATTCCCTTTATCGGAACCTCGTCCTTTTGAAAACTACCTTCAATATATCCGATGGTTAAGGATTCAAAAGCTTAAAGTATTCGTTGCACCCGATGTAAAGCGATATATTTACTCCTTGGTTATTTTTACAAGACAGCATCGAATGTGTTCTTTGGCGCCAAAACAAACGAGAATGTCGACAAGATCCATCGATGAAATCCGCGAACTCTCGATTGCATTGACTTTATTGAACAACCTTCACAGGCTAGACCATTTATTTGTTACCCCAGATTGTGTTAAAGTTGCCATGAGAAGAGTGGGATACTGGCTAGTGGATTGGGAATATAATGCCATGTTTCGCTATAAATCCACTGACGAGAAAACAGAAATGCAGAAAAGGCTTCAGATTAGTATCCTTGTAGGCGATTGGTATGGTAGCGATTATGACCGTGTAGCAGACTACATTAAGACGTACCATTCCAAATTATCAACAACCTCTCCTATAGGATACACGAACAAGCTCATTGATGACGTCTTGAAACAAGTGCGGCCACCGATCTGATCCAACTGAGTGCAAATAGAGGAAGGATAGATTAGAAGCTGGTGGTCGTTTTCTACTATTTAGCCAACATTGGCGAATAGAAGGTTGTTAACTCCTATCAAGGCTGGACTCAACTTGAGAATAAACGTAATTCACAATGTCCAACACAAGGTAAGTATTTATAAAGAGAGGAATAATATGCTAAATTCAAGGCAGGGCAAAGTCCTACAGCTAATGACAGAGGAGAGGTACGAAATGTTCAAAGTTTGACATTTGAGCTATTTATAGAAGCCTTACTCTCGGAATAGAGCCATTCAAAATGTCACTAATTACAAGAAAAACCAGACCCAGGAGCCACATGTGCTGTATTAGATCCCCATAGAGTCACTACCAGTCATTTAGAGCCGTCTCTAAATCAAGAAATCACTGTCTTTGTCCCTCTGACGCTACATTCACCAGAACTCCACAAATGCAGTAGATCTACTGCAAAAAGACAATTTTTCTCGATTTTTTTACAGTAATGTCTCAAACACACCCAGCACAACTGAAACACACCAATTAACTACACGAAACACATCACCTCTTCAATACCTTCACTTTATAGCTTCACCTCCATTATTCGATATAATCTGCATATAGTTTATAATTTATGTACAGGAAGCGATTTGCCAGCGTGGACGAATTTTCAGGATCAAACCGCTGGAACAATTGTTGTGTTGCAAGTTTATCAATCAATCAATAAATATAGGAAACCGAGGACAATAGATTCAATAGTGGATAGTCTGAAACACATTATAACACTAGCAATCAATTGAGCGAAACAACGGTTTAAATTGACCCATACTTCATTGAAGGACGACGATAAACATAACTAAAGAAGAATTTAGCAATGTCGAACGATATTCCCATTGAATTTACTGAGTTGACTCAATTGACACAATTAGGGATTGAGCCAGCCAGTTTAGACTTCAAATCGACCACTTTGGAATCGGACCACTATGTTTGTGTAAGAGAAAGTGGAGCAGCGGGTAATACGGTGGCTATTGTCAACTTGAAGAATAACAATGAGATAACTAGAAAGAACATGAGTGCTGATAACGCCATCATGCACCCTAGTCAGTTTGTCATTTGTTTGAGAGCCAATGGTACTACGTTACAGATCTTCAATTTAGGCAGTAAGCAAAGATTGAAGTCGTTCACTATGGACGAACCGGTAGTATTCTGGAAGTGGTTGGACGATACCCATGTTGGGTTGGTCACTGGATCGTCCATTTTCTACTGGAATGTCTTTGACGGTAACAATAACGGCCCTATCAAATTATCTGATAGACATGCCTCATTAAATAACGCCCAAATTATTAACTTTGTGGCCGAAGCTGATTTAAATTGGTTTGCCGTTACTGGTATTGCCCAAGAAGATGGCCGTATTGCCGGACACATCCAATTGTACAGCAAATCCCGTAATGTCTCGCAAGCTATTGAAGGTCATGTTTCTAAATTTGCTACCATTAAATTAAATGGGGCTCCACAACCAACAAAAGTGTTCTGTGTCGGTAACAAGAATGCCCAAGGTCAAGGTAACTTACATCTTATCGAAATCGATCACGTTGACGGTAATCCTCCATTTCAAAAGAAATCGGTCGATATCTTCTTTCCACCTGATGCCACCAATGATTTCCCAATCAGTTTACAAGCTTCCAATGAATATGGTATAGTTTACGTGTTAACAAAATATGGTTTTATTCATTTGTATGACATGGAAACCGGGACAAACTTATTTGTCAATAGAATCACTGCCGACCCAGTATTCACTGCTGCACCTTTCAATAACGGTACTGGTATTTTAACAATTAACAAAGCAGGTCAAGTTTTAAGTGTCGAAGTAAGCCGTGACAAGATTGTTCCTTATGTGTTGGAAAAATTAGCAAATGTTCAATTGGCTATTTCATTGTCATCTAGAGGTGGATTCCCAGGTGCTGAAAACTTGTTCCAACAACAATTTCAAAATTTCTTAAACCAAGGTGATTATACCAATGCAGCAAAAGTTGCCGCTTCATCTGAACAGTTGAGAACCCAAGATACTATCAACAAATTGAAAAATATCACCCCTCAACCAGGTCAAATTTCCCCTATATTACAATACTTCTCAACTTTGTTGGATAGAGGAACTTTAAACAAGTATGAATCTATCGAGTTAGCTAAACCAGTTTTACAACAAGACCGTAAACCACTTTTTGAGAAATGGTTGAAGGAAGAAAAGTTGACCTCTTCTGAAGAATTAGGAGATATCGTGAAGTCATATAATGATCCCGCTTTAGCACTCGCCGTTTATATTAGGGCGCAAATCCATATTAAAGTAGTTGGCTGTTTAGCTGAACTTGGCCAATTTGACAAAATCTTACCTTATTGTGAAAAAGTTGGCTACAATCCAGATTACACCAACTTGATCCAAAATTTAATCAGGGTTAGCCCAGATAAAGCTAGTGAATTTGCCGTGTCATTATTGAACAGTGAAAACACAAAGTTAGATACTGAAAAAATTGCCGACTTATTCTTCTCGCAAAACTTCATTCAACAAGGTACTGCTTTCCTCTTAGATGCTTTAAAGAATGATTCTCCTTCAGAAGGTCATTTACAAACCAAAGTGTTGGAAATCAATCTTTTACATGCACCTCAAGTCGCCGATGCCATTTTAGGGAACCAAATGTTCAGTCACTACGACAAGCCTTCCATTGGTAAATTGTGTGAAAAATCGGGATTATTCCAAAGAGCGTTAGAACATTATGATGACTTAAAAGATATCAAGAGAGTTATTGTTCATACCAATGTTTTACCTAATGACTGGTTAGTGGGATACTTTGGTCAAATGAATGTACAACAATCCGTAGCTTGTTTGAAGGAATTGTTGAGTCAAAACATGCAACAAAACTTGCAAGTTGTGATTCAAGTTGCTACCAAGTATTCTGATTTAATCGGTGCTTTGACTTTAATTCAAATCTTTGAAGAATATAAATGTACTGAAGGTGAATACTACTATTTGTCGTCTATTGTTAATTTAACTCAAGATGCTGATGTAGTATTTAAGTATATTGAAACTGCGGCAAAGATGAATCAAACCAAAGAAATTGAACGTGTTGTTAGAGATAACAATGTTTACAGTGGTGAAAAAGTGAAGAACTTCCTTAAAGAATTCAAATTGGACGATCAATTACCATTGATTATTGTTTGTGACCGTTTCAATTTTGTACATGATTTGATCTTATATTTATATAAGAATCAATACTTCAAGTTTATCGAAGTTTATGTTCAATCTGTCAACCCAGCCAACACTCCACAAGTTATTGCTGGTTTATTAGACGTTGACTGTGACGAAACTATCATTAAAGGTTTGTTGATTTCAGTATTAGGACGTGTACCAATTAAAGAATTAGTCGAACAAGTTGAAAAGAGAAACAGATTGAAAGTGTTGTTACCATTCTTGGAAAAAACCTTGGAAGGAGGATCTAACGATCAAGAAGTCTACAATGCCTTAGCAAAGATTTACATTGATTCCAATAACTCCCCAGAGAAATTCTTGCAAGAAAATAACGTATATGACACTTTAGTCGTTGGGAAATACTGTGAAAAGAGAGATCCTTACTTGGCTTACATTTCTTATTCTAAAGGTGGAAATGACGATGAATTAATCAACATCACTAACGAAAATAAAATGTACAAATACCAAGCAAGATATTTACTTGCTAAATCAGACTTTGAATTATGGAATAAAGTATTGTCTGGCGACAATATCCATAGAAAACAGTTAATTGACCAAGTTATCTCCACTGGTATTCCAGAATTAAGTGACCCTGAACCTATTTCTGTTACTGTGAAAGCATTTATGGAAAATGACTTACCTCAAGACTTGATTGAATTATTAGAAAAGATCATTTTGGAACCATCTCCATTCAATGATAATACTTCATTACAAGGATTGTTGATTTTGACTGCTATCAAGGCTGATCCATCAAGAATTATGAATTATATTGAGAAATTAGACAAGTTTGACCCAGAAGAAATTGCACCATTATGTATTGAAAATCAATTATACGAAGAAGCTTTTGAAGTATACGATAGAAATGGATTGAAAAACCAAGCAATGCAAGTTATTGTTGACGACATCATGTCTTTGGACAGAGGTGAACAATATGCTGAAAAACATGATACTTCTGAATTATGGTTCCAATTAGGTAACGCCCAATTAAACGGATTGCGTATTCCTGAAGCAATTGACTCTTTTGTCAAATCCAAAAATCCATCTAACTATGAACAAGTTATTGAAATCGCTGAACATGGTGGTAAGGAAGAAGAATTAGTTAAGTTCTTGGACATGGCAAGAGAATCTTTAAGAGAACCTAAAATTGATGGTGCTTTAATCAATGCTTACGCCCACTTGAACAAATTAAACGAAATTGAAAGATTCGTTGCCGGACCAAATGTTGCTGACTTAGAAACTATTGGTGATAAATTATTTGAATCCAAGAACTATAAGGGTGCTAAAATTTTGTATTCTAACGTATCTAAATACTCCAAATTAGCTACCACTTTAGTTTACTTGCAAGATTACCAAGGTGCTGTCGATTGTGCCAGAAAAGCTTCAAATACTCGTGTTTGGAAAGAAGTGCATGAAGCTTGTATTGAAAATAAAGAATTTAGATTAGCTCAAATTTGTGGTTTGAATTTAATTATTGATGCTGAAGAATTACCAGAATTAGTTAGAACTTACGAATTCAATGGTTATTTCAACGAATTAATTGCCCTTTTTGAAAATGGGTTGAGTTTGGAAAGAGCACACATGGGTATGTTCACAGAATTGTCAATTTTATATTCTAAATATAATCCAGAAAAGGTTATGGAACATTTAAAATTATTCTGGTCTAGAATCAATATTCCAAAAGTCATTACCGCCTGCGAGCAAGCTCATTTATATCCGGAACTTATTTTCTTATATTGCCATTACGAAGAATGGGATAATGCTGCTTTGACAATGATTGAAAGATCTGAAGTTGCATTTGATCATACTTCATTCAAAGAAATTATTGTTAAAGCTTCTAATTTAGAACTTTACTACAAGGCTATTAATTTCTATTTGAGTGAAAACCCATCTTTATTAAATGATTTATTGGCTGCATTAGCTCCTAAATTAGATTTACCAAGAATTGTTAGAATGTTTGTTAAATCCGACAATTTACCATTAATCAAAACCTTTTTAATCTCTGTTTTGGATAAAAACAATTCTATTGTTAATTCTGCTTACCATGATTTATTAATTGAAGAAGAAGATCATAAGTCTTTGAAATCTTCTATTGAAAATGAATCCAATAATAGATTTAATAAATTAGACTTAGCTGAAAGGTTAGAAAACCATGAAATTATCTTTTTCAGAACTATTTCTGCTACATTATATTGCAAGGAAAAGAAATATAAAAAGTCCATTTCAATTTTGAAGAATGATAAATTATGGTCTGAATTGATTAGAACTGTTGCAATTTCGAGATCTAACAAGATTGCTCATGAAACTTTAGACTATTTTGTTGAAACAGGTAATTATGAATGTTTCGTTGCATTATTATATGTTGGTTATGATTTAGTTGACTACGATTATGTCCAAGAATTATCATGGATACATAACTTAACTAACTTTATCAAACCATATGAAGTTTCTGTTATCAAAGAAAACCAAAAGAAACTTAATGAGATTCACGCTGATTTGGTGAAGAGACAAAAAGCTGAAGCTGGTGCTGAAGACCAACCTATTACAAACCAACCATTAATGATAACCAATGGATCTTTAGGGGGAATGGGTTACCAAGCTACTGGTGCTGGATTCGGTAACGCGTTTTAGATGAAGAGTATTGACGTTGTTATTGATAATTACAAACGTACTAGGTTTACCGATTGATTGAAACGAATCTAGGGACGTTTAAAATTGTCAATACCGATCTTGTAGTTTTATTTCATTGTTTGTTTATTTTAAAAAATGTTTATGTTAGAAATATATTAGAGAATTAAATTATGTAGTTGCGCAAACTTAAAGGAATGAAAGGAAATAAACTTCCCAAGAAGTATGAACGATTATGAGTAGATTATAGCATTTTATTGTCATTTAAAATGACAATAACCTTTCTAAAGTTTCTCTTTAAATCAGTAAACGAACATTCCTTTAGAATCGAGGAACAGATATCGAAGATTTCATTTGAAGAATTAAAATTAACAATTTCAATGGAGGAATGGGAACAAATTAATTCAATCTGGCAATTCTGCAAAAAGACTATGATTCTGTTACAAGCCAAATCTTTATCGATTTTGGAGATTATAGTGTTGTGATTAGGGATTAGTTTTGACCAATCCATGGATAATAATTGATCTATTTTGTCGTGTTTATATTGGATGCAAATAAGGAAATTTCTAATGCTAGTAGCGAATTGAGTGATTTCCTGATATTGCTCAAAATTAAGTTCATATTCACTTAAAGGAATATAGCTGGGTAATGTGTGCTTGAAAACTATCCACTGAAGTACTGATTCCTCTTGTTTATTGGTAATTTTGACTTTCTTCAAGATAACATAATGAGGTGTGATGAAGTTTAAACCTACCGATGAGTAAATATCGAACCTTAGACCTATCATTTGCTCAGTATCAACGTTATTTATGGCGAATTGAGTGATCCCACCTAATCGAAACAAATTTTCATAGATGATATTGATATTTACTTCGTAATTTATCTTGGAATCAATGGGATGAACTGATTTAATTACATGATTTGCTTGGTTTGATTCCATTGAGCGATCATCAAGTGGGAAATATTTGCTGATAGAACTATCAAAACGACTGTTAACCTGTTGAGAGTTTGCTTCCATCTCCAATTCCATTTCTACATCTGTTCCATTAGTCAATGGATTCTGCAATGGCTCATCTTCCGATTGACTTAATTGTTCATATGTGTTGACTAAATGCAAATGTTGTTGGTGTAGCTTATCAACCTCCAGCTGTAGACCATCGATATCTTGCTTTGTTTGCTTGATTTCAAATTGTAGACTGTCAAGATTCATAATATGGACAAGGTAATGTTACTTTTGCGATCCGCTGCTTATGTTTTCATAAACACGTCAACTATATTTATTTTGATTTGTATATTGCCGATTTGTGTGATTCTTAGATCGTCTGCTGTTCGTTGTGTTTATGGAGGATTTGTTTACTTGGTAGTTTTTTTGTTTACTTATTTTTCGTTACTTTTGGTAAAATTATTAGTTGCTGATATGATTCAATGGTCAATTTTATGATCAGTGCTGCTGAATCTGCTTAGTATGAAGTTACTGAGCTAATAGACAAACAGTTCCTTGAGCGTGTAGACCTTCTTGACGCCGTGTAGATTAAAGAACCCGTACTCCTCTGTTCCCATGTAGTGGCAACAGTAGTCGCACATTGTTTTTTCATTGTTGCTAGAGGTTTTCTCTTCATTTCGTATTGTTTCTGTAGTTGTTCATTTTTCTAAGAGTTTGCTGTAGTAAAATATTTAACACTCTTTTTTGTTGCTCATAGTTACATATTAAACATTCTCATTGTTTATACTTCAACTTGCAAACAGCAAACAAGTGCAACATCACCAATTGTTCATTCAATACTTCCAAGTGCTGATTCTTCAAGTGGATCCGCTTACTACGTGAATACTTTTTTGATTACGATTGTTTAGTTTATACTCGTCTCACAGTTACCCTCAAGTATTCTTCAAGCAATTGATTTATTGGAGCTTTGATTTGATTTATTGACGACTAGTTCATTTACAACCACAACGACTGATATCAATTGATCAGCAGGGTCATACTACTTCTGAGAACTACATTATAACTGCAATAGAATCAGTTTTCTACCTTTATTCATTTACAACAGATCCCCCAGACTCCCCATTCGTCGGTTCGAGATCTACTATCTTCTATTCTTCCTTGTTCCACCATGTCATTTGCCAATTCTTACTGGTCTTCAGATTATAAAACCGGTATCGATAATTTATGTCATCAATCTTCCCGTTCTATACGCCAATTACACGAATTAAGGCAATTGATCTTCCAATTCACAAACTATTTCTACTCAAACAGTCAACATTTAAACAAACTAGCAATCGACAACTATAATTTGAATTCACAATTCAGACCTTACAATGAAAACTTAAAGAAATCACTATCTTTTAGTTCTTCTCTGCAAATTTCCCAATCTCAAATAGAATCCTTTGCAACCATAGATTTGTCCCATGATATCACCTCAAACTCAGCTTTCAAGTATTATATTCAATTTATGAATCAAGAGTCTAATAATTTGGTAAAATTATCCAGCCAAATAGACTCAGAGATTTTAACACAGCTTACTTCGTTTATCAAGTCCCATGAACCACAAATCAACTCAATGATCGCATCCTTTAATAGTCTATTAACTCAATATGACGCAAAGTTTGTCCATTTACAAAAATTATATCTTGATTACAACGAATGTCTAAGATTGAAGGAATTCTCCATTAACAAGTCAGTACCAATTCGTCGAGATGTTTCTGATGTGCCTCCCCCATCACTCCCAACTCCCATCCAGCCATCCATTGAATCTGAATTTAACTTCCCCTTGATAATTGGTACTATCAGAATTGAGACTTTCGACGAACTATCTGATCTCGTTTCCAAGTTAATTGCCAATACTCCTACTTCGAAAAGAAAATTACCGATCCCAGGCTATTCCAACGATATCTTTAGTAGTAATGACCTTTGCAAATACATCATTAAATATAGACCGTATGGCATTAACCCAAGTATTTTGAATTTGGAAAAATTTGGCCAAACATTGATAGATTTGCGATTGATCGTTGGCACTGGGTTTTGGTCAAAGAAGTTCAAGAGTGAGGATATGTGGTTTCAATGGTCAGAACTTGCTACCTATGTTAGCGATTACTTGAATGATTCAAACGAGAACGACGAATCGCAGATTTCAGATACAGAGGAGACATCTGTTCGAGTAAACGACCTTGCCATTTCGACTTCTGAAAGATGGAATACCATGTTACAGAATGTGAAAACATCATTGAAGAAATACTCCCCTGAAATGTTACCAGAGATTGAAAGACAATATAACGAAGAATATCTACAACTTGAGCGTACTAGACATCTTTTGGATTTAGAGATATTGAACAAATCGCAAGCTTTAGAAAAGTTTGAAACAATTAAAATAGAATTAATTTACCAAAGTTTAACCAAACTCCTGGAAATTTTATATAAGTCTTCATTAAATTCCACTAATAAGCTACATACATTAGCATCAGATTTCATTGAAAAAGTCAATAAACCTGAAAATTACAAACGTGATTTTGAACAATTATTAGAGAATTTCAGTACTGGGATCTATTTCCCTTCTAATATTTCACCGGAGAATTTGACTAAGAAACAATTCAGTACCACCCAGACAAATACATCGTACCAAAACATCAAGAGCCAGTTTAATTTATTCAAGGATATTCCACTACAATTGCTGATGCAAAATACGGAAAATGAGTTGCAAAGTTTAGTATCACTTCCTATTTTTCTTTACCAAATCATAAACATAATTAATGAGAAATCATCTACTAAGGCAAGAGAATATTGGTCCAGTCCATTAAATCACCAGACTTACTGGGAGGTTAAAGAATTAACCATTAACATCATCAAATCGTTTGAGATTCAAAAAGACCTTGAACTTTCTCAAGAATCAATAGTTCATAGAGTCATACTAGAGAAGGTCTTGGGCTCTTTGAAAGATCTTTCTGAAGATAAGTTAATTAACTTTTTAAAAAATTGGCTCTTGCAGACGACCGACTCTTTAATTCCATGCATGGTGTATGAGCCAATTATAAAGATATATCATAATTCAAATTCAGAGGATTCTTCTCCGGACATTGCACTGAGACAAAACGATATATTAAAGCATTTAAATTCGATATCTCGAAGTAATTTAAGCTCGCTAGTATACGTACTCGAACACATTGCAAAAGTATTCGATTTAGAAACAATTGAGAATTATCCAAATTCAGAAGAGACAGGAGAAATCAAGACACCAACAGATCCAGAGAAACTAGCATACTGTATCAAGTCATTGAATTCAATGGACTTTATTGGCTCTGTTCCTTTTGTTCACTTGATCTTGCGGCCGCCACCTTCGAAAAGTTCCTCAGGATTCAAACCACCGATTGCCGAGTATAACCTATTACTAGCTGACTTGTTCGATTTGCAGACAAGACATAAATTGTTGGAGTCTTTATTGAAGCACGAGGCTCTTTATAAAGCTAAAAAAGAAAAAGAAAGAGCTGGAATACAAATAAAGAAGTTGCCAACTGCACCAGTTGTAAAAGCAACTACTCCAACTACTCCAACCTTAACTGATAATGATACGGAGAAAGAAAGTTTGAAACCATCGACAGACTCTAAGCAAGAGGTGGAAAGCAACCCACGACCGCTCTCTGAAGGGAATTTTACCTTACGTCCATTTAGAACCAAAGTATCGCCTATCCCTTCCCCTGTCTCTTCTCCAAGTCAGACCCCTTATCAAACGGCTAATAATTCACTTGACGCTATTAGCAAAGAATCACTGAATAGAAGATCGATTACTCCAACGAAGAAAAGGTCCAATTCTAATGGTTTCACACCAAAAATTGAAATCGAATTTGAACAATAAGCTATCATTAGTCATTAAATTTATGTAACTATTTACAATTAAGGATACATGCCACCTCAAGAAAGAGGTTTTGTTTTATTTGGTGATGCCATACCTTCACGATTGACTCCAGTCATGGTCATTTTACCAACTTTTTGCAATCTGTTCATACTAAATGCAAGTAAAAATAGCATTAAAATTGATGCTATTATCACTACCCCTTCGAAACCACCATCTGTTTCTTCAATGAAGTTCTCCAAATTCATACCATATAGCGCAGCAATATACATAGCAATACCCATTGATAACAAACCCGTGGAAAACCTCAACCCCAACAACATCAATTCATTTCTGTTTGAATCCAAAACAACATTAATAATTTCTTCAGTAGTTTTAATTTGTGACTTCAAATTTGCAACCGTTTGTACGATTTCATCACTGGTTTTATAATATGATTCTAGTAACATTTCAATCTCGGCATGATCTGAGCCTTGATGAATAATGCCGTTGGACTTATCAGTTAAATAAAGAGAATTCAACACATCATCTTGCTCTAGCAAATCATCCAACAAGTCTCTAATTAACGATGCCTTCTGATGGAATTGACTAATCTTTTTAGATTGAATCAATAAGTATCTTAACTTAACTCTTTCTATGGATTCATCTAAACCAAGAAGAATATTTTGTAATACAGTTTTCTGAACATTCATTTCCGTAGTCAAATTTGCCATTACATGAATCAAGATTGACTCCAAAGCTCGAAACTCGTACGGCAACTCATCATCTCCTCCTGTCAGTTGTAACCGTTGTCCCATTTCCTTAACAAACATTAAATGAGAGTGCGATTCATTTAATCTACTACCTCCAGCAACAGTGGTGAAGTTATCAAATAATACCACCATGTCGTTCTTGATGAGTGCTCGGATATTGAGGAAATTCAACAAGATATAGTCACTTCTACTCACTATCGACGGCACAATATCTGGTTTTAGACTTCCAATGGCATGGTGGTGTCTAATAATCTTCCTGAAATCTCTAGCAACCAAATTGTGTGTTTTCATAAACTGGGACCGTTTGATATCCTTTCCATGAATTATGATATCACCTGCTTTATCAAAAATCGTACTTTTGATGAAATCTTGTTCGATTAGTTTACTGGCCAGCTTCATTCCATAACTATCAGGAAAATTCCGCCTGAATAATCCATAGCTTACCGTGAAATTTCGTATCTGTGTCCTTCTGATACCTCCCAATAAGCATATACCACTCTGCCTTAGTTTATCCGTTATCATTATCGGTATCTAATCAAGTGTATTTAGCATTCATTACCTTTCAAACTGATAGGCACGTCATCGCGCGATGACGTGGGTGGGGCAGACGCATTTCTTGATTGTTTGTGTTAAATTTCAAATCAAGCAACAGGTACAGCGGACGCCAAAATAGAAACAAAGCGAGACATAAGAGAGCTTTTGTAGAGAAGATTGCCAGAGTGAATCGCTGGAGAATTTTGTAAATAACAGATTAACTTCGAAGTAGAGCAGATTTTAAAGGAAGTTGCACCAGAGACGAGCCTTCAAACTGAGAAACGGCTAGGACTAGACTATTTAAGAGCTGGAACAATAACCGTTTGGCGATACAGCTACACAATACAAAGTAGCATCTTGAAGTAGAAGAAAGCGCAGAGGTTGAATAATACTAATCACGGTGTTAAGCATGACTCGAGTGTATTCCGCTGACGAGCTTGAAGTATGCGAGGAAGTTGGTAGAGGAGGGTTTGGGATCGTATATCGTGGAATCGTGAAGCTTACCAACAAGGAAGTCGCTATCAAGCAAATTGATTTGGAGAATGATGATAGCGACCTCTTAGAGATCAACAAGGAAATCGCTATTATCAGTGAATGTAGGCTACATCAAATCACGGAGTTTCTTGGATGTTTTGTGAAGAATTACAAATTGTGGATTATCATGGAATTTGTAGATGGGGGGTCTCTATTTGATTTATTGAAACCAGGGCCTATTCAAGACGAGGTCGTTATCCTGATAGTTTTAAAGGAAATAGCCTTGGCTCTCCAGTATTTGCACAACCAAGGAAAGATCCATCGAGATTTGAAATCACAGAATATCTTGCTTAACAAGCAAGGAGATATTAAGTTGACTGATTTTGGAGTTTCAACCCAATTATCAAGCAATTTCAGTAGAAGAAATACTACAGTGGGTACACCATATTGGATGGCACCCGAAGTAATATTGAATAATAATGGTGGCCATAGTTACAAGGCTGATATATGGAGTTTGGGGTGCTGTGCCTATGAAATGGTCACTGGAAAACCTCCGTTACAAAAGCAGTATCATCCTATGAAAGCGCTCAGGCAAATTAGTCAGTGTCACAAGAACCAGGATTTCCTGGACTTGATTGAATTACAATCTTTATCAATCTCAAATGATTTCAAAGATTTTTTGTCCAAATGTTTTGTTATTGACCCTAAACAGAGATTCAGCGCTAGCAAGATATTGGAACACAAGTTCATCACCAAATCTTCTAAAAACCCCCAGACAACGAAGCTATTGACTAAATTGATCACAAATAAACAGTTATGGGATCAACAAAATCATATACCTAAGGTTCAGAATTATTACGTGCCTACTGAGATTGCTGCAAACCAAAAGAAATGGTCACAGGATAAAGAGGATGATGGGAAAAAGACAATCAACTTTGATTTCAGTTCGATTCGTTATACTCCATCTCCCAAATCACTGCCTCTGCCTCGTTCGTCTAAGAAATCAATGACGAGGGAGTCTTCACCTGGTAGTCTAAACATGTCTATTTCCAAATTAGATAGACAGTTCTATGCTGAAGATCCAGACACGAAGCAGGGCAAAGCACAATCTCCAACACCATCAAATCCGCAAGGTACGCTGTCTGCTAATTTGCAGCCAGAGTTCCGCAGAATTCTTAACAAAGTATTCCACAAGTTAGAGTCAAAAAACAACTTAAAGACGGAGCAATACGATCAATTAGTCTCATTGAATGAAACGATCTTACAATTATTTACATTTGCTCAATATTATGACGTTAATAATCAATATAGTCAGAAAGTGATCATTTTTCAGTACTTGAAATATTTCTTGAAAGAGTTGACTAAATCCACCGGAGAGGCTACAGAAACAAAAGCTCAATTACAACGATTGATCTTGCCCTCTACCTTTAACTTCCAACCCAAAAACCAGCTTACAAAGGTATCTTTTCCTACTCAGTTACCTTCGGAAAAGAATGAATTTGATGAAATTGAACATAGTCTATTCGAATCCTGGATCGATAGAATGAATGAGAGACGCAACTAACGAGAAACTTCACTAATTATGTGACCAAGTAGTGGCATATAAATATATATTTGGCATAATAAACATACTAATAACTTCTAATATATCCTACAGCGACCCTTGCCGTAGACCTCTCGCTACACATGGTAGCTCTGCACCGCATCTGACTAGTCATTTCCCTGACCAGATATCTACGATTCCTTGCTTCAATGCCACTGCGCGTCCCAGTAAAATTACTGAGCTTACCGTGAAGCGATTTTATCAAGTGAAGTTCTTTACCAATGACTGAAAGTGCTGAAATAAAGCACGAACCGAGTGGTACTGTGATGATTGAAGACCTTTATAGTGTCAAATATACCGTGAATAGTGGCCACAAGGCAGCAACCACCTCGGTGAAAGTTTCACCCGATGAGCGTTGCTTCGCTACGGGTTCAGCAGACTCAACAATAAGAGTATTCGATTTTGCTACGGGAGAGTTGATAACGGAGTTGGTGGGCCATACAATGGGGATATCTGATATCGAGTTCTCTCCTATAAATGCCGATATTATTGCATCATGCTCCGATGACTTGACCATCCGCTTGTGGTCTATAGAGAAACAAAAATGCATCAAGATCTTGAAAAAACATACTTATCACGTCACCACGATCAAATTCACCTCCAAGGGGAACATTTTAATAAGTGGCTCGGCCGACGAAACCATCACCATTTGGGATTTGTCCTCTGGTAAAATATTGAAGACATTAGCAGCACATGCGGACCCAGTACTGTCCTTGAGTTTAACTCCAGACAATTCCATCATTGTCAGTGCCGCTTACGATGGTCTCATGAGATTATTTGATTTGGAAACGGGCCAGTGTTTGAAGACCTTGACTTACAACAGTACTAGTCACGGTACGGCGACGGCTTCGACCAATGATACGCTTAATTTTCCCATTTCCAACGTAGAAATTAGTCCTAATGGGAAGTATATCTTAAGTTCCAGTTTAGACGGAGTAATTAGATTGTGGGATTATATGAATAATCGGATTATAAAGACTTACAATGGTATTAACGGGAACCATATCAGTGAAAAATTCACTTGTGGTACCAAGTTTATTACTGCCACAGAAACTCCAAAAATCGTCTCTGGCAGTGAACGGGACGGATTATTGATTTGGGAGGTACAGAGCAAATCAATTGACTTCCAATATAAAACAAATGACGAGCCAGTTTTCCAGGTTGATACGGTAGCTGGTGGTAAGCAGCTAGTTTCGTGCAACCGCGATGGTACTATAACCATTTTGCAGTTGAACGAAAAGTACGCACAAAAGAGTATTGCCAATGGAGTTCATCATGATACACCTACCCCTACTCCCAAATTGGAAGCTACGAACCTGGAGACCACTACGCTGTCTCCAGAATGATGTTAGTCACAATGAGTAGCAAAGTTCCAAATTATCCTAAATTACCGCAAATCGAAGCGAGAAAAAAACAATTACCACCGAAACAGCATCTTTAATTGTCAACGCTACACGATGAACTCGTTATATCTACACTATCATGGAGATTTCAACTCCTAATCTAGCACTGATAACAACGAAGATAATCCAGGTCGTGTCCGCTGGCCAGAATCACCACCCACAACCGAGTGCGCCCAGGGCATTGCCATTTTCTTTATCAGTAGAACGTTAATTCTGTACCAATTGACTACAATTCATAGCCAACACATACATAATGGAACAACTGCAGAACTTGTTTAGGTTCAGTTCATTCAAACTTCCCAAATCTGCGAAATTGCGGATGTTGGGAGTCTACTTACTGGGAGCATTGTATGCCATTGGCTTCTGGTCTATTATTGATGCTGCGCTATATTCCAAGACGGTGAATGCCTCGGTGGTCCATGTGACGTTTGTAGACTGGATTCCATTCATCTGCTCCACTTTGGGTATGTTGATTGTCAATTCCATCGAGAAAGCCAACTTATTTCAAGACAATTCCAACTCGTTCTTAGGTGGAGTCAACTCCAATGCTTGGGCTGCTCGAGTGATTTTGTTCTTTGGGTTCTCGCTATTGGCCGGTGGATTGGCAGGATCTTTCATGGTGTTTATATTGAAATTCTTAATCAAACATTACACCTTCCCTACTTTGGGGATGGGAGTATCCAATATCGTCTGTAATGGCTGTATTATGTTGAGTTGTATCATATTGTGGATCTCACAGAATATCGAAGACGAATATAGTTATAGTTTAGCTTTATAGGATTGAATGAATGCAACGAATTACACAATTAGAAGCACTTTGCGGGTGACGGATGTTAGTGTTGTAACACAGCCAGGGACGTATGTTTGGGGTCAACCATGGGAACAGTTACGGGTAAGTAGTTAATCTACATAGTTAAATGGTCCAAAGCTTGCAAGCATGCAATATTGATTAACAAAATTATAAGAAATAAATATATAAATATCGATTCTAAGTAGAACCATTGTTACCAGACTAATTCTCTGGCCAAATAATAAGCATTGTATCTATAATTATGCTATGAAGAACTGTTTCCCTCGTTAAAGATTCGGATGTTGTGGGCCATTAAATGGACCCTCTAGTTGAAACCTGAAACTTGGAACTTTTAATCTATTACCATGAAAATCCAGGATTGATATACTTAATCCTATACTTTATAATCGCGGAACCTGTCCTCTATGCCATGGTGATCGATTAGTACGATTTTAGAAAATGAAATGTCTTCAAAGTAACATGGGCGATTAGCTTATTACGAGTTCATCTTTTAATGGACCTAGCAAATCTAATTCTAGTTTACTGAAATCAAACAAATTTAATTGGATGGGGTCTTGTGATCCTCTAGGATATACTTGGAAATCTTTCTTCTTCAATTCATCAAAAAATGGATGTACTAACACTCTTCTCGGCGAAGCTCTAACTTCAGGATCATACACTAAGATTTTCAATAGTAAATCAATGGCATCAGATGGTGAGTTGGAGAAAATCTGTTTAAATCTTTCTTCCACAGTGCAACTAAATAGTTTTGTCGTATACATGTTCCCACGATATTGAGGATTTGACTTAAAGAAAAATGTATTGGGAGGAGGTCCCAACAACTTGGAAATTTCTTTCAATTGTAATTCTGGCGATAAACCTTGAAATATTGGTTTCCCCAAAAACATTTCTGCTATCACACATCCTAAACCCCAAATATCAATCTTGGTGGTATAAACAGAACACCCAACAATTAGCTCGGGGGCACGGTAATACCGAGAACAGATATATGACACAGAAGCTTGATTTGGTTCCAATTTCTTAGCAGAACCAAAATCACATATCTTCAAACTGACCAAAGATGGGTCCACCAAGATGTTGGAAGGTTTGATATCTCTGTGACTAATGCCAAAACCATGCAAGTAGAGCATGGCCCTAGTTAATTGGAAAGTATAGGCTTTCATATGAGGATAAGGAATGGTGTATTTCGATTGGCGATAGTACTTGATTTCCGATTGCAAATTCGAAGGTAAACACTCCATGACTAAATTTTGATAGATGACGCTATCTTGAGGATTTGACGAAGCTTTGTCAAAGAAAAACCTCAAACTGACGATATTTGGATGGTTTACTACTCTTAAGATATCCAACTCTCTGGATTTATATTCGGTTTGCGCCGGAACTCTTTTAATGGCAAATGGTCCCAACCATTCGCTGGATCCTTCGCTAGGGTCCAATGGCTCGTACCGTAATTTGGCTTCCACCACCGTGCCAAAAGCACCTTCCCCGATCTTTTTGTATTCTTTAACCGTCATTCTCGACGCGGTTGAAGTGAGGTTGTCTATCACTGAATCGAGGGTAAACTCCGTAACAGTGGCTAGTTGAGGCATGATGAACTACAGCGCCGCAGAAACTACTTATTCACCGCTAGAAGCTGATCAACAAGCAAACGAAAAGCAAACAGATGAAAAGTCAACGAGAATTGACGTAAACCTGTGGGAAAACTAAAATTTGACTCACAATCAATCAATTGACCGACACACCCAAGAAACTAACAATCTACCGATCAATCACTTGACAAGATTTACCCGCTGGCTGTTCAAGTGTGAGTTTACAACATAAAAACAAAACTATGAGGGTTTTTTTTATCATGGTGCTCGTGGCTGTATGAAGGACGCGTATTCGCTAGCAGCGAGTTGCAGGTCGGCGCGGTGGTGCTTTTAGTGCGAGTGGACCTAATTTGGGACGAGATATGTTTAGAGCAGGTGGTAAAGGTAATAGGATTGTATTACTGTGGAAGGGAGTAGGGTGGGAATGGATTGTAGAGTGGTCGTAGGTGTAGTCATAGTGGGTAGTGAATTGTGCTCGAAAGGGGGATTGTAGAGGATGGGAAATGTGGAATATGGATGGGTTACTTGAGCTGTAGTGAGGAAACTGACTATTGGTAGAATAGAGACAGTGGGATAAATAAACAGAATGGATGGAGTTACGAGGAACAGGCAGAAGGCATGTGAATATAGAGTCAGTTACGAGAGCACAAGAAAGTTTGTTGTAGTTTTGTGTTGTTGCTAAAGCGGCGACTGTGCCACTCAAGATACCTTTGAAAGTACCCTACGAAAGGTTCCAAGATTTCACAGTAGTAACAAGATTGATAGTACAAGGGCAAGAAAAGCACCACAATGCCGTGGCATGCCATTTCTTTGTTGTTTTCGGCATAATGTGGGTACTGTCTTCGGTTGTCTTGTGTGTATTGTCTCTAGTTGCAATATCTCGCCTCAACATCTATGTGTGGTCAAATATTTGTTGTCTCTCGATGTTTTGATGTCTGGGCATTGCTATTACCTCGTGTCGGTATCTGGATAACAATGAATGGCTCTTTTACGTGCTGTACCCCAAACTTTGTAAAAATGAAAAGAGTTTGTAGAATGGCTTAAGTTCTTCAATCACAATTGCTGCAAAGTTCTTGTGATAATGTTTGAATTCAGTAGTTTTTGTCTGATGAGCTATCTTCACGTTAAGCCTTACGAAACTCTCTACAAAAATAGCAGCAGATTACACATCTGCTACTGTAAAAACATATATAGTTACAAGCATTCAGCTCAAGCTAAGAGCGACATAGATATTGAATCACGCTATCAGACATAAACATTAATTAATTTGTGTCTGACATGAATCAACATGACTCAATGTTTTCCAGACACAACCGAATTGTAAATTGTCTGAGTTTTGTGTCGTATGATGTTACTATCTCCTACACTATTTATATCGGACATAAACCTTAATTATGAAACATAGTGCAGACATCAGACATTAACCACCAAAATACAAATGTCTGATAATGGTGATTTGTCACCAGCACGACCATTTTCAAATTTTCCACTAATAAAGAAATTGTTAATGCCAAAGCATAAGGGTTCAAATAGGCGTAATGTTTCATAAAAATATACTTAGGTTGAACCCAGTAAGGTTATTGAGCAGTTCTCTGCCAATAAAAGCGGGATCTGTAGTCAATTTTGGCGAAGTTTCCTCTGGTGCCAGTGCATTACCAAATTTCAAAACTACACCATTAATAAAACATAAAAATACAGAAAAAGTTGTGTTGTGGAAGTTGTATGGTACTTTCCATAAACATAACACTTTAGCCACATTAGTTGCCGTGGTGGAAGATCCGGATTTCATGAAGAAAAACTCCCATTTATCTTACAATGATAAAGTGTTGTATTATATGCAATTACCTCATCATCCTAAGTTACACATCACCGCCGGTCAATTAGGGTTTAGAAAAGCTCAAAGACAAGAATACGAAGCAGCTTTCCAAGTTGCATCCAAAATGTTCAAGACCATCGATGAAAAGAACCTCATTGGCCCTAACGATAAAATCGAATTAGTATTGAAAGATTTCGGTAAAGGTAGGGAAGCATTTTTATCCGCTTTACAAGGTAAAGAGGGAGCTAACATTAAGGGGAATATTGTTAGAGTTTACGATAATACCGTGTTGAAATTTGGTGGGGTAAGATCAAAGAAATTAAAGAGATTATAGATATTGCTCTTGTTATCAGTCATGAATGCGTTGTAGCTGCATCAAACTTGCTATTGTATATATTCCTGTTAATAGATTTAATGAAAATAGATTAGTAACAAGAGATTGGTACGATCTGTAGAGAACGGGCACTCTTTAGCAAACGATTAGGAGAATAACGAGCAAGGGAAGGGAAAAGGAGAAATGAAATAACAAAATGACATATGGACAAAAAGATAAAAAGACAGAAAGACACATGGAAAAAGTGATAAGACAAAAGATAAAGGAAGAGGAAATAAATTCCATTTATAGCAGGTGATGGAAGATCTAATGAAATGCCAATAGCATTGGAAAGGTTCCATTCTCTTCCTAGTTGTTAATTACATAAAAGGGAATATGGAAGAACTAAGAGATGCAGAAGAGAAATATCACATATCCGTGAACTATACAACTAAATACTCCATTCAATTCAATCCTACTTCTAGGCTATATCTGTTACCCCCAGCAGCAGTTAAATGGTACGTATCGTTTCATATAAATTGGCTGCAAAAACTGTTACAGAGAAATACACCAGAAATGGCACAACTTGACAACATGAATGGACAGTAGAGAAGTAGTTGGAAACATTCCATCATTTATGCGACTAATTCATATTCTAATTAGTAGTTCTTAGTCATAAACAAGCAAAAGAGAGAGAAATAAGAGGAACAACCTGAACATTCAACGTAGTCCTCTATGTATCGATTAAGAATTAGTCTATCATTGTGCACAATAATGTTATTGATACTCTTGATCGAGAGTTTGAGTACGAACCAATCGCTATTGTTCTAGTCATTCTAGTCATTCTAGTTCTCCTAGTCTTTCTAGCATTCTAGTTATTGTTTATTCGTTACTTCCAAACTTCTTCAAATCTCTCGTTGTCCTACCTCGCGTGACTGCCATCTCCCCACAAACCCAGGCCAACTTCTCCGTTCCAACACACCTCCATCTAGGTCCACCAAAGTTCCACCCTACTCCAATCAACAATTAGGGCTCTCGCCCGATATAATAATTACACGTGATAAATAATTACCCTCCATCTATATACACGCCAGATTGCACAAATTTTTTTCACCGATGCGACTAAGTAATTTTCACTAAGGTAAAGATTTTTAAAAAAAGTTCAATTTAGAATTTGATATTTACTAAGCAATACGTTAATAATGGCTCCAAGTATGTAATGTCTCCTGAATGTGGTATATGACTTAAATACAATCTGTAAAGAAAACCATGTGCCAACCGTATGATCTGGCGATGTTGTCTTCCATTATCAATAGATGAAATTTTTCAACCATGGATATTTCACTGAATGGTTCAACAGAGAAGTGAGAGTGCAATTTTAAACATATTGAGAAGGTTTTTTAAGTGTGAGTCTTTCATGCCACACTAGTGTACCCCTGAGCAAAGCACCATGTATTTTTCAGCAGTTAAGTGGGAATGTTGAAAGTACTACAGATACATTGCAAGTTGTAAATTGTATTTGTCATATATGAATTATTGATTGAGTTTCAAATTACTAACATTTTTAGATACTAAAGCTACTGCTGCTAAAAAAGCTGCTTTAAAAGGTACTAATGGTAAACAAGCTTTAAAAGTTAGAACTTCTACTACTTTTAGATTACCAAAAACTTTAAAATTAACTAGAGCACCAAAATACGCTAGAAAATCCGTTCCTCATTATAATAGATTAGATGCTTACAAAATCATTGTTTCCCCAATTGCTTCTGAAACCGCTATGAAAAAAGTCGAAGATGGTAACATCTTAGTATTCCAAGTTGACCTTAGAGCCAACAAAAACCAAATCAAACAAGCTGTTAAAGAATTATACGAAGTTGATGTCGAATACGTTAACACTTTAATCAGACCAAACGGTACTAAAAAAGCTTACATCAGATTAACTGCTGACCATGATGCTTTAGATATTGCTAACAAAATTGGTTACATCTAATCTATTTAGCCTTGTATATCATATTGTTTAATATTATCTTTTAATAAAAATTAAATCATTTAGTAATAGTTCAATCTTCTTTGTATTTTATAGTTATCCTTTGAATTTATTAATAATTTATGTGTTTGTAGTTTGCATTTGCAAGACTAAATCTCCTATATTTATCTGTGTTTCTTTAAACGGAGCTCTCCTTGTAATTTATGAATCCTACTTTGCTACACGAGAATATAGCCACCTCTTGTTTGTTCTATTTCGTTCGTATTCTTACTATTTACAAGATTTTGCACCCAAAATCAGTTGCAGCTTGTAAACCAAATATTATGTGATTCCACGTTGATTTGAGTTTGAGTATTCAAATCACGTAAACGTTCCACTTCGGTGCGCCTATTGCTAAAGCTGAACAACTCAGTTCTTTAGTAACTCGTCAAGGTTATTGGAGCATGCCCAATATGGATATATTCTATTATTCATCTGTTTTGAACATAACTTCACATTAATATTTGTAATTTTGTCACTGTTAATTAACTGCTTGAGCTTGCTTTCCATGGTTTCAAAGTCATCAAAGATTTCTTCTGGCTCTTCCAATTGCAAAAACTTACATATTTGCGGTTCCAGATGAAATTCAAGAAACAATTGGTGTTGATCGTCCTGTTCCACCACTAGCTTGAAGTTGGCCAACTTTACCGTTCTCTTGAATGGCTTGATTATAAACGGCTGGTATGGAATGTATCCCTTTATTTTAGCAGATATTTGATATATTTGATGCTTTTCTATTTCTTGCGATATTGTTAAATTCAATAGCTGCTCAATAGTGATTTTCTGAAGAAAGAAAAGATCACCAACTTGATTACTTGATGTATCCACTAGCGAACTGTTCTCTAGTCTGTTATTTTGTAAATTATCAACTTGAGCTTCAAAATCCGTACCAACACTGTACTCATTTGTGATATTCTTGTCATGCGTGGAAGATTCACTCTCCACTTGTTTCGAATCCAGCACCTGTTCGTCTTCAAGACTACTCTCTACCTGAAAACGGGGTTGTGTTTGTGTTGGTGGAAAAAGTGGTGCTTGTGAATCTTCATCTTCTTCTATCTTGTGGAACAATAATGCAGCACCCTCTAAATGTTTCTCTTGTTTTATTTGTGGTTCCTTCGAGGCAATCATACCTTTAATAGAGTAATATTTCTGGGATGATTCAAATATTTGATCACAAACGTTTTGATGATATCGTACAATGAAATCCTGGCAATTTTTCTGTTGTAAGTTTGTAGAAGATACTGGTTCCCATGCAATCAATTCCCCATAAATGCCGTCAAGAGCTATATTGACATATATTTTGGCCATTGCTAATATCCCTTGTTGGAAAATCGATGCTTTGGTATCAATTGGTCTTGAGTTTAATAACTTTGCATGAAGTAGTTTGTTCACAACAATATAAAACAATTTAGATTTTGATAAATGGACAGAGTTCTGCAATAAATCAAATTGTCGTGGTAATGAATTTGCTTTAATGCTATTTCCAGCAAGAACCGAATTGTTAATATCGCTGAAATCACTAACAACGAAATCTATTTTGTCCAATTGATTCATAAAATGCAAGATATAAATCGGTAGTTCAACAACATAGCAGAACCGATTATCATTGGGAATCTCTGCAAGACTGTTGACATCCACCTGCTTGACCAACCTGCCGTTGTATTCCTTTATTGTCATTTATTAATGTAGAGATTCTGTGTTCTCCAGTGTGACTTGTAGTCTTGTAATCTCCTACTTCTTCTTCGGTTGATCTGTTTCTAATTGTCTCGACTTTCAACTTCCGTTATTGTCACTTGATCGAACCGATTATCTTATTATAGTCTTGGCTACCTGTAGCTTTGTCGACCTGTTGCTCGTTTTTGTCAGTCTGTTTTGCGTGGTACTGGCTTTTATCGCTTCTCACTGTTAAATCTTATCAATTGCTGGTCTGCACACTTGAATCATAGCGATGAGCATCTGTAGTTGTATTTGGTTATCTCATTCTTAGTATTCTGTACAAGATTCTGGTCTGGTTCTTTGTGAATTGATTTCTCTATTTGTGTATAATGAAAAGTAAGTTTTCTGATTGTTGATGCTTCAGTTGCCAGTACTAACTATTGTAGGAGTAAAATTGCCAAAACTTAGTAAGAGGTTTGCGTTAGATCAATCGGAAGAAAGCACTAAAGCAGTATTATCTACTAGCGATGATTTCGTAGAACAAGGATCAATTGATGAGGAATCGGGTGATAGATGGCTCGGGTCAGATTTGTCTAAATCACTTCGGTTTTACCAAAAGGCTTACCTCAATTATGTTACAGCTAATGAGCTTGACTCTACTAATATTGACAGCTACTACAATGCTGCAAGGTTGTTGTTTCACGTCTATTTCCAATATTGCAAAACTGATGGAGTCAACATTTATGACCTAGTCAATGTTGATGAAGCTTTGAACTCTAGCAATTCCGTAGTCCAACCTTTGTCTACAATTGTAAGTTGTCACGAACAAGCAATTGCAATTGCCGCCATCAATGGTAGCGATAGTACTCTGGGGCCCTCTTTGGACTTACTCTTCAATACGGCAATTGTCTATACTGAAGTAATTGAATTAGAACAAGAAAATGATGCCAGTGACTTTCTACAAATTCTCGAATTGGCTGCCAAATGTAAAGCTCTATTTTCAGAAATTATTGAAGTACAATCAAAGCAATTTCAATCGTTTTTAGTTGATTTACAGAATATCAACGAACCGGATACTACAGTTATTCAAAATGATAATGCTCAGCAACTGTCAAAGCAAGAAGAATATACAAGCGAGCAAATTAGTCAACCTACTGACATTTACGAATCCATCTTCAACTCTTACAAACTAGTGCAAGCAGTGTTGGAAAATGTCACAGAGATATCCCAGATTGGCCAAATAGAGCAAGAGTTTTCTTCGTTTCTTCGTACTTGCGATGAAATCACGACAAATTTGATTGACAACTTTAGTGAAAATACAATTGCTAGAAATGAAATGGTGGCTAATATTTCTGTAGATCAAATTAATGACATGGTTATAGCTAAAACTGTCATTCAGGGATTATCTATGAATGATATTAATGAAATAGTGAAATTGTGGAATCGCGAAGACCTTCCCAACAGCGCAGGGAGATACATGTCTGCCAGTGATAATATCCAAACAATTATAGATCGAATGGATATCTCGATACACGATATTGATTTATTTTGGAAATCCTTGACTTTCATGACAAATTACTTGAAGAAAGCGCAAGACATATTAATGCTACAACTTAATGAGATGAAGAAAACTCCATCCAATTTAGGGATGGGTGAACTAATCACTCAGATCAGCAATATCATTATTGCTAGAGCCGACATCGATATTCAAAGAAGTCAGCTTAATATTGAATCTGCAATTAACAATAGGTCATTATTGGTTCAAAATGCAAAGACATTTCTTCGCAATTCTATGAATTTAGCAAAGACTTCGGGAGGATTACGAGAAAGAGTCAGCGAGAAGTTACAAAGGGAGAAAGCTCTCTTGGATTCAGTAATGAGAATGTGTTTTCTCGAACAGAAGTCCTCGATTTCAGAGTTGGACAGTATCATAGGAAGAGACAAATGGATACATGAATTACCTGAATTGCAAAAGTTGGGATATTATGAATCTTTTGGAATAAATAATGTTGAAATTCCACCTTTCTAAATGCCGTAGCCCATTTCAAACTGCTGCAATACTACGAACCTGATACTATTAAGAATATATATTTACATGAACTACCTACCTAACCTATAGAAACCGCATTATCATCAAGTATCTACTGATACAAAAAATCATTACTTTATTTTAGAAACCTCAATTGAAGAAACATTTGTATTTCTTCTCCATTTAATCCCAAGCCTATCTACTTTCAAAACTCAATGGGTATATCTGTTACATTATTCAATATTACAATATGATCTGCTTGGTCTGTGCATCTTGTTGTTTCAAATATGGGGCTATGAAGGTAATTCAAATTGATAGAATGACTTCTAGAACTGTGCACAATCACTTGTAGCAAGTTGACCTTCAACGTATACATCAACACTAAGATTATATTCATAGCTATGGTTGATATATAGTGAAAAAGACTGATATACTAGAAGAAAATGTCTTGTTAACTTTCTTTATAAGAGATGGACCATTTGCCACGTTCTAGAATGACTTATAAATCAGACATATTTTTTCAGCCGCATGGTTGCAAAGCAGAATATTTACAATTAGTTAAAATGGAGAAATAAAATATATTGTACCAGCAACAGACTTGTAGAAAGGATACATGAGGTATTTAGGTGTATTGCTACATTTGTAGATATCTAACGAGAAAATGCTATATGAACGGTTAGGTAAAGATAGTGTGAATTGTATATTGTGTGTCTGGGGTAATTGCATTTATAATCGAGAACGGTTCTAGTTTAGGTGGGACATCCGGCTATATTTTGTCCGACTTCGTTATGTCCGATAAGTTTTTGTCCGATTTGAGTCGGATATGAATATATACCCGACCTCTCGTGTCGGATATTCTTGTGTCCGATGTTCTCGTCCTAGAAGCATAGGTTTCGGTTTGCTCGAAATTGAAGTGGTTATTCTCACTTTTTGTCGTTTTAATTGTCGCTATGTCTGTCTGGTAGAAATTATGTCTTTTTTCGACTTGACTTGTTCAAATGTCAGCTTTACCTAACATTTTGTCTGATCATTAATACTAACAGTTCATAACTCCAATGAATCGATTCACAAGTAGCAGAATATCTCCTAACTAAAGCAATTGCTCTAAATATACTGTTTGTACTACAAACTCGCGTTGTCGTAATCATAGTAATGATTAAATCTAATATTCATTGGGATCTATCTCATTCTATATAAAAACTTTGTGTCTAATGACGCTATTTACAAGATTATTTTAACATTTTATCAAAGGCTGGGATTAATGATTGAGCAAGGGCAAAAGAAAATACTAATTTTGGACCTGTGGTCAACAATTTTGGTGTTAAACCTTTGAAGAAGGAAGAGAACCCTTCAGTTTTGGCCATATTCTTTAAGATGGTAAAACCAGATTGAGGGTTATCGAAATTTTTATTCTGAATTCTTGTTTTAATGACATCTAATGGAGCACTGACAATTAAAGAAGCAGAAGCACCAAAAATAGAGGTGACGAAATTTTGAGACCAAGTAGCTGTGGAATAATCAGACAATCCAAAGATATACTCTTTAGCAAAAGAATTACCTCCAAATAAAGCAAACGAACCTGGAGCGTTTCTGGCAGCAGTCCAACCCCAACCTCTATATAAACTAAACCCTTCGTCTTGAATGATTTTAAGGAAACCTCTACCTTTAAAAGATTCTGGGTTTGTTTGACGTTTAATCTTTAAAACATCTAATGGCAATAATACCACTTCCCCAATACCGATCAAAGACCCGGCAGTAGCACTTAATAATGCTTTACCGGTTTTCTTACCGAATAAACCCTCGTAGTCGTCACGAAAGTTTTTGGTTAAGAATTCGTTAGCAAATGGTTGACCACCATACTTGTAAACCCTTTGTAAAATCTTGTAACAAGCAGCATATCCTAACCCAGGAAACAAGGTGAACAACCTCTTTCCAAGAGCTTCCCCTGCGTGTTCTCTAAAAATGACACTGTTCAATTGAGATGAGGTGGTAATCTTATTCTGATTGGACATTAATCTCTTGGAAATGGTATCTACCGGGTGGAAAACCGCGATTTCACAGATCCCAGCTGAGGCGGACCCCAAAACTCTAGCGATACCCGATTGCTTTCTATCTGAATTGCCAGTTGGAGACATTTATCGCTATAATTGTTGTATTTGTTCTTATCAAAGTTGATGTGCTTGTGAGTCAAATGAAAAATTTTGTACCGCGGCTAAAATTTTTTGTCTGAACGGGATATACACGTGAGCTGACACCAGTGCTGACATTATACAAGTTTTTGGAGGTGGTGAAAGGGTTGGTGGAATCGGTCAATAAGGAGCTGGTAGTTGATTGTGGTTGGCTTTGTAGTTTGATTGTGGTTGAGGTAAATTTTTGGTGATTTCTAGTCTTTTTCTACTTTTTTGCTTGAAAATTTTGCAGCCAGAAAGTAACAATGTAGCTACCTATAATATGAGATAATGATACTGGGTTGTTGCAGTTTGTTGGATCATATGGTGATATTATTTCTAGTATGGAAATCATAGTTTCACTAGCTGACGTCTAGCACATCGTCAAATTGATAAAAGAAACCCAACCAACTGGTCTTGTCCACGCCAGAGAATAAACTGCTGGAAATTAAATATTCGAAAATAAGAGTTTCTAGCTCATTCATTTCCAGGGTACATACTGTACGTATGCTGCTCTTGTACTAGCTCTCATATTCAATCAGCTGTTCAATCCAATAAGTATTCTCATATTGAATGGAGGTGCTAGCCCTTAGCCATTGTAGTGAATTATCGTACTGTAAAACTGTCAAATATTGTACTATGAAAGAGTCAAAAATTGTACAGTAAAAGTGTCAGAAGTTGGTTCCACATTTCACCATCGTACGAAGGATTGCACCAAAGATTGTTACCAAAGATCGTTACCAAACCAAATCACCAACGTAGCGTTTAATGGTGGTGCTGTTGAAAGAACCTACTGTATATATCTATCCGGTATACAATTATCGATATCCGGCACACTGTCTCCAGCGATTTAGTCACGTTCTATAAATCACATGATTGTCTTACCTAAAATTTCCACCATTTTCAACTTGAGTCCATTGCAAGTTATTTGTGGCGACTAATTCACCCAAGACAACCGAAATTCCATCCCTCCACCATGCTGGACTCATTGATAGAGGACTACCGCGCCAGTGTCGAAGACTTGACCTTGAATTCCCGACCTATCATTGACAATTTGACCACCATAGCGAAGGAGAACCCCCAGATAGCCGATGGCATCATTGCCGTGCTAATCAAGCGAATTCAAACCACCAGACCGGAATACAAGTTGTATGCGTTGTACTTGTTGGATTCCATCTGTAAAACCATCGGAAATCCCTACAATATTCTTGTTGGCGATGAGATCTTTCTGTTGTTCTGCCATATGTTCCAATTGAGCAATGAACAGACGAGAACGTCGCTAATAAAGGTGTTTGACACGTGGAAAGTGACCAAGACTAGGGGAACATCGTTACCGTTGTTTCCCCCCGAACAATTACTGCAAATCTCGTCGTTTTTGCTGAAAGCTGGCTACCCTAAGAAAACGTCGAACCTCAACCAAACCAATTTGATAGAGAATATCAACTCTCTCTTGGTGATCTTTCAAAATAAGATTAAGATTAATGCCAACGACGCAAAATCGCTTGACAGAGTGCTGGGACTCAACAAATTAAAGCAATTGTTATCCTCTCAGCAATTGAAACCTCAGGAATTATCTGCCATTCAGCTCCAATTGAATACCATGAAGGACCAGGAAGCAAAATCTACTCCACCGCCTACAATTCCTACCGCAACAGCTCCCATAAACACCACCACTCCCTTAACTACCTTGAACTCTGTTAGTCAAACTCAACCAAATATTCAAAAAGCAAATGAATTATTCCAAGCATTAATCAACTCAGGGATCGTCAAACTTGACCAGGCTCCAATTCCCGGCTCCAAGCCAAACTATGAGATCATTTTCCCCAAAGTTAAATACCAACCTCCAACATTAGCCAGTAGTTTATTAGATGAGATCTCTCAATTCCACAATAACATTCAACGTTCTGATTTCGAGAAAGCCAAGTTCACAGAATTGACTTTGGTGGCCAGACAGAGAGTGCAAGACTTTCAAAAGTTTATAAATAGCAGTAACCCTGCGGCTTCACAGATCAATTTACTCTACGACGCCAAATCGTCCAAATGTGGATTATGTGGTAAGAGATTCACCACTGACAGCGAAGGATCGGACAAAAAGCGGTTGCATTTAGATTGGCACTTCAGAATCAATAAAAAATTGGCCACGGGATCCAATGTTCAATCGAGAAACTTCTATTTGGACGATTTTGAATGGGTCAACTTCAAAGAGGAAGGGTTATTGGAATTCGCCACGGTGGACGAAAAGAAATCTGCTTTGAAAGATACCAGTAATGTCGTCACCAATACGAAAATCCCCTTTGTGGTGGTGCCAGCTAACGACAATAACATGAATAACCGATGTATTATATGTCGAGAAAACGTCAAGGCGACCTACAACGACGACACGGGAGAATGGTGTTGGCTCAACTGTGTGAAAGCTCCAGGAGAGGGTGCTCAAAGTAGAAAGATTATGCATGTTAGTTGTTTCACCGAAGCCAACAGAAAGAGAGGTGCTGAAGATAATTTGGCAGGAGGAGAAAAAAGAGCCAAATAGACTACACTACGTCGTTACCCATTGCTAGGCTGAACCGTGGTTCCTTCTACAGTACTTTTAATAGAGCATTTAATAAATATTTTCATTCAATTGCAAATCATAAGATTGTTGAAGCTTATTTTTGACCTAAACAAGCTAAGATATCAGACCAGACCTTAGTAGGCTTTTGAGAAGCGTCGATTCCAGACCAAATACCAGCTTTTTTATAGTAATCAACAATTGGTTCGGTTTGTTGATGGTAAGTGAGTAATCTTTTCTTCAAAGCATCTTCGTTATCGTCAGATCTTTGTACTAAAGGTTCACCAGTTTGATCATCAGTCATTGGTTTCTTTGGTGGGTTGAACAACTTGTGGTACGATCTACCGGAGGCTGGGTGGACCAATCTACCGGTGATTCTAGCAACCAATAATTCGTCGTCAATCTTCAATTCAGTAGCGGATTGCAATGGAGTCTTGTTGGCTTGCAACATGGAGTCCAATTTTTCAGCTTGAGGAATAGTTCTTGGGAAACCATCCAAGATGAATCCAGACTTACATTCGGCATTGTTTTCCAACTCAGATTTGATCATATTCACCATGATCTCATCAGACACTAATCCACCTTGGTCCATGATTTTCTTGGCTTCAACCCCTAAAGAAGTTTTGGCAGCAACCTGGGCTCTCAACATATCTCCAGTGGCTAAATGACAAGCACAGAACTTTTCCTTCAAGTTTGGTGCTTGAGTACCTTTCCCAGCTCCAGGTGGACCGATCAAAACCATTCTAATGGACTTAGGAAGTTGAGGAATTAACCCAGCTTTTTGCTCCAATTGCTCGATTCTCGAGTGCAACTTCTCGATAGTAACTTTTAACTCTTCAACTGACATGATCCCTTGACTTTACAACGTTTGGTGAAAGAAATTGAATTTTTCAATTTTTCATTCTCAGTTTTACTACCGGCGATTGTTGAGTTCCCATTCGCTCGCTGGGGCCGACTCTGTGTGCAGGCGCCCTATTTTGGCGCGGCGAGTGGCCAGTAGTAGCGAATCAATAGCCACGAATGGTGTTAATGGTGTTAATGGTGGGATTGTAGTGGGTGGTTTTCGTTATAATTTATATTAATCTATAGAATATCCTTTAAATTGTATGTAGCTCGGGAAGTGCCGAACCCCCCGGAAATAAAATCTTGGTTTGATGTAGTTTGGCGGTATGTCAATGGTTAGTGGTGCAGCTGCAGTGAGGAGCTGGAGACAGTGGGAGATGAAGTGTCAGTGGGAGATGGAGTGATTGGAGTGTCGTGGTTGTAGGTGACGTAGGTGGAGTTTATAGCATGTTGATTATGATTGGAAAGTATGGATTTCCGGAACATGTTCCACTTTAACTAATGGACGGTAAATAGGCTTCCACATTTGTGACTGCACCCATTTCAAACATTCGTTGAATTCAAGTGGCACCTTCACAAACTCTCCGTCTGGTCTACGCTCGCTTTCAACTCTGGCAGTACCTTCTTTGATCGATTGTAAAACGATGGCAGTAGCCACATGAGCACTAACTTCGTCAATCTCTTCTAATGGTGGTAATAATCCATTTTTGTCATCGTCCATCTTAGGAGATAAACTAGCTAATTTATCAACCCCAGCACTGATCATGGTATCGGTGATTGTGGTACATCTAGATAATACAGCTCCTAATCCAATACCTGGGAAAGTGAAACAATTATTGTTTTCGGAGATATAGTGACCGTCAACTGGTTCAAATGGTGATCCAGTAGCAATTAAGGCGTTATTGTCAGTCCATTTCATCAAGTCGATTGGAATGGCTTCGTGTAATCTGGTAGGGTTAGATAATGGGAAAATGATTGGTTGTTTGTTATGTTTGTACATTTCTTTAACAATATCTTCAGTAAATGCACCTGCTTGAGTAGAACATCCAACCAAAACGGTTGGTTGCACTTTACGAACGACTTCAAGTAAGGAACTAGTATCAATTCCTTTCCAGTCTTCATCATTATCGGCGTAATTACGTTGAGCGTCCGACATATCATCGTACGACTTCAATAATAACCCTCTTCTATCCATAGCATGGATTTTTGATCTGGCTTCTTCAACAGTAGCTCCATGAGATACCATATGATTGACAATTTGATCGGCAATCCCAAGACCAGCAGAACCGGCTCCATAAATAAGAACCTTGGAGTCCAATAAATCTCTATTAGAGTATTTTAATCCCGCAGTCATGGAAGCCATTACTACAGCCCCAGTACCTTGAATATCGTCATTAAATGAAGGTAAAGATTCTCTGTATTTAAACAAGAATTTTCTTCCTGTAGAAACCCCGAAATCTTCATAATGCAACACAGCACTTGGGAATCTATTTTTCAAAGCGGTAATGAATTTGTCACAGAAATCCCAATATTGCTCACCTCTAACTCTAGGGAATTTATTACCCAAGTATAAGTCATCATTCAATAATTCTTCATTATTGGTACCTACATCTAAAACTACTGGCAACACTCTACCTGGATGGATACCACCACATAAAGTCATCAACCCCAATTTAGCAATGGCGATTCTGATCCCACCAACCCCTTGGTCACCAATACCTAAAATCCCTTCCCCATCGGAAACTACCACGTAATCGATATCTTTGTCTTCTCCGTATGCCGATAATCTCTTATCGATGGACTCGGGATCGTTGATATCTAAGAAACACCCTTCTGGCTTTCTAAATCTATGGGAATAAGCGGCAATAGCATCACCTTCGGTAGGAGTATAAATGATCGGCAACATCTCTCTAATGTGTCTTCTCACCAATTCGTAGTATAATACTTTATTTTGTACTCTCATGGAGGTACAGAAATCGTTCTTGGCAAGGGGGGTCTTTAAATAGGAGAATTGACGGTAGGCTCTCTCTACTTGTTCATCTAAAGTATGTACATGAGCAGGTAAGAGTCCGTCAATTCCAAACGCTTGTCTCTCTTGTTCGTCAAAAGCAGACCCTTTGTTAAACACTGGCGAGTTCAATAATTGAAACCCAGTCAAATCACATTCAATTGACCCTTCAATAGACAATCTGGTGATCTTTGGCTTCAATGACGCAATGGCGGCTTGAATCCCTACAGGAGTCTTGATAGTGTGGGTGTGGATCGAAGGTTTGTTAGACAACCTCAAACACGAGGTAGTGAACGTTCTTGATCTTAACATTGTAGAAATATTGGTATTTGCAAGAAAATTAAGTCAAACGGTAAAGAAGCTACTAAAAAAAAATTAAAAATTTCAAGAATCTCCATCGTATAAATACTAAACCCTCCTATTGTACCCCCCCTACTATACAACCCAAACTTTGGCAGGAGAAGCATAGTTTTCAAGAGCCTTATGTAGGTGAAAAATTATTTTTTCGCAATTGGGGTGATTCCGGATTCAACCATAGGAGTGGGACAGTAGTCTGGGTGATAGTGAAACAGACAGACAGAGGTGTAGAGAGACACAGAGATATAGACAGAGAGACAGAGACGTAGATGTTTCAAGAGGAAGAGTGGGCTGTTGGAGACGGGTGCAACTATCACGGGAATTAGATCTCCAACCACGCCATGGTTTTGGATTTTTGCACTTCACGTTTACTAGCCGCTTGTCCATTCAATTAATTTTGACACAGCGATAACGGCGACCAAATCTACAGGAGGGATAACGTGGGATTTTAACCATGTAGATAAGAGCTTGTGTTTTGTGCTGATATGGCACTTACCGTGTGTTAGTGTGCTTATTTGGTTATTTTCTTTGTTTTATCAATTGTCTGACGATAATTTTTGTGTCTTCCAATTTTTGCACCCAAGTTTGTTCCGGAGTTTTCCTGGTGAGGGGATACGCAAGGTAACACTTGGGCTATATGCACATTTTCGATGGATTGTGCAATGCGCTATGGTGTATGCAATTCATTTTTGGTAACGCGGTTGTATATAGGAAGTAGTTCGGTTGGGTACCGAATTTTTCCGTAATAGTTGAATTATTCCGCTAGTGGATCAACTGAACATTGGTGCTACTAGCGACGGTGCTACGGGAATACAGATAGATACAGTGATGTATCTACAAAATAAGCAAATACTCACCATGTGCAACAAGTGTGGTGGTCCAAAATAATAGCAGCTTTTATTCGATCGTTCTTACTAAACTTGATCTCATTAACAGTTCCTCCCCTCCTATTGCTGTGGTTTCCATTTTGCGATATCGCATTTGGCACTAGTAACCGATGAGATGTATACTGCCTACGTGACGTGTAGAGTATACGTCCTACAAAGTTATACTTACTATTTGCTACACGAATAATCTCTATTGTTGGTTGAACTTTGCAATGCCTTGTTCTTCCCTCCATATACCAGAGCTCCAACGACTCGGATCTCAGTTTTCGCGGCTCTCTTCCAAAATATTTCAACTCCGAATTGCATCTCCGTCGCGCCAACTCCGAAGTTACTGCGCTTTACAACAATATGGTTGCATAATTTACTACAATCACACTATCGTTAAGTGGCATAGTGTTCTCACTTGTAGATTTGTGTATTTAAAGACTCTATCAAGCGAAATACAGTTTTAATTTGATTTCAATTTGATTTAATTTGAATGTAGATTAATGCCTTGGAATCGCGATGCCTCAGTTTTATTCTCTTGCATTGTACATAAAATTACCATGAAATTTCTTGCAATTTGGTTGAATGG
The DNA here is from genome assembly GCA_030569075.1 of Suzukiozyma sphagnicola. Classification (NCBI taxonomy): domain Eukaryota; kingdom Fungi; phylum Ascomycota; class Pichiomycetes; order Serinales; family Debaryomycetaceae; genus Suzukiozyma; species Suzukiozyma sphagnicola. The sequence goes on along the minus strand of JAJMJR010000024.1, from coordinate 139,071 downwards.
CTCTATATAGCTGTTTTTCCTATGTTTTCACTCTGCAATGATCGAAATTAGTACTACGATAGTACTATGAAACAGAACCATCAAAAATTTCAGATTTCGGGTCTCTAATTTTTTTTCATTCACTGTTGCTAACCTTGATGAACTTCTGATGTATTACATTCATATAACCGTTTGGCAATCATTAAGATATCGGAAGAATTGGTACATATTTCAACCCAATGTTTCGGAATCAGCTTCAAACCGTAATAAGCTCCTGCTAACTGTCCACAGATGGCTGCTGTAGTATCCGCATCATCGCCAAGATTAGCAGCTAGTAACACCGAAGACTTAAAGTCGTAACCATGATAAAACGACCAAAGGGCAGCTTCTAAGCTTTCGATTACGTATCCTGAGCCTTTGATCTGTTGGCGACTCTTTGAAGTATACGATCCACGAACTATATTTCTGATTTTATTACTTGTCAAATGGAATATATTCATCATATTGTCATCAAATTTTAGTACATCATCCTTACCGAATCCCAATAGAGCTCGATTTATCATGATACTAAATACAATACATGCTTGTACTGGACATTCGTTGGCATGCGTTGTTTCGCTTGATTTAGCGGCAAACTTGATCAATTGCTCCATATCTGGGGTACTATCTTCCAAACAGTGATAATAAAGAGGAATGGGAGCAATTCTCATCAAACTGCCGTTACCTGCCATGGATTCTTCTACGTTATTGCGGAGGGTACTGCTTTCATGGAGATTATGTAGAGCAATACGAACAGTATTTCCAATATCAAAACAGGTACCGTTCGATGAACAATATCCTTCAGTGTACCATTTCCAATATTTCGCCAATTGATCTCGGGAATCAAATCCAGCTATTTCAAGTAAACTATTACCTAAACAAAGTGCCATCGAGGTATCATCTGTCCATTCACCAGCATTCAATTTGAATGGTCCACCGCCGACAATATCGGTTAATTCTTCATACGAATCTCGGTTTCGAAATTCAATCGTAGTACCTAAAGCATCACCAATCGCTAATCCTATTAGGCAGCCTTGCGCATTGTCTAATCCCATTTCACCTGGTATTTCTAATATCAATGACCTTTTACGCAAATCGACTTATTTCCTAGATTTACGAAGGTTTAAATGGCACTACCACGTCAGATAGCTGGTCGTTATACAAGTCACTAAGCGAGAACTAATTGCATATCTACAAATGAGCCCATTCAAACAAATTATAATTCCTATAAAATATATTTATTACAGGGTTCATCAAAATGTGATGTTACGCTGGATCTTCTTGAATATTCAGGATAGTCAGCTATTATTCTTTCTGCTTCGATAAAATCTCCGAAGCTTCGATCGATTATGAAATGATTGGAATAAATGGATGCAAATGTTAGATTGGGGTATCTATCGGGAATTCGATTCAAATCGTCAATGATAGTCTGTGATTCAAATTTAGTTTCGCCTCTTTCAAGTCCCATTTGCCATATTCCATTTGTGAACTTTTCACTGTGCCTAATGGAGATACTCCTAATTGAATGTTGTTGTCTTTCAAGTATCGAATCTAAGTTGCTAGTTGAAATTTTGGAATATAGTTGTAAGTTTAAGCTTTGTAATCTATTTTCAGGCAATTTCTTCACGATTTCTTTGATTTGGTCTGGACCGGCTAGTGATAGGCGAGTCAATGAAATAAATTGTGAACTTAGTAAGTTAATGGTTGGCGTGAAAAGTTTGGCATGTTTGCAACTTAACAGAAACGTAGTAATGGTAGAAAATTCAAATAATTGAGAAATAAGTAAATCGTTGAAATCTCCCATAATCTCCAAAGTCTTTAATCTTAGTTTATTAAAAACTTGATTGGCTCTTGGTAACTTTAACCATTTGAGTTCCACGATTGACAATGAGGTTAGATGTATTAATTTTTCTCCATAAGTTGAAAATAAATCCACTATTTCCAAATTGGAATCGTCCAATATTTCCAATTTGGTGATTGAGGATGGTAAAGAAGCAAGTACTTCCGATATTAAATGACTCAGTATTTGCAACAGTCTAATAGTAGAAGGATTGATGAGTCTTGGTAGACTGATATGCCTACAAACTTCATGTATGAAATACATCTGAGTAGTGGGTAAGCTTTTGTGCAAATGATCAATGAAGTTTTGCGAGAATTTGGGGAAAAGGAATGTGATACTATTAATGAATGTTGGCAAGTTTAGTTTAGTTAGCTTCAAGAAATTTTTATACTTCACAATAGTGTGATTTTGGTAAAATTCATTAACCACTCCACCCGATAGGATCCTATCATCGGGACTATTGACATAGACGTTTTTAAACAACTTTTTCTTTGCAATTTGATAGAAACTTCTATTCAATTGACTTATGCTAATCACATCAGCTTGAGTTAAATGGTCTACAATCAACTCTACCAATTCATGCGGAAGACGTTCGCTAGACTGGCTAGTAATTTCCATATCATTATCGCCAATAATATCATTTATCTGAAGTAAACACCGTTGATGGCTCACATCGCAATGACATGCTTCCAGCGCATGCAAGCGAAATTCTTTTAAACTTCTTTGTAGAACTTCGATTTGACACAACAAATCCGCTGGTACCATGTGTGAACAATCACTCATCGTAGCTGATACTGGTTTTATTTATTGCTAACAAATATATCCTTCGTTTCAATTTATATTGCTTACCCCAGATTGTTCTGAAGCTCTCCACAAAACCATCCTGTTGTGCCGGAGGTGCGCACAAGACTAATTTGGATTTAAGCTTTACTGCTGACATTTGGCACAAGCAATGCCTTGTTAGTAATATTGATCTAGACCAGTGGCCATTGTATTGCTGTATATGGGATGGTGACTACTTGCCGGACTTTAGTCACTCGCTATCGGCACATCGATTACTGTTCGCAGTTACTAAGAGCAGGTCTGGATCTGAAGTGATTCTACACTCTTGGTTCTACAGGGTGGAATATTCATAATAGCGTGAATTTACATATAATTTGAATCATACAAACAGTTCATGGAGTCAATTGTGTCCCCTGGGATTTTATGCCATAGGAAAATTAAAAGAATGACGGAAGTTCACTGTTTCCCAATCGCACAGTTACATTATGGAGCTTTTCATTTTGAAGTAACAACTGCTTCAAAACATCTTTTTAACTGTCTTCAAGTTTCACTTTCTTCTTTGGACTTGTTGTAACCTGGTCAGAATGTTGTCTTTTCAACGGAGCTTGTAGAGCAGGTACGAAACAACTGGTTCTCCCACCTACTGTAACATAGTCTACATTGTGACCGTCTTTCGTTTGTGGCCTTGGTCCTTTACGCCCCTTACCCCAACGAAACAACATTAACCAGTCATCTGGAAATTCAGAAACTTTTCCCTCCACTCGAACAGCTTCAGTACAAACAAATAAAATGCTTTCATAAAGTTTCGTTATCACAGGATGTATTTCATCCAGCATTTCTATCTTACTGGAAATGATATCATTAGGATGTAGACGAGAATGATATATAATTTCGTCGGCAACCCAATTACCAATGCCGCAGAAATACGCTTGTTCTAGCAATAAACTTTTTATCGGTTTTTTCTTTGACAATATTAATTTATTGAACTCTTCAATGTTTGCTATGGGTCGACCATGATGGTAAGGATCAGGATCGCCGAATTCGACTATTTCCTTGGGAGGATCTATTGGTTTGGAATAATCCGGTCCGAGGACATTCAATGGCAGCTGATTCAAAAGATCTTCATCGGTTTGAACATTGGCGCCTGTAAGGTACCTAATTCGCCCAATTCTTCGTGGATCAACATAAACTAACTCCACGGTCTCGTCACCCTTTTGAAGAGTCATGGACAATTTAACAAACTTAGGCGGCCAATCTTCACTTTTCTCGTCTGAGTCCATAATATCAACTTCATTGTCTACTTTGAGCGCGTCTTTTAGTTTATTCTTTTCTTTCTTCACTTCTTTCTCGTCCTTCATTTTGGCAAAAACCTTTCTATCGCCTCCGTTCTCCATAAACGTCAAATGGGAATGAATCCCCTTCAACTTAATCATACCCGTCATACCGAAATGCATCAACAATACCACCGACTCCAGCTTTCCTTTAGGCGAGATTCGCAACCAGAAGTACTTTCCATGGCGACCAACTGCAACGATTTCTCCATTCAAGAGCGTCCTGCGGAACTTTTCCAACTCTTTCTCTTCGTCTGTGACACCTTTCAAGAATGCAAACACCAATGGGTCGGTAAGACACTCCATCTTAGTAATCTCATAGTTCAATACATTTCTCCGTAACAAAGCGCATACATGAGCGACCTAAAACAGTTAGAATCCCGCAAAAAAGACCAAAATCAACCTAACATACCTCTGCTACCTCTGGCATTTCTCAAAACTTCGTTTTTCTTACTAAAAGTCTTGCTTCTACCCGTTTCTTTGAAAGAGCTCTAATGCATAATGGAACCGTTTGCCTGTATGTACTCTTCGGCTACAGCTCCATGCTTTACAAATCCGATTAGACAGCAACTGGATGGATTAAGCAATCATCGCTATGAATAGACTATTTGGCAGCAAGAGCACTGCGCCAAAGCCAACGTTGAATGATGCCATCAACAATATTGACGACAGGGTGGGGTCTTTGGATGTGAAATTGGCGAAATTGAATTCCGAGCTCTCAACGTACCAACAGCGGTTAAGTCGAATGAGAGATGGACCTGGTAAGAATGCTTTGAAACAGCGGGCGCTTAAGTTGTTGAGGCAGCGGAAACAGATCGAAGGGCAGAAGGATCAATTGGAGAACCAATCGTGGAACATGACGCAAGCGTCCATGACTACTGATAACCTTAAGAATACTATGATTACCATAGACGCCATGAAAACTGCCAATAAGCAGTTGAAACAAACGTACGGTAAGATAGACGTTGACAAGATTGAGGATTTGCAAGATGAGATGTTGGATTTGATTGAAAAGTCCAATGAAATACAAGAATCGTTGTCGGCAAGCTATGATGTTCCCGACGATATTAGTGATACTGAATTAGATGCTGAACTAGAGGCTTTGGCAGACGATATGGAGTTCGAAAACGAACTCTCCGAAGCTGGCCAATCGATGCCTAGTTATTTACAAGATGTTCCTGATAAGTTGCCAACTTTTATTGATGAACAGCCAGCAACAGAGGACGAAACCAAGATAGCCAATTAGTGCAAATTATATTTGTGAAGTACTACTGAATTGTACTCTGCTTGGGTTTGTTCAAAGTCAGAAAAAGGGTGGCACAATAAAAGATAGCATCACTAGAAAGGGTACCCTTCTTGTTGTCTAGTTTCTCCTACGAAAGTCCGTTCATTACGTTATCATAATTTCTATTTACATTCTATTAGACTCATTAATTGTGGACACTACTTGATTCTTTGAATCGCCATGAAGTAGTTTCCCACGTTTGGCGAACTAGTAAACTTCCAACCATACGCTGGCAAATAAATACATCCTTTAGCGTCCATAACTTTGAACCTTTCATTTCGTTCGGGATCTTGCAGTATCCATTCGGAAATCTCCTTTTGATTTATATATTTTTCTAAAGTATGAGTTCCAACAGGAACGATTCTCAATAAATGTTCACCCATGAAGATTGTAGTAAACCAGCTGACAAAGTCCCGGTTAATTGTAGACAAGAAGAGCCACCCACCGACCTCAACTCTTTCAAGCCCTTCAATCAACACTTTTGCTGGGAAATCAACATGTTCTAACATTTCAAACATGGTGACTACATCGTATTTGACCGATTTATCCAAATCTTCGAGTGCAATTAATTGGTAATCTAATTTCCCCGAGCTTTCGAGTAGAGGATCCTTGGTACTGTGCAATTTGGCGGCATTTAGTACGTCATTGGACAAGTCAATTCCAGTAACTTTATTGACAAAACTCAATCTTGCCATTGATTCCGATAAGATCCCGCCACCGCAGCCCACGTCCAATACCGTGAGCTTGTTTCCATGCAACAATTGACCCCTTCTTTCCTCTTGTTCCATCACAATGGTAGATTTAATATTGGAAGGTAATAGCTCCAAGATATAAGGAGGAATATACACATTCTCTCCAGAAAAATCGCCATTATTCAACTTCAAGTGTTGCTTAATCGTATTATGAATGAAATCCATTCGTAACAAGTTCATTTTATGCAAAATCCGTTGTGGTCCATCAACATCCCACCATGAAGCCGCCAACTTATTAAAGTGTCCCATTTCTTCAGCATTAATGGCAGTAGATTTCTCCAAATTTGACCTGGCACTAGATTGACATAACCTTCGTATATTACCGCCGGAAAACCTCGCTATTCCTCGCTTCATCATCATACTTTGCTAAAAGAATCACCTACTTCTCATTCTCATTTTTGCAACAGCAAAGTTTTTTCCTACACTTGAGAAATTGTTGCAGCGGCTACAAGCTTTGCAAAATAGTTTACTTTTTCTTGATCAAATGGAAGATGAATTCAGTTTGGTTGCTACGAGGGCCCGGCGGCCCAATGCTGGGTCTCGGTTGAAGCAATTGATTCAACTTGAGGAGCAAACGGCCGATTTTCAGGCGAGTTTCTCTCACTTGACTGAAGACGACGAGAATGTCAATTTGTTGTTTCAAGAAGATGGCGAAGATGAAGAGTTCGTGGAGGAAGAAGAAGACGACGATTTGCCGGAGGATGAGGACGAGGAGCAACAAGAGGGCGAAGAGAGTGTGGCAGGAGGAGATCATGGTGAAGCTTCCGAGGGTGAATCTGGCCAATTGCAAGAAACGGACGAGAATGGGGTGGAGGTCAATTCTGACGACGTTCTCAGTGATTCTGATATTTCTGCTAGCGACTCAGATGAAAGCGAAGGGGAGAAGGAGCTCCAAAAACAAGAAAAGATCAAGCGTAAGAGAAACAAGACGGTGATCCCCACCATAATACTGCGTGCTGATCGCCCCGTTGCGAAGAAACACAAGCCATCTTTGATTTCTTCTGAAACTTTGTTATTTTCCTCCAGAAGATCTTCTTCTAGGTCCTCCGCTGTGGAAAACAAACACGCGTTGGTGCAAAAATTAAAGGAATCGGAAGAAAAGAGAGCCAAATCTGCACCAGTTCCTCGAATAAAATATGTGGAACTAACCCAAGAAGAAAAATTGGCAGAGGCGGTTGAAACAGAAAGAAAAAATATCATTTCTCTTAATGCATTCCGTGAACAAGAAGTAGTCAAAAAGGAGCATCAGAAACGTCTTCTACAGCTGAGGCGGAAGAAACTAACTAGAGTGATTCGACTTGTTTCTCAAGAAACGTATGTCACGCCTCTTGATGAAATTAACGAAGCTAAAAGGATTCACGATTTAGATAGAAAAAGAAGAAAACTGGTTAAGAAGAAGAAATCCGATGAAAATGGCTATTACAGACTTCCTGGAGAAGTCGATACTCAATTACCATATTATAAGGCGGAAATAGAAAAAAAGCAAGAGGAAGCAAAGAAGCAAGAAGAAGATCTAATAAAGGAAGAAGGAATAAAGGTGGAAGCTACAAAGGGTGAGGACATTATAGAAGAAACAAATGACGATCTAGTGAAAGAAGGAGATAACAAAGAAGAGAATTCTACTATCGACGATAAAATAGGTCACGAGAGCGTTTCAATGCTGGACGAAAAAGTAATAGATGATCTAGAAGAGAAAATACAAGAGAATGTAGATCCTAATAGCATCACCAAGGAAGAAATATCAGTGTTGGATGCAAGCAAAAGTTCCACAATCCTGGAAGATATACTACCGACTGAAGCAAGTCTCCCTTCAGCTTCTAATTCAAATAATTTGGAAGAAAACAGTAAGCAATCATTAGAAGGAGATGAAAGCATTGAAGTAGACCATTTTGATAAAAATGTAGCTTCTGATTCGAAAGTGGATCGATCTGATGAAACTGACGAGCTTGCTAAAGAAGCTGATGTTACTGAAGCAATGGAAGTTGATATTCCTTCCCAGCAAGATTCTAATATTGTCTTAGAAAACACTAATTCGATTGCAGGCAAAGAAATTCAAGATTCTATAGAAAACCAAGTTCATCAAACAAAATCAAGTAATGAGCGTAAAATTCCCGATTCTGGGGCCATCGAGATTGATAAAGCAGATGCAGAAACCGAAACTGACAAAGGGAATGAGATGAATCCCGTGAATAATGCATTAGAAGATGGGAACGAGGATAGCTCTAATTTAATCAAGAAAGAAGGATCTACTGGTGCTGATGATACTCACAAGAAGAAGGTCACGTTTCTTGATGAGGTTGAATCATCTGCTATTCCTGAATCGCGTGAAGAAACTCCGTTAAATGAACTGAATGAAACGGACCAAGAAGTACATGAAGGTCCAGAGCAAAAAATTGGTAAACAAATGATATATTTATTTGGTTTTGAGGGGGACGATATAAATTACAAACTTACAGAAGCAAATATCAAGTCGATTTTATTTGGACCACAATCTTTGTTGGCTGCATCTAGAAGATATAAAGATTTAAAGACCATTGCTAGAATTGGAGTTGTTGATAATCCATATTCTGTCGTCAAGCAAGAGGAGGATAAGTTATTTCAATCTGCATCGGCACTTGTGGAAGACAATGAATTATTTGATGAGTTGAAGCGATTACCTAGATTAGGTGTGAAACATGAAATAATTGAAGAGGTCGAACAAGATATAGAAAAGGAAACGACAGCAATTGTAGTGAAAACTGAAGCACCAACAGGATTATACTTGCCAAACAACAATAAAAAGAATTGTCTTATCTCTGGAACAGAAGTTAAGTATTTCGATCCAAGCAATGGTATTCCATATAGTTCAGTTGAAACCTATAGATTCTTAAAGACTATTGAACAAGGAAACATCCCATGGTATAGTTTCACAACTGACATGAATGACACTGGTACCGTAGAGATTTACTTAGGAAATAGAGAAGGCAATCGACATGCTACTGGAGTACCGGAAGGGTTTGATGGGTAATGCTACGGGATTTAATATATACATTTCAACTACAAATAGATGATTTTTTCTAAAGCTAATGTAGATAATCTTGATTGGAGTTGATGATTAATCGTCGATTAAAGTTTTGAAAGTAATTTTGTAGGATTGGATCAGTTATTGCGCAAACCTTAGTATTAAACTATAACTCAAGGAAATTCAAAATCGATGTAATGAAATCTTGGGAACTACGCTTATCATTGAAGAGAGCGAGTTCCGTGGGATCTATGCGTTGATAAATGTTTAATCAGTTTGGTGTTGCACATCGCTTTCATGAGCAGCAATCAAATCATTTTGAAATTTGATTAACTTTGCTAATAAAACTGGAACCAACAGTTTTCTGATATTGGCGGAATAGTCATCCGCTACGATTTCGAATACATATTCATCTTCCTCTTGATCATGAACAAATTCAGGAATGGTAATTGTACCTGTGAAAGAGTTCTCTGAATCTTTAATTTCACCCTCGATTGATAATTTTAATAACAAATCGTAGATACATAATACTTTCCCCTTTCTTTGTGTGACATCGCAATCACCAGTGATCGATTCGATGTCGTTAACTATGAATTTGAATTCATCGTTTTCAAATATAGTCAATTTAATATTATCTTGAAAATACTGTTTTGTCCAAGGAAGACAATTTCTATCGACCCAGTGCCTACAAGTTAGTAAATAATGAACCGTGTGATGAAGCTAATCCAATGAATTCCAGTTGATAAAGTCAATAGGTTTCCGTGAGAAAATTGAGTTTGACAATCTAAGCTAATTAAAAAAGCTTCAACAGCGAAAAATAATTAGCTTTAGTGACAAGGGTGTATTGCTTTTCTTGGTGGAAACTTGGTTGAAACTTGGGTTACAGACAGAATGGGAGACGGTGTCAAATGTGTCAAATGTGTCAAAATTTCCTCGGATTGTCGAATCATGGAAATATGCTTTTCTGGAAAGCTCGGCAATAAGCCGCCAAAATGGAGAGCTGGACAAATTCTGGAATGAAAGTTGGGAATCGTGTAAAACTGATGTTAAATAATAGAACAGGACTAAAGAAAACTGGTTAAACTGGATACACTTGATGACTTATAAAGAGATAACGGAATACAATAGACTCTCACAACGGAAATACCAACTCAAATCAAAGAGAAAATAATGGATTTTTTTTTAATTTTGAACATACCAATTGTTAGGATTGTGAACAACCATTACGCCAGTGAAAACTAATGAGATACGTAACAACAACTACTAGTTGGCAAGAATGAAAATTTAAAAATTTTTCAGCCGAGTAGAATACAGTCTTGACATGTTGGTTGCGAAACGGCTGCGAAAAGTCCAATTAACATTGCAAAAAAGGATATGAGATGGGAAGCTAATGATATCGTCGCAATATTACTCTAGAAATACTTTAGTCACCATTCCCAATATGAAAATGTAAAAAAGGAAATATTTATCGTTTGCTGCTGGTTTTAGACCGCTGAAATACTTGACACTTGCTTAAGTTTAAGTAGAGCCAGAAATCTAGGAAATTGGTCAAAGTTGCAAAGTATACTGAGAGTAGGATACATAATCGTAGCTCTTTCTTGAAGAATGTTACAGTTTGGGAACCATGGAATACCTTTAATTTAGAAGGTTGAAATACTAGGTATATTGGCTTATAATTTAATCTGGTATTTTACTACAACAGGCAAGAAATAGATACCCGAGATTCGATACCCGATATATTAACAATATTGCTATATTAATAGCCAAGGTTATGTTCTCCGGAAGACTGGTTTTATCTATTGCTTTTGCAAAGAATTTCTACTTTATTCCTACATTAATTAAGATAGCAAAAGGATATAATACTATATAATGAATACGAATAAGTTGGTACATATAGTAAAGCAATTGCTAACCTTTAATAAAACAAACACACAAATATAATAAATGGAAGTTTTCCATCAATGCAATCAAAAATTAAGATTAAAGAATTGAAGTAATCGTCAGAACGGCCAAAAATTAAACAACTTTTAATTCGATACCAATACCTCCAATACAATTGTTGTTAGCTAAAGAATAAACGTTTGGAGCAGATGGACAAGCAGACCAATTATCTTTACCTTGATATAACAAATGACCATCACTAATACTGAAACCGGTTACTGGTTTCTCAGTACCCCATGGGTTAGGATTAATATCACCAAATTCCCCGGTATTAGGATCAACAAAGATTCCAACTCCATCTTGGTCAACTAATGATCCATCAGATTGCAAAGTTAAGGTAACATCTGTTCCCTCGCTACCACCAACACTGAATACGTGAAGATGGGAAGCAACTTTTTTGATTGCGGAATTTTGAACGACTGAGCCAGAATGAATAGCGATTAAACCAAATCCACCTTGTGGGGTCGTTGGTTTTGGTGCTGGTGCTGGTGGTGTAGTTGGTTTTGGGGCAGGTGGTGGAGTAGTTGGAGCGATGGTGACAGTTGTCATAGTAGTTGGTTCAGTTGGGTAGAAGTTGGCAGCAGAACCTCCAGTATTAGCTTTCAAGGCAATTGGAGTACCTCCAGTACAATCTTTAACACTTAAAGCAAATTGGTTATTGGCAATTGGACAAGCCCAAAATCCTTGATCAGAATTAATTGAAAGGTAAAAGTTTTGGTAAATAGAAAATTTTTGACTATTTGACATTGATTCAACAACGAAATTCGTTTTTGGATCTACAGAAACGTATTTGTTAGTTGTTCTATCAGCCAAAGTCGAATCATCATTCAAGATTAATGCAGTTGAATCACCACCTGCTTGGACCAAGAAAACACCGTCGGCGTTAACATTGATAGTTCCAAATTGAAATCGAGTACCCGATCTAAGTGACATCAAAGATAAAGCAGTAGCAGCCAAAGCAGCATTTAACATATAAAAAATAGGTAATAAGAACATCATGACTAGGAATATTGATATTGAAAAAAAATTTTGCAACAATTAAAATAAATTTATCTCTTATATAGCAAGATAATTAATAATCTTTCAAATTTTAAGTGACTTGATTAATATTTTCTGCTGAAGTAAGGTACTATTATAATTACCTCTTTGTATCTTGTTACGAGACCAAGGTAGTATTTCTAAATATAGCAACCTTGGGGTGCCATTTCTATGTGCGCTAATGCATCTTGTATGCGCGCTACATGCTCCTCTTGCGAAGGGTTCGGAAAAATAAACAAGCTACTAATGACGTATTGAACAATCCAAGTGATCAGTTTATCATGTTACCACCAGTAATGGTGAAATGTGTGAGAGGCAATGGTTCAAGTCCAATACGTAATGTTAAGGGTTCATTTGCCTTTTTCCTAGGGATATTCCGTAAATATTAATCCGTGCTCATTATTTGGTAATACCGCTGTTTCCATTGAAGATTGCATGTGTCATGCAATTAATTTGCTAGGAAACAAAACCCATTGTGCAAACAGAAAATTTTATTAGTTTTATCAATATCTGGTAAACATAGTAAAATAATGATGTTACATTGGACACATTATCAACTTGTGAAAATAGTACTATAAATAAAATACTATAGAAGGTTATCAATTTATTGCTTCTTTCGTTCCAGTATGCACCACACGTCCTATGAAGAAAGTGGAGGTTAATTAGTTGCATAATTATTGATTGTCGAATGCATGATTTATGTATAATTTTGCGTCGGTTGGATATTAATAGGCTTCTTCACCTAATGGGGTTATTTATAGCTATGTAAACAATTACATCATAAAAAGATATCAACTATTCATGTTACACGTTGAAAATGAAAGGAGAAGTGGCACGATGTTCGTTAGCAAGAGGCAATATGAGGTAATTCGATTACAATTCAAGGCTGAAGTTACCTTAAATGAATTAGTTTTCTTGGAAAATGACGAAGTAGCTGCCCTCTAAGGAAACTGGAGGAGAAACGAATCGATGATGTCAATTGATCAAACAAATCGATGATGTCAACTGATCAAACATGGTAATGCCACCTCCATTACTAATGTTATTTTGAAGTTGTATTTTCTTTTTCATCGAATTTCTTTACACTAGAATTAAGTGGCTTTTTGAATGTTCAAATAGTCAAATGCAATAACTCGGATTCAAAAGAAGTACAGTACTAACAAATTGTGCTTGAGCGTTTTGCAATTCTATGATGAGTCGCAAAAGTGGTTTAACGGAGCAAATGCTCTATTTGAAATATGAAATCCATGCAAATTGCTATGAATAGCGAAGATTAAGTGGATTCTAAAGCAGAAAGGAATGGAGAGGTCAATTGACTCTAGTCCAAGTTGGAATACTATTTTCACAAGATTATGAATATATGATTAGGTGAGGTGATATTTTACAGTTATCAATGAGTTCTCGATAAGATGGTAGAAGTTGATATGGGATTCCTTTACATCTAATGATTAGAATAATAATACGGAGGACGAACTCGATGGTGCTTGCCAATTATTTAATGTTCTTTGGTTAATTGATAAATTTCCATTTGCCGATTGGCTGACTGACTTCAAAAAGAATTCAGGCTCGATTGGGTGCAAATGTCAAATAGACTATCGAAGTTCGAGCACTTGTACTAGAGCTATGGGGTTAATAGTATTGAGTTAGTTATATTGAATTGGTGGTTGAATCTCGGTAGTGGGGTCACTTTGGTATTGGTCCAGCCTCAGTCTTGGAAATGGTCTTGGCTCGGAGCCTCTTCCATGGGCAGAATATAATAATTTCTAACACTCTTTTTTATAATTAGTTTCGTTCTTTATCAACTGAATTGTTAGTTTGCAATATTTCAATAGCGAATGCTTCTTATAAGCAAGTTTTGTAGTAAAATCGTTCTTGTCCTTCATTTACTCCCAACGCAGACCATGTTGTTGTGACGAATAATGGTAAAAATGCAATTTTTCCACCACCAATAGTCAATTACATATGGTTTCATTCCATTTCCCTTCTCAAATCAACGATTATCGCCCGTTTTCCCTAGTAAAACTCCTTATCGAAAACCAAAGTGATTATTTTTCAAAATGCCTTGCGCGTATGAAAATTCCAGGCTGCTGAAGAAAAAGTTTCAAAAGGGTGGTTTTCCTTACAAACAACACAAACTCATGAATAAAGACATCGAACTTAACACTTTGCCCAGTCACAAGTCGGACGTTGAAAAGAGCGGCGAGTTTTCTCAGCAAAATTCCCGAAATTTATCAACACAATTGGTTCTATCACTCTTAATAAACTCGTTGGCTTCCATTGTTTGCTACATCAATTACGATCACTTGAAGTCAGTGCATCCTCTCTTTGCTCCCATTGCATTAGGGGCAGCTACAGCTGCGTTGGCGCAATCTCTAAACCAATATATTAAGTCCAAGTTTTCCTTGAACAAAATCGGTAAATTCTGTGTTTGGGGGATGATTAATGGTAGTTTTACCGTTTTATGGATAGATATCTTGATAAAGAACGTGGATAATTTGATCATTCGAGTGGTTGTCGATCAGCTAGTCGGTGCTCCTCTTTTCCAGTTGATCTTTACCGTATTAAACTCACTTTGGGACCATGGGGAATTAACTTATAGTACAAGATCAGCATACTTCAAGTCATTGAAATATAGTTATTGTTATTGGCCATTAGTTTCTTGTACTATTTTTGTGTTTATCCCGCAAGAGTCTATGTTTCCGGCCAACTGTGCTGCCAATTTGGTTTGGAATCTCATTCTAAGTAAATTATCGTAGTGCTAAATAAGGCACCGTTGGGATACTTTACAATTGCCACAACAACCAGAACAATCAGTACCACCTTACTACCACCCCTAAGTATCGTTTCCTCGAAGGTGGTTCCCCCAAAGGGTCAATCAATATTACAATTCGTCAATCAAATCATAAATTGAACCGCAAATGGAAGGACTTCATGTTTGTTGCTTCATTTTCTGCAATTTTGTTCTCTTACTTCCACTGGTAAGACTCTGCCATTTTTCCTTCCATTTGCCTGTTGATTCATATTTAATTCTAGGGTTATTATAGATATTTTCGCTCGAAGCGTCTTAATTATATTACATATATTCAATATAAATTGTACATTAAGGTGGCATTTATAACTAAACACGATGCTATGGAAGTATATTCATTTATTAAAGCTCTTCAATGGATCCTTCTTTTTCCCTCCATTCCGTTTCTTGTTGACTCTATGTTTCTTATTCTTGTGAAATGGCACAAATCCTAGTTTTCTCTTATCTTGTCTAGCACTTTCTGGCAATAAATAATCAGGAACTCTCTTCAAATGGGATTGGACTCTAGTTGGATGCAACTCTTTATCATGTCTTAAACTTGACAAATCTTGAGGGTTTTCTTCGAAGAACCTCTTCAACTTATCTGAATTGATTAACTCTTGTTTCAATTCCTTAACTCTAGCTTCTCTAATGGCAGTCTGGGTCACAGCTCTGAAAGCATCTTCAGATCTATACCTGAAACCTTCAACTTGCTTCATGTCAAACTGGTAAGGCTTGATTTCAAATCCATTCCGTGACTGTTGTTTGACAATTCTTTTCAAGATCTTGTCGTCTCTCTTGGCCGAAGCTAAGGTAGCAACTTTATGCTTATTGAACTCGTTGGTTGGAATGACAAATGACAATGCCATTCCTGACTTCCCTGCTCTGGCTGTTCTACCAATTCTATGGATGTATGCTTTTGAAGTAGTTGGCAAATCAAAGTTTAATACACATGCAACATTACGGAAATCTACACCTCGACTCACACCATATTCACGGTCCTTTTTAGTTTTCGACTTGGTAGCTGATTTCTTGCCTGAGACTTTATCTTCTACCTTGTCTTCTTCTTCGTCATCTTCTTCTTCGTCATCTTTTTCCTTGACAAAATCATTGGTTTCATCAGTAGCAATCAAAAGACTGTAGACATTCTTGTTGAATTCTTCTACGATATGTAACCGGGAATTGATTGGCAATTCACTATTCAAAATACAACATCTAATACCGAACTGTTCCAAGAACAATTTCAATCTATAACCACGGTCGATATTGTTGACAAATACAATGGATTTTCCTTTAATTAAGTTCAATTTGAAAATGACATAGGCGAGTAAGAATTTGTCGAATTCCGACGTCTTGGCGTAGAATTGTACCAAATTGCTCTGGAGCAAGTTTTCATCATTCAACTTGATGATGGCTGGTCTGGAACAGAATCTGGTCTTCAAATCGTTCAATTCATCATTTATAGTGGCTGACATAAGGTATGTTTGTAAGTTCTTCTTGATTGGCAAGAAGTTGGATAAGTTTTGTAAATCCTCCAAGTAGCCATAACTCAAGATCAAATCAACCTCGTCAATGACCAAATTTCTAACGTTGGATAAAGTTATCAAATCGCTATTCTGATTTTTCTGTAATACTTGAATCAATTTAGCCGGAGTGGAAATAACGATCTCCGGTTTGTTGATCAACAAGGAGTTCACCACTTGGTCACTCAAGTTAGAAGATAAATTAATCATATTGATCTTATTATTACTATACATCAATAATTTTTCAAAAAATTGGTATACTTGTTGGGACAATTCTCTAGTTGGCACAAGAATAATTGTATTGATAGAGTTTTGTAGTGATTCATTTGCCAATAAGTTCTGAAGAACGGGGATACAGTAGGCAGCAGTCTTTCCTGACCCAGTGGATGCTTTAGCAATAATATCTCTTTTCTCTTCCAATGCTAATGGTATAACACTAGATTGAATTAAGGTAGGGTTATCAAACCCTAATTGATCGATGGCCTGCAATAACCGCGCATCCAAATTGAAAGATTCCCAAGTAGTGGAATCATCAAGATACGCCTGTGAAGCTGAAGTAGTACTAGCTCCCATCCTTGTATTCTGACGATGTTTATACCAAGGGAAAGTAAGTTTGGTTTGGTGAATGGGAATTTTTTCAAGATGCTCATCGGTGTACTGCAGTTAATGCGAAATCTCGATTGGGAAGTTTGCAACCATCTGATGAACTGAGTGGAATGGCAGCATTGCCATAGTTTTTACGATACGGTGGTAATGTCAATAGAGTATTCATGGCTACAAATGGGGGAATATCATTTTTCTGATTTGGAATGGCCTCCTATTCCTATTTTTATTACCCTTCTCCAGAACTGTTAGTTGAGGTTACTTGGTTACTTATTTGAAACTAATTTTTAGGGTACCTCAGTCTAAGGGGTCTATTTATGTCGTTTACATTGATAATATCTTTTATTCCTTTGTTTTAAACTTATCTCAAGAAAGCATGTCATTTTGGTACCATCCTGGCTCGAAACGCAGACATGACCATACTATAAATAAAAGCTCATATAAAGAGATCTAATGCTTATGGATATACTCAAACTAATGTGTAGTCCATTTAATTGGTAGTAGTATACTATTTCGAATCAATTTTTAGTATTTTCTTGTTATGTTTATTTTTATTCATTTTGCAAATTATTATAAATTTTAATAATTTTAAATAATATATTGCAAAAATTTACAATCGAAATCCTGTTCATTATATTTCAATGTTCCACCGAAGTAGAGATGCTATATTCAGTAAAAGGGATCTGAATAGAACCATAAAGAGTTAAACTAAAAAGAGAGAATAGGTAGATAGAAATTCTAACTGATTAACATCCAAATTTGTTTTCAAGTTACAATTGGGCGTGTGGCGTAGTTGGTAGCGCGTTTGCCTTGCAAGCAAAAGGTCACTGGTTCGATTCCTGTCTCGTCCAAAATTACTTTTTTATTTCAACATTCTTTTTCATTATGCAAAAACTACTTTCGTTGAAGAAGCTCAACTAGACTCTTTATGATGCAGAAATGTATATTGAATGTAGATGTAGTGTGAAATGCTTATGGGTTGAAAGGTTCAACCACTAGATCTTTTGAATCATTAATTGAACTAGTCATTTCTGTAGATAAGATATCGTGGCTTGGACTAGTAGTTGGGTTTACAGTTGCTGTTGTTGTAGACCTAATGGAATTTGAATTGGAAAGTTGCGGCCCTGAAAGTGGAATAGGCTCCTTGTTCTTCGAGGCATGATTTCGATTGACACTGTATCTATTAAAATATATTGAAGAACTGGATTGACGCCTTCCTGTGGGTATGCTTAAGTCAATGCCTGGACTCGCTCTAGCTGGAATCGACTTCCTACACTTGATGGCCCTTTTAAATATAGAAGGTGCATACTCTGCCTTCTCTAAATCGTTGTTAGGAATTTCCAAAGAATCTTGATCATCTTGAATGCCAGCTATTTTTCTCTCCCTCTCAGAGGGTTCGCCCATACCATAAACTGGGAAAACATTCTTTGGAGATTTTCCTACTTTACTCCTCATACTAAATCTAGAAGTTCCTGTCACTCTAGAAGAGGTTAGCACTAAACGATTTTCGGATTGCGGATAAAATTCCGTCAAGGATGAATCTTCAAGTTGACTTTCTTCTTCCATCAGTAAACGATCATGGGGAATTTGTGTTACTACTCTGGAATCCATATTTTGTTGAGGTTGTTCGTCCTTTAGCTCAAAGTTTGGTAAGTTCAATTTCTTTTGATCCTGCTCCACAGAAAATATATGTAGAAACCAAACAATAACTACGCCAAAAAATGATCCACCAATGATATTTCCAAGAGTGACTGGTAATAGTACTTTCCAAACAGTGGTTCCTAAAGAAATTGGCGAATGATTCATATACCCAAGGATTAGTACTGTCATATCCGCTATTGAATGCGAGTAGCCAATGTAAACGAAAGAAAAGGTTGGTAACACCAACATGACAAATTTTACATGTAAAGGTCGAACCATTAGTTGTAAATAGATAGCTAGGCAAACAAAAAAGTTCCCTGCCATACCCTTCAATAAGTTTTGAGTGAAGGAGAACGATGACTTTGAAGCAACAATTTCTATACTAGCTTCTACAAAGCTGGCATCTCTGGAGATATGAGTTAAATCACAGAATAACGCACAAACAAAAATATTGCCCACAAGATTCAAACTCCAGCTCACTAGCAAGCTAACTACAAGATCTATAGGGCCAACAGCTCTTCTACATATTGCAGTACTGAAGAATAAAATGTTGGAGTTGAATAGATCAGCTCCCATCACCACAACGAAAAATAGTCCGATGGCATAGAAAATACCAATGAATAACTTGACCAAACCAGGAGATTCATAAAACAACGACAAACAACCAGCTTCTATCATTACGTGCAATATACCACCGGTTGAAAACAACAACCCTCCAAGGAATGAATTCACCGCTAGCGTATCTGGTCGTAGTCTTGCTTTCTTCATGGCAGTGGCCACTACTGCCAAAGCAGTCTCATATGTTGTAAAATAGTCATCCCCCATCGATATACCAATAGTGTGAATAACCAACTACCAAGAGCCGACTTGGTTCTTGTTCAAATCGGTTGGAAAGTCACGCAACATATCCGAACTTTCGGGTAATGCTCATCGCCGTTTACGTACCTACAAAAATTGAAAATACTCCCTCCGGAAATGGGCCGTAAGCTGTACCAAAAACTGCTACTTCCGGCCGAAAATAGAATAAATACAAAATAAGATACCCAATGTAGACTGGGAGTAAAACAAAGATTGTACTCCAATAAGAGTGGTACTTTAATAGGAAACAAAACCGAATTCGTTCCTGACACTATATCAATACTGCAATATGACAATGAAACTATAGAGAATTTGTAGATGCAGCCCATCCTTCGCCTAAGCAATGCAGAATGGGGGGTGCGTTTGATTCAATGGAAGAAAAAATCGTACATTACTGAGGAAAAAAAAGAGGATAAATAAGCGTGGTTTAGGACTGTATAGTTTTATGTCTATTAGTTACTTGTGGCTTGTATTTACAATTAGGATTAGTAGTGGATAAGTAAACCGTTTAATCGACTTTGTAGAGACTTGAACACTCAGTCACATTTAATTAGTAAATCAATTCAAACACTAAAAAACTACCAATTAACACCAATACAATAGACGTGATACGTTTGAAATGAACATTAGGATAAACCGTAAATATTCTTCAAAGTACTTGACTTGGAATTGTTAAAGTTCTAGACGGAGCAATGAATGTAGGAAGGTTAGTGCGATCCTAAACCAAGTAGGAAGGAATTGATAGCATACGATGCTTAGGAAAGCTATCTGAAAGTTACAATCGCAGCAAAGTGTAGGAAGAAATCAGGTAGCTGCTGAAATATGAGCCTTAATTTATGATTTGATATCCAGCTGAAAAGAACCTTTTTGGTCTTAATGAGATGGCTGTAGTAAAATTGCAGTAAGTTGCTATTGGGTGGAAGTGGACAAGAATAGTGACTAAATTACCCACTGATTAATGAATTTATTACTCATGCTCTCTAAATTGCGAAAATGGTTGGTTAACTGGCAATATGTACCTTGGACAAGAGCTGTAAATCACCACTGGAAACCGTGAATTAAGGATGTTAGAGCGTTAAATGTTTCGAACACTTACTAATTACCTGACGAAAGAACACTCTAAGTGCCATGTAATTCGTCTGACTCTTTGTTTGGAGTTTCGTGGATCGTCACATCTTTCAAGACAGATTTCAATTTTATAGAATCTTTGGCTTGTTGGATTAGATTCTTAAAATCATGATGATAAACCTGATTCCACTGTTTAACCAGAAAATTCTTGTCTGTAATTGATTTATTGCTTAACGAATTTCGACTACTGAATAAATCTGCTGTTCCATTTCGAAATGCCAGGTGTGACAACTCCCATTTATTTAGATTTTGCCTTAGTATTTTCTCATCAATAGGTCTAGAACTATCTAGATTTGAGTTATAGATCACGTAATACTGATTGTATCGTAATTCTAGTTGCATTCGAGACCCAGAAGTTGGTAATTTAATGCTAGCCAATTTTTCCTTTAGCTTTGGTGTAGTCAAAGATTGGAAATCTAGTTTTGATAACTTCTTCGTCTCCAAATTATGCTTATGCAATTCTTTAAAATAAAAGTCCTTATGACCCAACTCTGTGGGAGTGGCAGTAGAGATATGCTTTGAAGTAGGGGACGAAATTGAATGTGAAGATGAAGACGATTTGAAAAATGAAGAAATAGATGATGCAGAATTTGGTCGTTTCCTAGGTTTATACGGCGGAGTAGGTTTACCTAGTAAGCAGTTATCAATATGCTTCGCTCTCAAGAAACTCTCAGGCATCTTGGTGCAACAGACGGGACATTCGACCAAATCAATTTCTGCATCCATTTTCATTCGTTTATTTGATAGCTCCACGGGAGAACTGGACCGTTTGTGAATGTCGTCGTCAGAAATTTCAATCACATCATCACAACTAGACAGATCACCCATGGTGACAGGGGATTGTACTGAGGGATCATGGGACTCCTTCTTTAGCAACTGCAAAAGATGCGGTCTAATAGACGTGAAACAAGTAATAATTTCTTCTAGTAATAGATCACGACGTAAATTACTCTCAAAGAGCTCCACATTACACAAGGGACACCTACTACTTGTCAATAAATACTGCCTTATACACTGAGAGCAAAATGTATGATTACAACTGGTAATAACTGGGGCATGGAAGAACTCTTTACAGATATAACACCGATTCAAAGAATCCAATTCCGACAACACTGGCAATTTGGTTTCATGCCAATCACCAGGATCAGACACGTTGGCTATATTGTTCTGAAACGGATTGGATGTCATGATACAATCAATTGACAGAATAGAATCAATACTCGTCTTCGCGTAGTGAAATTTGACGTCTCATCTCGCGACAAGAATATGGCGATTGCGACAATTTTAGGTTTATCAATATTCAAACTATATATTGTATATACAAGTTGTAAATAATCTATAATTCGTCATGGTCTATGATCTTTGATTTTGTTACTGTTCTTGTGATTCTCTTGATCACTTTTCTCTTTGTAGATGGCGTAGGAATGCTAGTGATGGATGCGATATCAGTTGAAGATACGGAAGATGGGGTAGTTTCAGCAGATGCATTGGTAGATGACGATTGCGATTCAGTTGATTGGGTGATATCGGAACTCAAGGTATTCTCTAATGATGAAGGAACACTAGATTCTGGTTCTGAAAGTTGTTTTACAATAGGTTTAGTAGCTGGTTCAGCAACTGGTTCAGCAACTGGTTCAGCAACTGGTTCAGCAACTGGTTCAGCAACTGGCTCAGCAATGGGTTCAGCATTTAGTTGAGCAACTGGTTCAGCAATTGGCTCCGCAACTGGCTCAGCTACTGGTTCAGCTACTGGTTCAGCTACTGGTTCAGCTACTGGTTCAGCTACTGGTTCAGCAACTGGTTCAGCAACTGGTTCAGCAACTGGTTCAGCAACTGGCTCAGCAACCGGTTCAGCAACTGGTTCAGCAATTGGCTCAGCAACTGGCTCAGAAACTGGTTCAGCAATGGGCTCATCTATTTGAACTTCAGCAGACTCAGAGACGACAACATCTTCAGCTTGATCCTGCGCTGGAATTGCTTCCCTCTCTCTGATTTCAGACAGATAAGCAAGAGGTTCGGGAACCGAAGTAGCAATTTTTCCACCAATTGTTCCGGTGCTCGACTTCTTAGTTTCAGTTATGGATATCTCCACAACTTCTTCAACCACTTCTTCAACTTCTTCAACCACTTCTTCAACCACTTCTTCAACCACTTCTTCAACTTCTTCAACTTCCTCTATTTCTTCAACTTCCTCTATTACTTCAACTTCCTCTATTTCTTCAATTACTTCTTCAATCACTTCTTCAACTTCTTCAACTTCCTCTATTTCTTCAACTTCTTCTTCAACTTCTTCTTCAACCTCCTCAACTACTTCAACTTCCTCAATTACTTCAACTTCCTCAATTTCTTCTTCAACTTCTTCAATCACCTCTTCAATTTCTTCTTCACCTTCTTCTTCAACTACCTCAACTTCCTCAACTTCCTCAACTTCTTCAACTTCGTCTTCTACCTCCACCAATCTCTCAACTTCTACACTAGCTGAGGAAATAGCTTCTTGCACAATTTTCACTTTACTTTTGGGAATATTGGTTGCCGACGGATTTACATCTTCAATGATAGTAGTTAAATAATTGCTTTCATCTTTAAAAAAAGACTCGCTATTAAATTCAGGGTCCACAGTGAACTCGTCTATGTTTTTAGTAACCACTTTCACAATATCACCAATTGTAGAGTCAATTGATACGTACTCAGCAATGGAAGTCTGAGAACTACTGACAGTTTCCGTATATTCCAAATCAGGAGAAACAGTTGAAACATATGTTGATTGTTCTACTTTTGGAATATAGGTAGATCTACGAGTTCTAGTTGTAAATTCTGAACTTGTGAGTATTGGAGCCGGTGGTTCAATATTTTCAACTTCTGCTTCAAAATACTCTTTCGATACATCATTGTTATCTGCTTGTAATCTGCCTTTAATAAACTCGTATCCCGCAGTACCATAAATTAGAGCATGATTATATCCAATCTGTCCGTATTGTGTAGATAATTGTATAGCCTGTTCCAAATGACCAGATTCATGACCTTTTTGCAAAGCTATACCAATGATGGCAACTAGCAATATTGTGAACAAGTATTGGATAATGGTTCCAATAGTTGATCTACCATTGGCAAAATTGTGTGGTAATTTGAACACATGAAGAGAATTTGCAGCCGACCCTGTAGCTAATTTTGTACCATTTGGAGAAAATGCAACACTAGTAATAGCGAATGGATGCAATTGTTTGAAAGTTTTCAATACTTTGAAATTGGATAATTTTATGATAGTTATAGATAAATCGTTACCAGCAACAGCAATCAAATTCTCCGGAATGTTGATATCAATTGCTACGATATTTTTGAAAGCTTTAGAAATTACAGTTTGCCTCAAGATTTTCTGTTCAGCAATGGAATAGTGAATAAGGACGGCACCACCGTTTTTAGCAACCTTTTCACTGGCTGCAATGATAACGTTGGAATCATCAATGAATTTAATTTTAGAGAGCCTGTATGGCTTCAAAGCTTCAGTCAATTTCTTGTTGGTTGTAGATGAGCTAACTACATCTCCAGTAACCGTGGAAAGTAATTCGATGGAACTAGGAGTGATATAGCACAAAGTCTTACCCTCATCAGCCGCAGTCAATTGGAAATCCTTAATCTCCGTATTGGATTGAGGGTCGTGACATTTGGTAACTTCTAAAGTCTCAGGATTGAAGATTTGGATTTTGGATGGGATTTTAGATGTCATAAAACATCCAACTGATTTGCTTAATCTAACCACTTTGGGATAGTCATCAGCATTGAAGTCTTCCTCCAATTGAGCCGCATCGACAAATCTCAAATGTTCTTCGTTGGTAAACACGTATTTCCGCAAGTTATTATTGATATTCATCGACTGGATCAAATGAGACGATTGATTACACCCAACAAAAACATCGTATTCGTCGCTTTCTCCTTCGCCAGACTTGCAAATATCCAAACACTGTGGGGAATCCTCGTTAGAAGGTAAGGTGATCTCCCGGAACTTCTGCAACCTCCTCTTGCTATCTTTTACTTTGAAACTACATTTGACCACCGTGATCTTGTTGGCAATACCGTTGTTACCTTCTCCACCACCACCGGCCACAATCACCGTCTTGTTGTTGACAAACTTTGCCCCAAGAATGGGGTACCCTAAATCAAGAGTGGCTGATTCCTTCAATGACATGTTAGTCTACTGGAGCTGGTACTACGTGGTTCTTTGTAGTCTTGAAAATTTATGGAGCCTCTAGAAGAATGTCGTAAGGCGCGGCCAGTGACAGCCTGTTGAGAATGGTGATTTGCGAGAACAATGGCCTGAGGGTATATATGGTAGCGCCACCGAAAATGCCTCTATATTTGGCGGTGGATGCAGTGGAGTTATGGCTGGATCTAGTGAGGCGATAGCGACAACAACAGACAATCAATATTGCAATAGGTTCAGGAAGGAGTGTAATTGACTAATGAGCAAGTCAGCTTTATCAATACTGTCGCATGTAGCGCACGGGTATGTAGGAAACCGTTGTATTGTATTTCCGCTTCAGTATGTCGGGTGGGATGTCGATGCTATCAATACCACCAACTATTCGAATCATCCGGGGTATGGCAGTTTTCGAGGGTTGCCCAGCAATGGACAGTTGGTAGAAGATATATTACAAGGGTTGGATGCTATCTTGAATGTAGAGAATTATGGTATGATCTTGACAGGGTACTTTCCCAACAGTGGGCTTCTCGATATTACGTTTGAAAAGTTGGTTTTGATGGTTGGAGAGATGGGTAAAGTGCCGTGGGTATTCGATCCGGTGTTGGGAGATGGTGGAAGATTATATGTCCCTAGCGATGTTGTTCCCATGTGTAAACGGGTGTTGGCCAGTGGATATATAAGTTTGGCTACTCCGAACCAGTTTGAATTTGAAATATTGACTGATTGCAAAATTACCGATTTGAAGTCGTTAACCTGTGCCATTGAGAAATTTCGTCAATTATACAAGGTAGAAAATGTGGTGGTGTCATCCATGAACTTGAATGAAGAAATGATAGCTGTGGGGTTTAATCAAAGGGAAATATTCTATTTCCCCATTGAAAAAGTCCCTTGTCATTTCAATGGAAGTGGTGATTTGTTTGCAGCTTTGCTAGGAAATGCATTTTATGAAAATGACTGGAAATTCACGCCTCAGGTAGTAGGCGACGCTCTAGTGAAGATTCACAATATTTTGCTATATACTTTTAACCAAGCTACAAAAGACAATACCACTGTCACTACAATTAAAGATTTGAATATTATTGGTCTGCGGAACTTCCTCTTGCAAGATAACAGATCTGAGCTTATGCATAAAGTTGTCCATATCAAACCATAATCTACGTATAAGATTCTCCAATCTTTCTAGATACAAGTTATAACGGATAGACCAACCACCAAGAGGTCCAGATTCATGAAGTTGAGAGGATTAGAGGATCA
This sequence comes from Suzukiozyma sphagnicola, assembly GCA_030569075.1. NCBI lineage: Eukaryota > Fungi > Ascomycota > Pichiomycetes > Serinales > Debaryomycetaceae > Suzukiozyma > Suzukiozyma sphagnicola. The sequence continues at coordinate 113,089 of JAJMJR010000024.1, read as the reverse complement.
GAGGTTTAGAGGTTCAGAGGTTCAAATCTAGCAAGATCGACAACGGAGGCACCACAAACCCCCATCACAACAAATAGTCTGAACTGATTCCTTTTCTTCGCTATACAAGATATCCTGTGTCATAGTGTATAGCACACTTCATCCTAATACAACTGCAGTTGTAGCTTACCAAAAAAGATATTTTCTTTACTACAAGAATCCCCTACCCTACACCTCTACTGTAGAATAACTTCCCCAAACAAGCCCACACAGACTGTACTACTTTACCACCAATACTAGCGGTACCTTGTCATTCTCGCTAGCTCAGCTTCACTAATGGAGCAAGGTCGTGGCTGGGCCACGCGATAACAAAAGATCATACAAATTGAATTACGTGATAGCCAGAAGATATCGATACTTTGCTATATTTTACAATACTTTAATCTGTGGCTATCGAGCGTGTTGTTCTAACATGAAAGGTTTACCTATAAATTCTGCTAATGTCAAAAAAAAATCAAAAAAAATCTGGATCTTTCCTGTTGGTTTATCATTGTTATTAGTTATACTATTGCTAGCGAAGGGCAACTATCAGATATGGGATAGCTTTGTGGAAGCTTATGACCATATAACACCGCTAGGAAGCATTCTTGATACTTTTCATACTACCTTTGTCTCATCGTATGTTGGCGGTGCCTTGAACTCTGAGCTGGATCTGCTGCCGCCACCGTTGGATTCAGCACCAGTCGAGTTGTCACCCCACAAGAAGTTTCAGTTGAAGCACATCTTGCACCATGGAACCGGTAAGTCCTATCGTACTAGTAAACGGTTGGACATTACTCCTCAATTTCTACAACTCAATCAGAATTACTTTGATAAGTTGGTGACAAGGAATCTCAATCCAATAGAGTCAGTTATGGTCAATTCGTCCGACTTGCAGTCTGTCTATGATGAGGATGACTGGCCCAAAGCTTTTGCCCACGAAAATCCATTCACGATCAATTTGCCCATTAAAGAATCTTATTCAACAAACAAAATTACGAGATTGAAAGATCGCCATGTGCCCAATTTTATAAATAACTATCTTACATTTGTTAGACAGAATCAAAAGAAGAAGAAATTGATTAATCTGATTCATCTTGAGTGGGAAGAGATGGATGTTTCTGTGCCAGATGTCAAGAATAAAGACACTTTGGTTTCTCTTGCCTTAATGTCATCGAATGCCTATGTTAGGCTTCCCCTTGATAAAAAGAAGAAGGAAGATTCAGATTGGAAGGATGTAATTGGTTGGACACCTGATGAAGATGACGATAATATTAATTTTGGATGGGATGATATTGGCCTCCGAGGTCATGTATTCGTTTCCGATGACAATTCCACCATTGTAATTGGGATAAAAGGTACATCTGGTGCAAGCTTACCAGGTGGTGGAAGTGACGAAACTGGTGGTAACGATAAAACCAATGATAACCTATTATTTTCTTGTTGTTGCGCAAGAATAGGATATATGTGGAGTACAGTTTGTGATTGTTACGATTCTACTTATACGTGCAACCAAGATTGTTTAGAAAAGGAATTAATTCGAGAAGATCGTTATTACCAAGCTGTATTAGAACTTTATGGTAATGTGACTCAAATTTATCCTCCAGAAAAATATAATTATTGGGTTACAGGACATTCATTAGGTGGGTCATTAGCTTCATTATTGGGACGAACCTTTGGAATACCTGCTGTAGCATTTGAAGCTCCTGGAGAGCTTTTAGCTACAAAAAGATTACATTTACCTCAAGCTCCAGGGTTACCCAAATATATGGAGAATATTTGGCACATTGGAAATACTGCAGACCCAATATATATGGGAGTTTGCAATGGAGCATCGTCCTCATGTAATATTGCTGGTTATGCAATGGAGACAGCTTGCCATACTGGGGTACAGTGTGTTTATGACGTTGTGAATGATTTAGGATGGAGAGTGAATTTGTTAAATCATAGAATTCATACGGTAATTGATGAGATCATATTGAAATATAACGATACTCCGACATGCATAGAACAACCGCCATGTCGTGATTGTTTCAATTGGAGATTCATTAGCAAAGATGACGATGAAGAAGACGAGCCCTGGCTACCCAATCCGTTAGATCCTCATAGGAGACCTCAGTCCTCTTCTACGACTTCTATAGAGTCTACGACCACTCCTTCAAAAACTAAGGATCACAGTAGAAGCTCCAGCCAGCCAAATGAATCCCTGTTACCGGACGAACCTCCCAAAACCTGCTTGGAAAGAACATGGTATGGTTGGTGTGTTAAATGGGGATATGATGACGACGATGATAAGTTAGGAGAGAATAGAGACTAGGAACATTATTATATGGAAGTGAATATGATAAGGAAATTAATAGAAGATTAGAAATGACTACTCTGGAGTTTTAAGTTTGTAATTAATAAATACAATGATTAAAATATTGATAAGAATCAAGGCTGTTTGCTTATGTAGATAATTTACCAAAAGAAGAAGAAAGTACCCAAGCATCGTTGTGCAACCAGAGATCGACCATCTACTTTCATATACCTATTAGCTTGACCAAAAATAGATGCACCGCCCCTGGCAATGTATATAGGCTAATAATAGATTGAATGATGGTATGTTTCACCTCACCGGCACTTGGTGCTAAGGGAGGAGGAAGGGGTACATTGCTTGGAACAGGACGACTAAGTCCAGAGGTCAACATAAGATCTGAGCCAATACAACCTATATTTGTGGAGATCTTAGTGCTGTAAGCAACTCATAGTGCTTGCTCAGGACAGGTTTCCTACACATGCCATATGGACAACAATCTATAGTTACTTCAGGTCAATACGGCGTAGTCACTAGATGCATACAGTATACATTATGCCGAGAACATGAGATGGTGCAACAAGTATTAGCAGTAGCGCAGTTGCTAGCCAGTGCAGCAGCAGAAAGCACACTTCATGGAGTCAACATAGCCTCTGTATCTGTTGTAGTTGCTTCAATCTGTCACCTACTAAGCACTACAAACTAGGTAAAGTAGTAAAAGAATGAACATCAATGGTAGCGCAAACAATGGCAAGTACAACCACAAGCATGACGTGCACATATGCATCCGAGGATATTGCGGCTGTTTACAAAGAACTACAGTTAGTGAGCAACAATGCAACTGCCGTTGTCCATCGAACGACGCCCACACACCCAGCTACTGCTACAGCAAATTCCATTCACCCCTACCCAATTCAAACGAAATAAAAAGACCAGGTAACTGAAATTTTCACCGCGCACGTGACCGGCTGGTTCGTCCCATTTAGGCAAAGCAGAGGACTATTTGAACCGATATTGACATCATCCAAGCAGTAGTGTTTATAAATTACTTAATTAATAAGGAGATGGACTGCAGACAACCCAAGGCATAGCAAACCACCAACTTATCTATGCAAGTGATACTGTAGGCTGTATAGGTTGCTACATGTACTGAGGAATTTTACTATGTGAGTCGGTTCACATTATTTATATACTTTACCATTATGGATATGTGATGATATTTCCTGCTTGTGTACAGGCACAATATAAAATTAGATTAATGATATAATTTTACCGTAAGGTGATGTTTTTTTAAGTTGTTTTTTATTTGAAACTTTGCAAAGACTTTTGGATATTTCTGTTGTGTATTGATACAATTGTTGAACCTCAGTGGATTAATTTTTGTTACCGTAGTTAAATCGCATTTAGTTATACTCCAAGCGGAATACATATCGTTATTACTATCGTTGTTAGGTTAATTTAATATGAGACTTATTCAGACAGTGCTTAATTTAGTGCTTTTGGCTGGTGCCATCCTTTTGTTGATCTTTACTATCTTATCTGGGTCAACCAAGAGTAGTCCAATCAATCAATTTTATTGGATCCAAGCTGATACTTCAGCTATTCCAGGAGCTTACGCTACTTCCAGATGGACATTCTGGGGTGTGTGTGATGCTGCCAACTTGAACGATTGTCATTTGGGTCCAGCTTACCCAATTTCTCCAGTTGACAACTTTGACACTGTTCAAAACGTTCCAGCTAACTTTGTTAGCAACAGAGATACTTATTGGTACTTATCCAAATTCTCCTTTGCTTTCTGTTTGATTGCCATTGCTTTCACTGGATTTGCTTTCATTATTGATATCTTTGGTTTATGTTTCACTCCAATTGATAAAGTTGTGGCCTTTTTAGTCACTCTTGCTCTTATCTTTGATGCTGGATTTGTTGCTTTCCAAACTTCCGTAGTTGTATTAGCTAGAAATTCTTTCAAAAGTGCCAACGTTTCAAACAATGTTCCTACCAAATTAATGGCTCTTATTTGGACCTCATTTGTCTGTATCTTGTTAGTTTGGATTAACACCATCGGTGCTACTATTACTGCTTCATTCAAGAAACACATGCAAAGAGTGAATAACCCAGATGCTGAATATTACCCACCAGCTCCTCAAGCTGCTGCCGCCTCTGGTCAATTACCAATTAATGATGAATCTAGTTTCACCAGAGCTACTGTTCCAGAAACTAAAGAAGAAGACACTAACAGTGGTGGTATCAGATTTTTCAAAATCAAGAGAAACCAAAAGACTAGTGATGAGGAATCGGTATAAATCTAACCTTTTGATTACATAAATCCCTACCGCATTGAAATTACCTAGTGATTATTAACTACTCAATTAATTGCGGTTTATTAAAACGGTTTAGCATTTTTTCAATAAGGATTCAATTTTCCAATGATCATACCATTTATCATACAATCGACGTAATTCTAGTTCTACTGTTATGTTGATTATTATACTTTTTACTATTCGTATCGGTTTTGTTACTATTTCTTGAAATTAATTACTTTTGTAATTATTAATATTTAATTTTGTATATTTTTATGTTTTTAATAAATACCTTCCAAAAATTGGTAGTTTTAACATGTATGGAAACGAGCTTAGTAGGACACAAGATTGCGCTATTGGTGAAAGGACCAAAGCTAATCGAGGGAATTAGAATCGATGAAACGGTTCAGAAAGGTTGAACGGGTTGAATCAGTTGAATGGACATAGAGAAGGGGTTGAATGAATTGAGAGTACTACTGTAGAGTATGACTGTTGCGATCGCTTGGATGCTAATAACGGTGTACGTAAAGAAGAAGAGCTAAAGAATCACAAAACAATGGTTTTCAAATCAATTAAAACGCAAAGAGCCAATATGAGCTTGGATAAAGTAGATCAGGTACTGAAAAGAAAGAAACGACCATTATGGCGGACACAGTCCCAACATTGAACAGTGGAACGATTGTTCCCTTTTCCCTAAGCTTTTGGGAAAGAGGGGACTCACAGAAAAGAATACACCCCAGAACTGCTACCACTAACCACTAACCACTGCAGAGTAGAACAGGAGGATATACAGTATAGCAGCGCTTCATACAGAGCAACTACAGTGAAGCCAGGTAAAAATAGCTACAAGTGGTCAACAAGCTATAATTAGTCTAGCGAAGCATCGGATTATTTGTGACGTCAGGAAAGTTCTATGCATACAATGAGGAGTGATGAATGAATCTACGTAACCATGGGGCCATTCAATGCACCAGCGACAATTTATCAACCAATAAAACCTGCACTGTTTATGCTTCTATACTATATTCTCCTACTGCAATCTACTGCTATTCATACTCGTGGTTCCGACCATCGGAACGAAGGATCTTCTATGCTGAGCAATCATACGGCTATTCGGAGAGTAGAACCATACCACTAGTGTCAGTCGCAATCAATAGGGTCAGTCCCAATCGATAGTGTCCAGTCACTATCAATCGTGTAGTATAAGCGTAGCCTAGGCTGTAATGACATTAGCCACTGTAGAATAGTGACTGCTTACTCACCTTAGTAAAAGTAATCCCACAAAAGTGTAGCCTTGCTCGATGACCTGTTGCAGTCATCCAGTTCAATTGTCTCACAACATAGTAGTACTAAAGCTATATCGCCGATGGCCGCGTGGTACTACTATTTTCACACCACTTAAAACCTAGTGCTAACAATAGCCAGACCACAGGGAAAGGCTACTTCCACCCCCTTTACAACCGGAACAAATATTTTTTATTAGTCTATATATGAGAACAAAGTTACAACCTTCGTAAAATTGTAATTTGTCCTTCTTTCTAGTGTTTTTCCATTGTTATTAATTCTGTACCACTTGCTGTTTGTTTCATGTCTAGTTAACCATGCCAACTACCGAGAAACACCATCATAGTTTTCGGAACTTATTCAGAAAGCAAACCTCGCTTTCTCCATCGTCTAGTTCCACTACCCCGTCTACGTTGTCATCGTTGTTACACCACGATAAAGATGACAAGGCGATAAGCACTAGCGACAAGAAACATCCTCACCCTACCAATAAGTTATCCGCACATGGCAATAGTTTGGAAGTGGCTACTTCCAATGGACAAGACATTGAGGAAATGGCCAATTTGACCCATAGCTCAATTTCAACTACGCCAGTGCAATCCGTCGCCACCACCCCCATCGATGTGAAACTGATTAGTAAGGCCAGCGACTTAAACGCTTCCAAACAGTCACCAAAGTTATCCAGAGCGTCATCGCATTTATCAATGAAACGGAAACCTTCCGTCCCTTCAAGAACAAGATCCAACACCGATTTGATGCATCATCCCCCACCGAAAGAATTAAAAAAATTATCCAAAGCAGAAACCGTGGCCCACTTAAACCATTTGAACAATAAGAATTCCCACCAAGCGCAATTTCGTAAAGAAAACCATATTTCCACTCCAATTTCTTCCTGTGCTTCCATTGACAAAATCATTTATAATCCGTTTGGAATGAACAAAACTGCAACTGTAGATGTACCTAAAAACACCTCTTTTTATTTATCGGGTGGTTTAGATCACGAAAAGGTGTTAGCCAATCCGGTGGCCGATCCAAATGATTACCTCCCTGAAGATTTGAAGCAGATTCACGTTAATCTTTTAGACGATTTTGAAATTGATCTTTCAAAGAACAAATTGGGTGATGGTGGTTCATCAGATGTTAGAATTATCAATGCAATTGGCCATAAGCGTCAAGTATTTGCGTTAAAAAAGTTTACTTTATTAACCAAAGAAACGGATGAAGAATTCTATAAAAGAGCTATTAAAGAATTCATTTTATCGAAACATGCTGGTGCTTCAAGACATGTTATCGACACCTTAGCAATGGTAAGAATTCAATCTCAAAATAACTTAACAAGAGGTTGGGGTATCATTATGGAATTTTGCGCTGGTGGAGATTTATTTAATTTGATTACTAGACCTGGATGGAAACGGTCTCCCTTAGCCGAAAGATATTGTATTTTTAAACAAATCTGCTATGGGTTAAAATATTTACATGAAAACGATATTGTGCACCGTGATTTAAAGCCAGAAAACGTTTTAGTTGATGCAAATGGAATTGCCAAGTTATGTGATTTTGGTGTTAGTGACTATGGTCATGAAGTTCATGGCGATTTGCTGTCACCGATAAAATTGTCAACTGCGTATGTTGGTTCTCCACCATATTCACCACCCGAAGTTATGATTTTAAAAGACAAATCTCATTCTGAATTAAAAGCATTTGCTTATAATTCTTTTAAAATGGATTATTGGGGATTGGGAATGTTATTGTTCAGTATCACTTATTCCGGCGTTCCGTTTCAAAAATCATCTCCAGAAGATCATGGATATCGGGAATATAAATTCTCGCATGAAAGATACAATTCTGATCATCCTAATTTTAAAATAAATAAAGGCTACAATAAGGGCCCTGGCTCAGATTTTAAATGGGCTGCAAAATTTGAAAACATGGGAGCATCTAGAGTTGCATGGAAATTATGTGATCCCTCTGTTCAGCATAGATATGATTTAGATTTACTTTTCAATGATCCATGGTTTCAATCACTCGAGATGTGTATATATGAACATCCGGAACAAGATATTTCTCCAGTTGTATTTCCAAGCACAAGTTCTACTAATTATAGAACTGCATCGATCAGTTCTGCTGCCACTTCAAGAAAAAACAGTGTTCAAGATGATGGACCCCATACTCCGTTCAGATCAATGTTGGATTTAGCAGATTCGGGGAACATACCGTCTAATACACTTGCTGTTAGCCTCAAACCCGATTCTGCCTCTATCCACTCATTTTCATCATTAACAAATACTTCACCAAAATTCGAACCCGAAGTTGGTAAAACTTCTAGCAGTTTATTTGAGCATAATCTTAGAATAGATTCTGATACATCACATGAAGAGTTAGCCCCAGTTAAGGAGTTACCATCCAACTTGACTAATGGTGACCTATTGGCACCAGTGGAGGAACATTCTACTTTGAATACGCTTAAAGATCTAGAGCAGAAATTGCCTACAGAACCATTACCAGTTGATGAGATACAAGTGACTGACAATAAGCATTTTCAACCTACTCCACCACCCAGTCGTAGTATTACCAATAGTAGTTTTGCTACTAAGACAATAGCATCTACAACCTCATCGGCATCAATATCTCCACAAATATTCCCAACCTCACAACATCCAGATTCTAATATCTCTAACATTTCATTAGTTGAATGTAATAGAAAGATCTTGAGACTGGCTACTGGTTTAAGTATTAACGATAAAACTAAAATGTGCGAATTGGGCTACAAAATAAAGAAGCATCATCATTTAGAAGTTTCGAATGTTGCAAAATCTGGGTCAATTAGAAGATAAACAGACGTATACATGATTTAAAACTATTTTTCAACATAGAATAAACAATTGGATAAAATGGACGGTTACAGATGAGTATACCTGTTTTTAAGTAAATACAAGATATACTATAGACATAATGTATTTGAATAATTGCTTCTTATTCCTTAAAGATGGTCTGCCATGAATTGTCCGACATAATAGAACTTGGTTATTAGCTAGAAGTTTAAAAGTAAACGTGTTGCAATAACGTTTGATTTTGCTCTGTACAGTTTAATTCTAGTGATTTGCAAGATTTCCAATGCAATCTACGTTGTGTATCACAGAAAATAGATCGAATGGGAAGTACTAATGGGAATCTCCCGCCCAATAGAAAATATGTTGGAACCTCGTAAATGTTAGGCAGAAGGTGTATAGTCATCTACAAACTTATGATAACCTTGCATTGAATCAGGCGTAGAATTTCGTATTTAATGGCAATGTCATTTGCCAAGCGTTATAGTTCCTTCCTTGCTTGTTCTGAAAGCATAATTGACCAGAAAGAGGGGCTGCCCTATCGTATATTCTGGTTTGCTTTAGCGGTAGCCATGTTGACGGAGCGCAATTGACAACGTGATAGAGAATTACTCCAAAAAATTAAAAAGAATTGCTGCAAAATGGATTAAGTATCTTGGCAAACGTAGTACTTGTAGGATAGATAGCGTAAAGCCTTTAGAAAGAATGACCATCGTATTTCCATTGCTAATCATACTCCACCCGAAATCAGCACAGATTGAAGAAGGACTAAATTACAGATATTGGAAGTCTATTGAATTGGTGGGGAATGCAGATCATTTCAATTGGGGTTATTATTTATCACTAGTTAAGTGACTTGCCAACTAGTAAACTCTGATAGCGATGGGATGCTTCCACGAAGTGGGGAGGGAAGCTCAAAATGGATCTTGGTAAAGGAATGCGGCAGAAGTCCCAAGAACTGTGCTACGATCTACTACAGTACTGGAAAAGATATTGTAAGCCACATCATCTATCAAAGTGCAAGTGAAACGAAGTCATCTACAACCAGTTTAGTTAAGAGTAGCATGGGTTTCATTTAGTCTATGCTCATCGCTGCATTTTATATCAAATTCTATATTCAAACTTACATAGTAGTATTTCGATAAATGTACATTAGAGAGAGAGAATACCGTATTAAAAATAACCTAATTAGAATAATTTTTAAATAATTTAAGCTTCTAAAGCAACTCTACCTTTTGGATTGGTAACTTTAACACCCATCTTTTTAGCTTTGGCAACAATTTCAACTCTATTTCTAGCGGAGATGTTGTGAGCAATTTCAGCAGCGTAAGTTTTAGTGTGTAATAATAACACATCTAAATCTTTCAAGTTTTTAACTAAGAAAGTTTTGTGACCAGATGGCATTAAGTTTCTAGTTTTTCTGTTAGAACCGTAACCAATGTTTGGTTGAGGCATAGAACCTCTGAATCTTCTTCTAATACATGAATCAATACCTTTTTGCTTTCTCCAGTTTTCAGCAACTCTGTGGTATCTATCAGAGTGATGTCTCTTGAATTTTTTGGTGTATTTTTTAACAATCTTTGGATGTGAAACAGAAGCAGCCACTATAATGTTAGTATAAAGTTTTCATAGTTTATCATCATACTGAAACTATTAATATGAATTCATGGTTAAATTATAACTTCTTCGATACTTCTACTACTTTGGGTACGTATCAAATCAAGGAATGCGTATCTCATCTAACCGTGATAAATGTAGCTCATCTTTAATAATAGTTCTTAAAAATGAGTCAATACAAGTGATGGCACCGCTATTCACTTATCTAGAAGTACAAATACCGATATAACTATCAGTATCAATATGCTTATTCCATTCATCGACATCTCTTATAAAGTGAAAATTTTTCATTCATATCAATAGTTCTACTCTGATAACAATTGTCATTGACACAGCAAAGAGAGTAACTTCATTCTATTATATCACTCTCTCAGATATCTCCCATTCCAACATACTTTTTGATTATTATTATATCGATTGTACAAACTGAAAAATGTTTAACAATTTTTTATTTCATAGTAGTAACAGTGCCAGAGGAAAATTTTCTTCAAGAAGCGCATCACGTGAGAATATTAACTGCAGACAAACAATTTTGTTGGTCACGACATTAGTGAATAAAGGGCGTAAGCCCTAAACGAAAGATCCGTGCCTCAGATTGGAATACGAAGATGTTTATACAATACAGTACAAGGTTTGATTTAAAGCAGGTGGTAGGTATGTATGATGATGACATTGATGTCATTAGTGAAAGACCAGAATGCCCATATAATGCAAAAACATACATGACATGTTCTCGCCGTCCATTAATTGTAACTTGATAGAGTTACCATAAGAAATTCCAGTATCACTTTGAAGTGATTTCATCTCTTGTTATACCAACTCTTTAGAAATTGCAAATTGTTTTTGCAAAACGCTAATTCTGCGTTTCGTTTCCGTACAGAGATATAGAATACTTAACCTTAATACTTCCTTCGGCTATTCTTTATCATTCCTCGTCACTCTTTTTTCGTTTTTTTTCTTATCTACCAACATGACCATTCCGTTCGGCTAGTAATTTACGAATTGGCACATTTTCACACAAACTAGAAGAGGTCACTTCAAATCCTTGATAACACTTCAAATCGATCATGACCTCCAGTCAAAGTAGCATTTCTTTAACGGTTTCTGTTACTGTTTACGGACCTTGGAAATTACGTCATAGAGTATACGGGGTGCATGGGTAGATTTACGAGATTTCGGTAAAGAATACAAAGTATCACCAACGCTCCTTTGATAAGAATTGATCATCAAAGTTGATAAGAACGTGTAAATTGGTTTGAAACACATTTACTGTGACCACCTCGAATTTGTGCGGTTACTTTTGTTATAATTTAAATTGGATTGACCATCCTTGGTATAGAATTACTATTTTTGAATTATCTCTACCAAGATAAAGATGTCAGAAAAGAATATACAACATGACGAATTTATAAGAATTCTAGAATTAGCTACACCAGGCGATTTTGCATCGCATTTATTGAAGAATTCGAATGCGCGATCTCACCACCCCACTGTACCAGAAACTGTTTGTCACTTGAAGTTACTTAAAGCGTTTGCTGTTTATAAGAAGAAGATTGTTGGTACGGAAGCTACAAAGTTTCATGCTAAAACTTGGCAGGTATTCTTATCAAATGCGGTTAGAAGATTCATTGTGTTTATTCTGGCGCTAAAGATAGATCAAAAAGCTGATGATTACTTTGACAAAAAGATCAATGATTTACCTTCAGACTATACTCCAAGCTTGAGATCTCAGGCAGGGTTCAAACGGACTCCGGTATCAAAAAGGAAGTTGTATGATGGACCTGATGAAAGAGATCTCTATTATGTGGCAACTGCTGCAGCTTCTCGTAAAGCAAAGAATTCTGATGCCTCGTTACCTCCACTAGACGTGTTGATGGTTTGGCATGCATTCTTGTTGAACCCGAAATCGTTTTACGATACATTTACAAGAAATAAATTTATGCAATTTGGCCATGTGCCATTTCCATTGAAAAGAATCAGCGATGCCATTGATAATCATACGTTTGAATACCAACCATCAGAAAAGCAAATACTAGCTCATAGGAATATCTTACTATCTTTCACTACTGACGAAAATGACTTAGTATATCATCTTCCCGAATTCTCAATGTATGGAGCATTGATCAATGTATATTGTCCGATTTGTAAGAATAATCTACTACAGAATATTCCTTGGACTAACGACGAGAACAATGGATTTGCCGACGAAGGATTCAGTCAAAGGATGAATATTGGTGGTCGCTGTAAATGTGATTTTCCATTAACAATCACACATGAAAACTTGCGAAAGCGTCAATTATATGCTGACATTACTGGAGATCTTAGTTTGCCTGGTTTGTTCAAATATTATTCGGAAGTCATAAATGGGCAAAGAAGAGTGATAGATCCATTAAATCTTGATGTTGCATTGAAGCAATATATTATTAGTGCAGTTGCTGGGAACAAGAAATCGTTTGACAACGACACCTTGGTTACTTTTATCAAAGATAAGCTTTTCAAAAAGTTTAGAAAGCCTATAAAAGTTCTATTGAGAAATTACTTGCAAATGAATTTAATACACTTGACAGTTCAAAACGGATTCCAGGTTTGGGAAGATTTAGTTGGATGCGTTTCAAGGCAGGAGAGATTTGTGGAAAAGATGAATGAGATCGATTGGATACATTCCCCATTGTTAAAAGAAAGTTCTTCTGAGTCGATTATTCGATATTCTAGATTCCTTTTATTACTATTAAAATATGATTCAAATAAGATGCTTGTTCCAACACTTGATATTGATTTAATATGGCATACACATCAACTTTCCTTGTATTTCTATTTCAATATTTGTTTGGACAATGGCTACCAAGGCGTGATAGATCATGACGATAAAGTAGAACAAGGAAGGCTAGATAGCAGTTTTGAGAAGACTGCAAAGATATATCGAAATAAATACAAAGAAGAATATTCTATTTGCTTTTGTTGGTATTGTGTTGCCGTTCGAGCAAACTCTCAATCGAAATTGAAAGCATTATTTAAGAAGAAGTCAACGAAGGATGAGCAACTAGCAATTTTCAAGCAAAGTCCTCTTTACTTGAACTCATTAGGTCTAACCCATGTGAGTCTACACAACTCTATCGAACTACCAACCGTGTTTGCTCAGAAATATACGAAAATGTTAGAAAGGAAATATCCTGGTAAATCATTACCAGGGAATGAAGAATCTAGAATTTACGCTTGGGGATGGTATCCAGGAATCTATGTTGTCCCACCATATTTCCCAATTGCAGCACCATGTGGAGATCTTTATAATAATGGATTATGTTGCACATATCGAGATGGATTATCCAATTGTGCTGGAGCAGGAGTATGTTCTGCTTTGCTGAGTGTTTGTGGAGGTAGCAGCAGTTCTGGTGTATGTAGTTCATGCAGTGGAGGTAGCGGAGGTGGTTGCTCAAGTGGAGGTGGATGCGGAGGTGGTGGATGCGGAGGAGGAGGATGTGGTGGTGGTGGGGACTGATTATGTATGTGAATATATATATATATAAATTCTTGAGGACGCTGAACACGAACCACAGTCGAGAGACCTAACATTCGAACATATTTCCAACTTACGAAAGTTGAATTTTTACTAGTTTTTGCTCCATTCCAGATTTTTGCAGAAATTACAAAAAGGTAGCTAGACAAATACACTAAAGTAATTCAATTGCTTGATTTTTTTGTAGAGAATCAATCTGGTATCATTGTAGACTTGAAAAGCACACAATTACCCTGATGTCTTAGGCTCATTACAATATTATGTCCACATGTGTGCTTCGAGTTTGTTTTACCAGTTGTTGCACCACACCTGTCAGGGCCTGCGTATTTGGTGCCTGAGGCGCACTTCTAAATACAAAATACTTCCACAATACATTCAAACTACGCATGATATCTGCAAGCATCTTGTCATTTAGTAACATTTGTGACATGTACCACGGATTATCCCAACTACAGGAGTTACCAGCAATCGATTGTGTCCTTAAATCAAAGTGACTCTTGAAAATTGATGACTAGTAGTCAAATTGGTACTATGAGTGAACGCTATCTGTTGCTTCATAGAGCCAGATTCTCCGTCATATAACACGTGGCGCATGGGGTGCCTGCTCGTAAGTTTACGAGATTTGCAAAAAATAGAGCATCATGTTTTAGATAACAATTGATCATCAAAGTTGATAAGAAAGGATGAGCGTAAGAAATAGCTTTTCATAGGTTCATACATTCTCGCGAGGAATCTACCATTGTTTTATAAATTGGATTGGCCATTCGTGATATTTGAATCACTTTTTTGAAGTACCCTTGATGACCGAGAAGACAACAATGGATGACTTTATAAGAATTCTTGAATCTGCTAATCCCAATGATTTTGCATCGCATATTTTTGAAACATCTATAGGAAACCGATTGCGATCGCACTACCCCACAGTACCAGAGATAGTATGCCACTTGAAGATACTTAAAGCTTTTGCTGTTTATAAGAAGAAGATTGTTGGTACGCAAGCTACGAAGTATCATGCTAAAACTTGGCAGGTATTTTTATCAAATGCGGTTAGAAGATTCATTGTGTTTATTCTGGCACTAAAGATACACCAAAAAGCTGACGAATTCTTGCAAGCAAATATTGACAGTGTACCTGAATTATACAATCCAAGGCATAGAAATTACTCACTATTCTCTCCCACTCCTGCTATTACGACCAGAAAAAACCAATATGGAAGAGTAAATGAACTAGAGCTATATTGTGTTGCAGAAGTAGCAGGTCTCTATATCCGCAATGATTTGAAATCTTAGCTACCTCCATTAGACGTGTTAATGGTTTGGCATGCATTCTTGTTGAACCCTAAATCATTTTATGATATATTTACAAGGAATAATTTCATGCAATTTGGTCAATTTCCATTTCCATTGAAAAGAATCAGCGATGCCATTGATAATTATACGTTTGAATACCAGCCATCGGAAATGCAAATACAAGCTCATAGGAATATCTTGCTTAACTTCACTACTGACGAAAATGACTTAGGGTATCACCTTAATGAATTCTCAATGAACTGTCCTTTGATCAATGTATACTGTCCGATTTGTAAGAATATTCTACTTGTGAATATTCCTTGGACTAACGATGGTAACACTGGATTTGCTGACGAAGGATTCAGTCAAAACAAGACAACTCATGGAAGTTGTAACTGTGAATTTCCTTCAACAATCACCCATGAGAGCTTGAGAAAGCGGCAATTTTATGCTGATATTACTGGAGACCTTGCTTTGCCTGGTATTCTCAAGAATTATTCCGAAGTCATAAATGGACAAAAAAAAGTGATAAATCCATTTAACCTTGACGGCTTGATGAAGAAATATATTTTGAATAAAATTATTGCCAACAAGAAATCCTTTTTAAACGATAGTTTGATTTCTTTTACCCTAACTCAGCTTGCCAGTAATAAAAATTTTGCGATACCGATAAAAGTTATAATGAAAAATTATTTCCAAATGAATTTAATACACTCAACGGTACAGAATGGTTTCCAAGTTTGGGAAGATTTAGTTGGATGCGTTTCAAGGCAGGAGAGATTTGTGGAAAAGATGAATGAGATAGATTGGTTACATTCCCCAATGATACGGGAAAGTTCTTCTGAGTCGATTATTCGAT
Organism: Suzukiozyma sphagnicola; assembly: GCA_030569075.1. Lineage (NCBI taxonomy): Eukaryota > Fungi > Ascomycota > Pichiomycetes > Serinales > Debaryomycetaceae > Suzukiozyma > Suzukiozyma sphagnicola. Next base: position 97,084 of record JAJMJR010000024.1, on the reverse strand, counting down.
ATTCTAGATTTTTTTCATTGCTAATAAAACATGATGCAAATCAAATGCTCGTTCCAACACTTGATATTGATTTAATATGGCATACTCATCAGCTTTCCTTATATTATTATTTCAATATTTGCGTGGACAGTGGCTACCAAGGTGTGATAGACCATGACGATAAAGTAGAACAAGGGAGGCTAGATAGCAGTTATGAGAAGACCTCTGAGATATATCGAAATATATACAAAGAGGAATATTCTATTTGCTTTTGTTGGTATTGTGTTGCAGTAAGAGCAAACTCGCATTCGAAATTGAAATCGTTGTTTAAGAAGAAGCCATCCAAAAATGAAGGACTAGAGACTTTCAAGCGGAGCCCTCTTTACTTGAACTCATTGGGTCTAACCCATGTTAGTCTACATAACTCTATCGAACTACCGACCGTGTATGCGCAAAAAAATACGAAAATGTTAGAAAAGAAATACCCTGGTAAAACATTACCAGGGAAAGAAGAATCTAGAATATACGCTTGGGGATGGTATCCAGGAATCTATGTCGTCTCACCATATTTCCCCATAGCAGAACCATGTGGAAAGCTTCTAGATAGCGGATTATGCATCACGTTTCGAAGTACCACTGGTGATACAGGATTAAGTGAGAATATAAAAGATACTTTTACTGAATACGGTGCTTGTAGTTCGGGCCCTAACGGTGGATATCAACGCCACGCATCAGGTAACTGTGGAGGAGGAGGTGGAGGATGCGGTGGAGGATGCGGTGGGGAGTGATTGTTTTTTATCTCTATTTTATGATTATATAGAAAATGCAAAAAAATTAAAACAAAAGAGAAAGGCTATACATAGTCCTAACCTGTAATCTGTAGAAGCTGCAGCTATACAGATATGATTTTTTTTGCTCTATAGTTAATTTGAAACTTGACCAAGCGAGGGTCCAAATACATGTAAAGTACGACGAAAGCTGGTTTGCAGTTGTATATTGCGATTGTAAATCAGGATTTATGAGGAAATCGGCACCTTCCTCCTAATTATCATTCCAAAAACATATTGCCAAAGTACCAGTGTCCCTGCTTTACTTCAAACAAGCTTATCTTCGCCTAGAACGGTAGCGCAGTCTATTTCAGGATGCATCTCGTAAATACGAACGAATTGAGAACAGCAAATGTTGATAGTGTAATGAATCATCATCATGACTAAAATTGTTTGCCCACCTCACTAACACACGCCAATACTCATACCATAGCAATCAGCCAAATATTACCCAATACCCCCAAATACCCCCAGTAAATTGCTCCATCGCTAACGTTCGTTTATCTACAGGACAATAGTCCAAGCTCAGTTCAAAAGATGCAGCCTCAAAACAACCAAACCAAATACTGCTAACTATTGGCATGGGATTAAATTTAGAGCTGGTTCTCTGGAAATTGGCCGTGCTAGTAGGGATATGGGTGCTATTCTGGTATGTTATTTACGTCTTGTCGGGGTTTCACCTTCGGTCTGTATCGGTGTTCAATGGGTTTAAAGTACATGGGCTCTATTATCGAGGCAGGTTCGGAAGTATGTCGATTGGCACCATCAGCTTCAAGGGGTGGGTACGAGTGAGAATGGTAATATTGGAGGATGTGGTGGTGAGTGTCAATCTGCTTAGTGGTAGCCGTGGTTCCACGAACGGCTCCAATGTCAATGTTGCTAAATTGTCAATGTTAGAACAAGACACCGTTTCAATATTTCCACACAATAAATTGGCTAGATATTTGGTAAGAGCATTCATTACCCGTTTCCCATCTGTTTCAATTGAATTGAGACTTGTAAATATCGTGGTGCAAGATATTCCACCTATAGATATCGAGAATATCAGATTCAATTTGACTTCCCAATTGTCGCAGGAGCATCAGGGAAAGTTGAATTTCACCTCAAATCTTGCTGTAAATAACGTCAATCAGTCGTTTCACTCCCAGAGGATCATAACTTTTCTTAATTTTTCATTGAAATCTTCCGTTTGCATCAACACAGAATCAGGTGAACTACTGAACATCATATTACACTGCTTTACTGATGAGTTGTCCGTAACAATATTCAATATTTTGAAGTTTTATGACGCCAAAATGTATCTGAAAGACACTTCTGCAAGCGCATCATTGAAAACCCCTGCAAAATCAAGCGACAATGCTAATGACCAAGACTCAGTCAAAGATAACGACTTAAACAAACTTCTCAAAATGGTTAACTTGCATAATAGACTTTATCATCTTGTAGATAAGTTTTCCTTGCACTTGGAAAACTCAGCAGTACAAGATATCCCTTTTTTCACATTTGATAACAACCAATCCTTTGAGCAATATCTCGAAAGCTCTTCCCCAGTGTCAGGATTAAATTTAAAAATCAAATCGTTATCTTTTAATTTGACAAAGCTACACGATGGTGACGCTGGATTCAAGATTCTCTTTGATTCGATAACAGACCAACCGTTCCATATAACCAACAGTTTGCAATTGTTAACCCTTGAATACTATTCCAATACAATTTGCAGAGTACGAGAAATCTTAAATGTTCCTAATTTTGCCATCACCTTTAAATCTAATTTAGGACACCGTTTAGCCACTGGCCAAGGATTTAAAAATTCAATCCTTGAGCTATTTGCTTCTGCTTCCAGTCCTATCCTTGATTTCACCACCAAACAACTCTGTGAATTCATCTACAATTTCATCTTAATCTCGAAATTTAGCTTAATCAAGAGGTTATCTAGAAAAGAAACAAAGACTAGTTCGACAACAATAAAGTTAATACAACAAAAATTCTTTGACTTATTAAATGAAAATTACCCACATTTGGATTGCAGAATAATTATCGAGCAACCTAGAATATTGATTCATCATGAAACGGCCAAAGCTGTATTCAACTTTTCATACGATACACTTGAATTTCAAATTTTCACAACCAACAATTGGCAATACCATTCCAAGTGCATAATTTCCAACTCGGTCAGCAGTATATATCAACATACTAGGTCCAAATATCAGCTTTTCAGTGCTGATGTTGTGCAATTAAACCTTAATTTATTGGATAACTTCAAAATAAACCTGAATTTGCTACTTGAATCGATTAGAATAAACTTGTCTGAAATGATACCTTTATCATTGATTAATAAGCTATTGGTTGATATATACCAGCAAGTACGAACCCAGTTACAAGTTGGCACTATAAACATAATGTTAAATTCGATAAAGGAAGCGAAAGTTTCGCTGGTTGTTGAACCACAAGCAAAGGAAAGCAATATTGATACAATGCTGAACGTATTCAATTATTTACCTTCCTGGTTTGTTTCATTTCAAGTAACTGTCAAATCTTTTGACGTTTTCTTGGGGTCAAGGTCAATCTTAATTCCACAACAGGAACTCTTCAATACGAAGGGTGAAGATTTGAGCACTGATTATGTAGGAGAGAATCAACAATTGAGGAATGTTAGAATCAGTTTCGATAACCTTTCCATTACTGTTGAGAATGGTACAGATTCTACTCCAGCTGTTACTGAAGTTGAGATACCAAGCGACAAGTTAGCTATAACTTCCAAAAATGAAGTTTCAAAGGAAAATACGAGCACCACATACTGGTCTCATAAAACTAAGGTCACAAACTTTCAAATTTCAATTTTGAATGAACTAGAACCTGGAGCCAAACATAGTATGTTTTTATTATTGCCGATAATTGATCTTACCGTTTCAATATTAAGTACAAGGAAAATCAGAGTTAAAGCTGACATCAACGAATTTTTGGGAAGTTATGATAGATACAAATTATTCACAATTGTGGGTGCCTTTCATATCATGAAGCACATACTAATTTCACCATTAAGTATGATGCTCAAAGAATTTAAGAAAGATCAAGTTAATTTCGATGGCTCCTTTAAATCTAGAATGAACGCTACAAGGAAATCTGACCTCCTAGATTTTCTAGACATTCAATTTAGTATTGAACAATTCTCCTTTTCTCTAAAAGTGGGCGAGGATTTTAATATCAAATTGCAACTAATGAAAATATTTGCATCATTAAGTGAAAGTGACCTCTCATTGAATCTAGATGCGATTAGGATATTGACAGAGTCTCCAATTATCATAAATCAATGGACGAGGTTAGCTTATGTAGATTTGTTGAAAATGAACCTATCTTTCAAGACATTGAAATCAACTGGAATAATCATAAGCTGCAATTCAATAATATTAATGCACCCAGATCAATTTATCGTTTACAAGTTATTTGACAATTTATCGGTAACTATCAAATGCATCAAGTACTTTACCCATGCATTAAAGCACCACGAAGTGGAAAAAGTTGCAAAACAAGTATATCCGAAAACGCTGAAACCATTGGAATTACCCAATATAAGATTGGTTTCTGGTCAATTGTCTTTCAGGATGGAAGATGATATGTTTGAATCAGAATTGAACATGGCTTACCAATTGGGCCTAGTTGAACAACGAAAGAGATTGGAACAGCTAAGTTTATTTGAATTAAAGATAGGGAGTTTTCCGAGAATAGATCGGATTCCAAAGGATATCGAAGAAAAATTGTATTCCTTGAAAGAAAGCTTTTCAAGATCTTGGATCAGGAAAGTAAAAGTTTACAAGGCTAAATTAAGAAACGAAATAATAAGGAATAAAAAATACCTATATGGTAACGAAACCATTTTCGATAGCTCGTGGAACGAGAACGTTGTGCCGTACTCGATCTTTGCACCGTTATTAATGGTCCAAATGGATGGACTAGATCTATCGCTTACCAAACCTAAATTTGAACTGTCGAAATTACCTGAGTATTTATACAATATTGGTCAAGGAGTTCCAAAGGATACAAAATACTCTATGTTAATTCCATGCTATCTAGTTTTGAAATTAGTTGAACTCAGAATGCATCTTCGTGACTATCCGTTACCATTTGTACATGTTCCTAAAACAACCGAAGAAGGAATTCCAAGTATTATAATGAAGGGTAATTTTGTTTTGGGAGAAAGTTATACTAGAGATAAAGAGCACACTAGGCAAGTTCATGTTCCATTTGTACCAGGTAAAACAGAATCTATCGAGACTAAATACTACTCACTAGAGCTTCACAAATCTTTATCTACTGTAAAAATATATACTGATATGGTACTAGATTTCAATTCCGAATTGCCATCAAGATTTGTCATAGGTTGCTCCTATCAATTTGCAATTGAACAGTTCATGCTAAACTTTGACCAATTTTCAAAACCTCCTGTTGATCCATCAAATAAACTAGGAATTTGGGATAAATTGAGACTTGTAATGCATGGAAATTTTGAGATAAGAGTAAAAAAGAACTTGGAGGTTGCATTCAAAGGTTCTAGAGACCCCTATGATTTGTTCCAAACTTCTGCTGGATTCGTATTGTCTTTCCTGGACAATATTGTTTGGAAGATTAATGGGAATGATGACTCGAGAGATTTTTTTCATGTTACTTCGGATAAAGTTTGTTGGTACATTCCAAACTATATAGGTAACCCGCTACCATGCTGGACAAGAAGCTCATCAAAAGCCATAAACATGGCAACTTCTACTTCTTTCATAACTTCTTGCTTCGGATATTATTTGGACCAAAGTTTGGATTCAAAAAAAGCTTCTCTGGAATTCAATGACAGTATTGTTGATCGAATGGTCCTACAATTAAGTGGGGGAGTCGAATTCAAGGTAGGGTTTTTGTTGCAAAGAAATGACAATGAACATGTCCTTACGACAAAATCAATTCCACATTATGATGTTTCCTTGTTCAACCCAGAATTCACCAAGAAAGGTCATGATTCTTATGATGGCTTCAGAAGTGACTTTCTCAGTATGATATTTTCATTAAAAGCCAATAAGGAAAGTAGCTACAATTCGATTCATTTGAGTACGAAGACATTCAAAGTATTCTTTGCTTGGTGGGCATTATTTGCTGGAAACATGATGCAGCCGATACGTAAAGGTAAGCTTTTTGGAGAAAGAAACTCATCTCCGAAATTTTCTCAACATTTGCTTAACAATATTTTTGTATTCGATATCAAATCCTTGTTTGTTGCGGATATCTTTAGAAATGATTCACTCCTCCAGAACGACAATGACATTGTTGAATGCTATGGTATTAGAGGAAAAATGGATGAATTTTTAGTCGATATACATCAGAAGCGTGAACCGCAAAAGATCCGACACGAAGGACTATCGAAAGTAACACAAGTAAACAAAATGAATTTTCACCTAGGTGAAATCCATTTAGATGGAATAGATCTACGAGTTATAAACGCAAAATTCAAGCAGGATGTTTATCAAAATAACTTGGTACAAGACCCCAAGCAAATAGTTGAAACTCATGATAATGACAAACAATGGTTCGATCAAAATGATTACGAAGAATCTGGTAGTACTTCTATGAAGAATTCGCCAGGTAGAATATGTGTATATCCGTTGATGTATGCTAATAGATTTTCGTATGTTCGGAAAACTGGTAACGATAATGTTGCAAAGACCCTATCAAACAGCGATAGTGTTCATGACTGCACTATTAATGCTAGAAATTATTATCTTCCGCAAACCGAACTAATAATTGAGAGAATAAAACAATTACAGGATCAAAAGCTTGTGCTGAATATTGATGATTCAACAATTTCGCATTTAAATGAAAGAATCGAGAAATTACAACAACAGCTAACTACTATCGAAAATATTACTCTAAGCAGCCCTGAGATTTCAAGTTCGGAATTGGAAGAGAAGTTCAACAATAGATTTACTCTTCTTAATACTTTCATAAAATGGAATGTAAAAAGTCGAAATTATTTGTTTAAGTACATTCACTATCTTCAGCTAGCTGGATTCTTCAAGAAATATTTGACCTACGAATCTATAAATGTGGTCGATGAAATTATAAGAAACAGAAATTTCAGTGACAAATCTTCTTATTCGAATGTTTTTGGAACTGAACAAAGGAATCAAGCAAATTTTGACGAAGGGAAAGAAACATTTACAACTAATGAACTCCTAAACAACTTCAAAACTGTATTGACTAAAATCAACGAACTAGAATCCATTGCGGCAGATTTTGAAATTGAGATCATAAACCCACAAATTCAACTACAGAGTGAAGAAGACCTAGATTCCGTGGTAATAATTGCAGCACCAAGGATATATTCCAAGATATATTCAGTTTATAACAAGAACGATCACGAGCTAGTAGCAAACTCAAATGTATTGGAGACAAGGTTTGGGTGGATGTTAAAAGATGCAAGTATTTTTGTCTTGAATAAAGACATGACCATAAATAATAATGCATTGATAATAAATGACAATGCCTACGGATCCGAATCAAGCTGGCCACCATGGTTAGGGATCGAAATTTGCAGAAATGGTGCTTGGGCAGGTAAGAATCAGTTGTTAGTCGAAAAGCTATCCTTGATGGTTACTTACAATAAATTGACCCCTTTTGGAGTCAGTTTGTCTATTGCCAGAGCAGATGACCTGAAACCTGAAGATATTAAGGATATATCTTTGGGTGAAGGTAATGACGTTTCAACTCTCCATATTCCTATGAATAAGCTAAACATTTATATACCACGAGTGGTAATTAGATCTGCATCAAGTCAATACTTTACACTATACGAAATTATAACTGGATTATTGTTTTATACGGAACCTCAAAGTAAAACGGTGAAAGACAAGTTAGAAAAATTGAAATTTTCTATCAACTTCCAAGAACTAGATATGTTAAAGGAAAGATTAAAAGGTTTGATTAAGTATCTTCGAACATTGGAGATTCTTACCCGTAATTACACCTTTAGACAGAACCATCTAAGCAACGAAGAGTTGAATAACTGGCTCCTTTTGAAGAGCGAGAGAATAGAAATAATGAATGAAATTTTCCTCTTGATGCAATCCATTTTGAAGGGTGAGAACTATAAAGAAGATTCGTCATCCAATTTACAAGACGTATGGAACATACGGGCCGATGAGATAGTTTTGAACTTGCTTGAAGATGATAGATCGCCTTTGATATCCTTGTCCCTCACCAAGAGCAGATATACGCGATATGTATATGAAGATGGTTCCAATAGAAATAAAGTAAAAATTGGCATGTTAGAAATTCTAAATAAGTTGGAGCAATCCAGATATCGTCAAATTTTGTCGCCCTATGGTGAACCAAATGAGATAGCGAGAATCACAAATTTGATTATTGCTAACTGGACAATTAATCGTACTATTGGTGGTATAAAAATCATTGAAAACTTAGAAGTATTTTTGGAACCACTAAATGTGCAACTAGACGAATTAACACTTAACAAGGTATTGAAATTTACCTTTCAAGCTGATCTTGACAATTTGAGCGATATCGAATTACCACTGAGCAAGCATGGCGAAGGTAACGATAGCTATAACGATAGTGGTAATGATGATGATTCATTACATTCGAGCAATGAAAGTATCAACGAGAAAAGCATTAAGGGATCTACCTCTTCTAAATCGGTTGAGAAAAGTGCAAGTTCCACTCTTGAAGATAGTAACTTTAATGACGATGATGTGGAGCAGATGGTATTCAGATCTAAAAAATTCGTTAGCATTGTTAAACTTCATCTTCACTCGTTCTACTTGAATATTTCCGTTGACCTTAGTAAAGGCTATAAACGGATGCTTAATGTCCAAGATTTTTTGATTCAAATGGTACCTATTGTAATCACCAACCGAACCTTATCACTCGTGGAATTTGCCCATATCCTAAAATCCCAAGTGTTAAAGACTTTATGGAACCATAGTGGTAGATTGCTTAAGAATAAGCTATCAGTGAAAAAGAAAGACTCTAAGAGATTGATTGGGCCATTAAGAAGTGTAACGCTGACTCTTACTAATTCTATTGCTACAGCAGGTTTATCCTCTAAATAAAATTACATTTAGCGCTATATAGACAATATTAACTTGTATATACAATTCTTTTGACTGTATCACCAATCTATTTGCTCTTGCGGAACATTGTCCAACAACTGCTTCGAATTTCCAATCTGGAAGGTCTGTGGGAGCAATGTACAAGTGCTTACCATCGTCAGGGTAGAAATAAATATTGCCTTCGCTATATCTTCAAAGTAGTACAACTGAGAATCAATGTTACAGCAGCTTCTCATTAGACTAGATCTAGCGATCTCTGTCCGAAGAAGGAGTACTTTCCGGTTTCTTTAGTGCTAGCTTTCGGTGCGTTATGAATGTTAAGACAATGAAGCGATTAATGTAATGGATTATGTAAATTATACCATAAAAATCGGTGAAATCATACATGTAGTCTCTTTGAGTCACCCCCATTCTGGATCTTTCTTTTTCTTTTGGATTTTTTCATCTCATCATTATCAAGTTCGTCTCCTCTCATCAAAGTTTGCTGGTCATTGATGGCCAAATCGGCAGTATTGAAGCCAGGGATACCGTTAATAGAGGTTTTCTCAAACTTCAACGCTTGATGAAGTAAAGAAGGGTCAAGTTCCTTAATAATATCTGGCGCTTGCGCTATCATGGGATCCAATAAACCCGGATTTATAGGTTTTGGTGCTGATATTTGATGTTTTCCCGTTAAATCTTGGATATGGTTTTTGTAAGACTTTCTTAGTTTGACTCCTTTGGAACCATCGGGATTGGTTCTAGCAAGAGATTTGGCTATGTTTTCCAAGCCATACAAATTCAATAAATTATCTAAAGGTGTTGGATTCGATAACGAATAAACTTCTACAAAAGTTAGTAAAAATCGAAGGAAACTGCGCCAAACTCGGCAAAGTTAAAGATACTTACCATTAGAATCAACTAGATAGTAACTATTGATCCCTTCACTTAGATTTACTCCAGTATCACCATCCATAGTAGAAGAACAAAGTAGTAACAAATTTCCAGAAATGAAAAATTCGATGCTCGCTAAATATGTAGGTCAATCTTCGCTAGGTTTAGCGAGGAAGATTACAATACTGGATAACTACTGGTGTTTAAAGGTATTTATTAAACATATTACCCAAAGAAATATCTATACAACTTGAACGTTCGCTAAAAATTAAAAGTACAACGAGAAAACGGACGTTTTGCCATCGAGTTTCCCATGTTTTGTTACCAATGCAATCTATTTTCCTACTACTTCCCAACCTTCACCTTCAGTTTCTGTTACCGACAATTTGGCGGTGGCAGTTTCTAACTCGGTGGTTTGTGGTTGTTCTTCTTGGATGGTTTGTTCTTGTTCTGGTTTGGTAGGTTGCGCTTCTTCCTCTTCATCGTCATCTACAGTTAAGACACTGAAGGAAGACTTTTGTGGTTTAGGTTGGTCAGCTTTCTTGGCTTCTTCTGGTTTGACAGCTTTGTTGGTTTTCTTTGGAACAGATTGTCCTCTGACCCAGTCCAATTCTGGTTCGGTCTTCTTTTTGAATGTTCTTTCTCTTGGTGGTAAAGTTTGTCCTCTAGCTGAACCCCAATCCAAGACTGGTTCCTCCTTTTGGGGACGTTCTCTTCTTGGTCTATCAGTTCTTTCTGGTCTTTCTCTTGGTGGTAAAGTTTGACCTCTGGCAGAACCCCAGTCTAAATCTGGTTCATCTCTTTGTGGACGGTCTCTTCTTGGTCCATCGATTCTTTCTGGTCTTTCTCTTGGTGGTAATTCTTGACCTCTGGCAGAACCCCAATCCAAGTTTGGTTCTTCACCTTGGGGACGCTCTCTTCTTGGTGGTCTATCTGGTCTATCTTGTCCTTCTCTTTGTGGTAAACTGGCTCTAGAGTTTCTTGCAGAACCCCAATCTAAGATTGGTTCTTCTCCTCTTGGTTCTCTACCACCTAATGGTCCACCTCTACCAGATCTCCAGTCGTTATCAAAACCACCGCTTCTTGGTGGAGCAGCAACATTGACAAAGATTCTTCTCCCTTGGAATTCACTGGTGGAAACTTTTAATGATTCTTCCAACACTTCACGCTGTTTGAATGTAATAAAGGCAAACCCCTTCAATCTTCCCGAATCTCTATCTTTAGGTAAGTCGATTTCGTCAATAATATCGTTCATTTGCATGACGTTTTCGAAATAGTCACCAATAGTAGACTCATCGATTTCCCAAGGCAAGTTTGAAACTTTGGCTCTATAAGGAGGGTGGTCTGGAACAGGATATTCTTTTCTTTCCCTCTTTTCATCCGAAAATCCACTATTCATGGAGGAAAAGGTGTTTGATGAACCGCCAAATTGGGAGGAAGCAGGTTGACCAGAGGTGGATACTGCAACAGCAATGGTATTCAAATCCACTTCTTCGTCTGCCCAGGAACTTCCGCCGAGCGAGTCATCGGCCAAAAATGACCCTAAGTCCATCTTAGTACCTTTCTTTGGAGGAGCCATGATTATTGTTCCTATGAGAAATAACTAAACAATTACGAATACGTTCTGATTCAAATTAAACTATTATATAAACCTATTCGTTATACACTAGTTGCAACTACTAAAATCAACTTTTATAGTCGATTCAATCTAATTTCTTAAAAGTATTCACCTTAATTTAATTTGCTTAACAAATGAAAAATTTTCTTCATACAATTATTTGACCTCCTGTACATACGCAGTGGGCTAGAATATGGTGCTTGAAAGAATGAGAGCTAATGGCAGTAGTTTGGTAGCAATTGAGGTGAGGCATGGGGTGTGTATTGTCCGGGTGCTGTGTTGGTGCAACTGGGAGAACTAGGGAGAAAAAACGGTGGTTTTAGCTTGAAAACTAGTAAGCATCAGGGGAGATATGAACCTGATCCGGAGAAGTATCAAGACCAGTGATTCGGGCAAAATCTGAGTTAGGCTGTGGTATTGTAGACAGTAGTTCCATGGGGAGTATGACATCTGTCCATGGTTAGTAATACCGTTGCCATTTCGGCGTGATTCGTCCTTATACGTCATAAAGGAATCGGACTTCGTATACTTGCAGGTGGGTTTGATGCGCATTCAGGTCGATAAGGGCAACATAGTATGCTATTCGGCTGTTTATAATCTATTATACCCGGTTTTCCACCGTTTCATTGGCATTTCCCTGTTCTGCTTCAGTATATGGCGAATCGGGTATAGCAGCCTGCGCTTCCGACATTTCATTGCCATCACTGGCATCTGCGGTAGCACTGGCATCTGTGGTAGCACTAGCAGCTGCAGATTCACTTGATTCTCCGCTACCGGGGGGTGCTGCTGTTTGTCGATCTCTATTTTGAATATTAGCCAGTCTATGTGTTCTATACAATTCCAAAACAGCCCAATTATACAAGTCATCCTTGGTAATCCCCATTAGTTTCCACCACATTCTTTTGATAAATAGATTGAATTTCTTATTGGCCCTTTCCATCGCCCTCAGCTCAAGATTAAGCGCTTGATTTCCTGAATCCGACAATATTAATCTTGCTCTCTCGCTAGGAGGGATTAACTCTTGTAACATCACTCTAACCATTGGATCACTACGAAACGTTTCAAAATCAAAACCAATAATATTTCCACTATGATCAACATTGCTACTACTGGTATTATTATTTGATCCATCGGCATTTTCATTCTCAGCGGGCGAGTTTCCATCTTCATTCTTATAATAGTCTCGTTTGCACATAGGGCAACATGCTCTTCTCTTCGTCAACCACGGATCGAGACAATCGGAGTGAAAAACATGCCCGCAAACTAATCCCCGTACATTTTCTTCCTCTTCAATAACTTCAAGACAAATTGCACAAGACCCAGATGTGAAATGAGGATCTGATAAATCGTAATCCAATGAATTGTCATCAGTGATTGAAACTTCGTTCAATGACTTGTTTATTGACATATTGTTTGGTACATCCTTTGCCTTTTCATCCTCCCCAGAAGTTGATGAAGCACTTTGGGGTGGATTATCGCTTGAATTTTCGTTTAATGTCTCTTTATCAAAGCTGAAATATTTGGTTGTTCTTCTGCTAGTTTTTGGCACTTTTTTGCTCTCCCCGTCTCTACCTACAATTTTATTCAGGGTAGCTGATACCGATGAATCCAATTCATTAACCCCCGGCTCTATTATGTTGCTTGCTTTCGAATATAATCTCGGGTTTCTAATGGTGGAAAGTTCTATATTATTCGCATCTTCTTCATCGTCTATGCGAGTAGCAGTAGTACTACTTTCGGTGCTAAGTTTTTCTTCTTCCAATATATTAGTATAATCCTTCTTACCAGAACTCAACCATTCAGTATAAGTTTTCTTTGGGAATAATTGTTCAACTTCTTCAGGCGTCAATTTCTTCATTTTTGCAAATCTCCCTCCTCTTCGTCTTCTATTAATGGCAATAATATTACCTGTTCGGGAGACAAAACGATTCTGTAATCGTGAAGCTAAGTAATCATGGTGCAAGCTGACAAATTCCCACTGGTCATCTATGGATTGGGTGGTATCCATAGAACTTAACAATGCGTTCCTTCTAGTTACTGAAAAAGCATGCAAACCATATTTGGCTCGTACGAAATATCTTACCGTAAAAAAGACGAATAACACGGCAATGATGACTCCCACAGCTAATGCCAAAAAGAACAAAACAGTGGATGGAGTATTCCCCACGAAAGACGTGGAACTATTATTGCCGAATATGTTATTGGAATCTCCATTATTAGTAGGGCTAGGCATGCCACTAAACATGGCAACTGTCGGTGTTGCTCCAGGGGGCATAGTCAACGACGAGAACGGAAACGACATCTTGAATATCAGTTATCAGATAATCTCGGTATGGTTTGTATTAATAGAGCGATAAGCCAGATACGTCTATGGGGCAAATGGCGTTGATACCAACAATCGAGGTAGTTCTGGGAACAAAGGTCAAGTTTCTATCACTGAAACTTTGCCACAAGATCTAATGAAAGTACCACCAAGTGAATGTATTCAAAAACTGATAGATAGTAATGGAAGGTACTGAAATATGGGGTAACGCCTTTTTCGGCAAATTAAAACAATATCCACTAGCTGGAGAAACAAATAATACCCTAGAGAATTATCGAATGATTCCCACTTTATTATTTCAATGGAATACCGATTGATTAAATATCTCCAGTTGCAGTAATATGTGTAGTACCAATAACGTGTGGAAGTTCCGGCTAAAAAATATCCCAATGTTATTTTAACAAAAGTATAATGTCAAGGCAAGTGTGGTGCTACTAGATTCCAGTTATGATGGTTCTAGAATTTAACATCCGTAGATAATCGAAAGATGTACCTGAATTAATGATCATGTTGGTGTATCCTCAATTTCTCAAATGGCTTAGACTAGCGAAAAATGAAATTCCATCAAAGCTAAAATCGATATTGTGGTGAAACCTTCGCTGCAATTTGGTATGTTGAGACAGAAGGTGGAAAATATGTAGATAGTCGTAGTATTTTGGCCTTGGCAATGCCATTGGCCGCAGTAAGTGGTTGGAATAGACTTTTGGATCGACATACTGCAGTATATGGGGGCAAGAATGCAATTAGTACATGGCAACCGATGGGACCGCAGTTTGGTGTAGAGGTGACGTCAAAGTATGAAAAGGTGGATGTAATGGGAGTATTGAGGAGTATTAAGGGAGAATTAGGGGAGTAGGAGTTGAAATCCATAGCAATGCATCAAAGAAACCTCTGGCGAAACATCAGATGAAACCTGCTTTTGGCTGCAAAACCAATGGAATTGGCGGAAACTAATTGGTGAGAAATAACTCAAACGTAATATGTACCTGATGGGTGTAAATAAGCGACAATTCCAAACTTTAATCCCTATTGTATGCTTCACTTCTGCAACTGTAATTTATACGATTATTAATCTTATTATTAATTAGTAATTATTTGCACTTTACTCTGATATTCTTAGTGGTTGTTTATTGATCTATGATTGAATTAGACAAAAAGCCAATGGTTGTAGCATATTATAAACTTTGACATACTTCCAAAGCAGTAGTTTCACAGGTAAACACAAGATAGCCCCAAAGGGCAACACCTTAGAAGAATAGACGAATAGGTTTCTCTAAACATGTCAGAGACTCTAATATTGCAGATATATATTCTCAGTACTGCAACATTGATATTTATGGTGAAACATTACTAATTTGGCCAGTTTTGGACAAAAGCGTGGATTATTGGTTCCTTCTCGATTTTGCAGCAATTAATATTTCAACCTTCGCATTCGCTACAGCGATGAAGCTTCTGATAATCCACAGACCAAATTGTAGCATCCATTTAAGCAGAGGTACATGACATTCCCATGGAATCATCATCATACTAGTAGGATGTCTATCAGTCTCAAAAGTGATGAAACTACCACAAAACATTGATTTGGTACTTCAATGCCAATAACTACGAAAATCAGGACAAATTCTTTATTATATTATAACTATATATATCGAATTAAAAATATCAGGCAGATATTAAGGTAAATAAATTTAATTGAGAATTAAATTTAAGCTTTTGGAGCTTCTTTGAAAGAAGTGGCAGCTTCTTCACCCATAGCGGCAACAATGGTTACTAATAAATCTTTACCTTCGTCGAATTCAGATTGAATTTTATCACCTAATTCACCATCTGGAATTTTGACATCATCTTTGGTATCACCATCTTGGGTCATTAAAGATAAGTAACCATCATCAATATCTAAGATTTGGTATTCAGTTCTAATGACGTTTGGAACTTCCATATTATGGGTAGATGGGGATAAATCTTCTAATTTTTTACCAGTGAAAATATCAATAGCAACTAAATGGACTTTAGCATGACCATGCTTACCGGTTTTAGAAGTAGACATATCGACAATTTTACATGGTCTTCCTTTAATACAAACATGTCCACTTTTTCTTAAAGCAGAACATTGCATTGGGTAAGTTAAAGCAGCACCAGCATCGGCGGTTTCGAAAGTATGCTAAAAACGTTAGTATAAGATAGAAAATTTAATATCAAGCAACAAACACGGCAAAAAATGCCATTGATCTACAAATCTTCCACAGACGACACATTGAACAGCAGATCAGATATCAATGGGCACACCAGCCTACTTTGAGAATCTCGCTACTGCAATATGGTCATAGCCAACCCGAATACAAATCCTTCTGTCCAGTTTCATCTATAACCTTTAAAGATTCGCATTTCTAGTATGACGTTAAAAATTCTTCAGTCTCACAGCATGTTAATTTAGCTGGTCAAATTAAGACATTTGGTGACTGACTGTGGATACATTTGTTTGCGCTCATTCCACCGTTGACATACATCTTCTTCAGCCATTTTTATTAATTAATGATTATTTTAAAAGAAAAGAATAAAAATTTTTTTCACTAGTAATTTTTATGCCACTGTCGTTTCCGCAAACCTTGAAAATTTACTAGAAAATTTTTGTTCAGCAACAGGAAAATTTTGAGATTTATCACCTGCAGACAGTTCCGATGCGCGTAAATATCAGACTATCTTAACTATGTAAAATCATAAGTTGCCCATACTGTAAATTTGAGTCTGTCAAGAATTACCCGGACAACCACCCACTTTCAACTTTCAATGTACTGATGATTTTGTACGAGAACTTTGGTGGGCAGTTGTCAGCAACGTATTACCCGGACCTTGTCTGATTTGGTAGTAAGAATATTTGGCAATTGCAACAGATAACCGCCATGATATTGAAGGAGGTGACAGCAACTATGTTGAATTTGCATCTTGGCCGCTATGGTTCTTGTCAGAGAAGAATGTGAAGTAAAAGGTCACTGGCCAGATCATCTGCCATGGTATATGGTGGTGCATATTGTGAGTCTAGTTAGAACCTTAATGCTTCAGCTTAGTGGCATCGCGCGAAAGTTAGTACCGTTTGGGGTAGGATTCTTGCGGGAAATGCTTGAGATATTAGGTAGTGTGACATGTAGGATTTGCAGATCCAGCTTGACTATTGTAGTTGATAGTTGTTCTTATAGTACATTTGAACTAATGAGATGCTAATGTCGGTAGCACTAGGCAAGTATATTGACCAGGCATCACTTTTCGTGCTGTCAAAATGAATATTATAGTTACCTTCAAATAAGCAAAATGAAAGTATGGAGAATGGCTGCAAAAGTGAAGGAAGTGATCTGATAGATTCGATTATGTCTCTATACCTCTAACAATTTAACTTCTAATCATTTAAATGCTGACAACTTAAATACTGGTATTTTAGGTGTATTTCTAAATTTTGTATTTCTAGTCCCATTTCAAATCGTGAATGGCTGCAAAAGCGATGGAAACCAGTTTCTTGAGTGGGTTAGGTAGTAATTCTTCTAGACAACTGGCACAAAAATGAATCAAGAATACATAGGAGAAACCAAACCGAAATCCATGCAGAAGGCGTCGATTATTGACTCTCCCATATATAAAAATAAGGCTCTTGAGTCGCTGATCCATAGGAAAGGTAGACTTGTTTGAAAGGATATGCTACAGACGATTATTGTAGTTTTCTCGTTCTTTATTCCCATTTTCATTAATCTTAATATTGATCTATATATAATACAATTATAAACAGAAGATACAATCATAAACTTACTGATATCTGGTGAAGTCAATATCATTATTCATGAATAATTTTATTATTTACTTGTTTTAGAACTGAATATTCATTAGGGTTTTATGCAAAACTGATACGGACGATTCATGTAATCTCCAACAATCTTACTGACTTGTTTCACCCTGTTCTTGCTCGAGTGCTGATGTCTCGGAATCATTGATTGTACTTTTCCCTTTCTGCTTTTCCAATTTTAATTCCTGAATCAAATCATCCCACTTCGCTAATACTTCATTACACCGCTCATGCAATTTAAAAGAATCGCTATATTCCAACTCATCATCTTTTAGAATACATTTCAACACTTTGTGGATCTTAGTTTTTCCTAATAATTCAGCTGTAATGGGAAATTCAATTAATCGATATAAAATTAGTCGAGCCACCGAAAGCTCATCCGCACTTGGTGGCAATAATCCTTTGGTCTCTTTGGGTGTTGAAGGTTGATTTCGCTGAATTAGAGATCGCTGTAATTTAATCCGACATAACCATAACTGTTGTTGTTTCTCTTCCTCCGTAATGGGCGGTTTATTATAACTAGATGTATGGTTCTTAATACTTGCATGTCCATTAGTTTCTGATTTCACGTTTGTGGATTCATTATTTCCTTTATTTTGTTTTTTCTGAGAATTTTCTAATTCTTCTTCTCTTCTGCGTTTTCGTATAGCTCTTGGATCCAGCTCATTTGGCCCTGCGTTTAATTTCTTTCTGGGGTCAGGTTTAGCCTTTTTAACCTTAACTTCTTCAATTTCTTCTTCCAAGTCTTCAGCTTCGGCACCTTCTTCCTCTTCTTCTTCCTCGACCTCCTCCTCCTCTTCTTTGTCTGCAAATACATGATCCATAAATTTATCGAAATCCAATTTTGTCGCCAATAAAGCATCATTCACATTAGTAGTTCTTGTCCTGGACGATTTCTTGACTGGTTTATGGTTTGCAGGTATATCATCAATCTTAGATAACAACTTTTCTCTCGATAATTTTTCCAAACTCTTTTCACTCATCCAATAGAAATCTCCATCAGGAACAAATATAACACAATGATTGGCGGTTTTCTTTTTCGCTTTCAACACAGAAGAAGGGATTTGTGACTCTGGCATCACATACGCTGGCCACGGAGGATAACCTGGCATCTTGGCTAATACCAAATCTTTTGGATCGAATTTTGATTTTGCCATTTTATGGGGTTGCAATGAAACTAGGACTTCTATAATGGATATACAACAAAAAGAATATAATGATTCTTAGCCAAATGTACAGTAACTGTGATTAAGGCGAGCTAATGACGCTATTTCACCCGAGGAATAAATAAACAATAATAAACGAATACCGATATATGGGAGGCAAAGGCAGCGACTGGATAAATAGCAATACCACCAACTAAAGAACGAGTTTTCCGCTAGGGGTGACCGCTGTGGGTTGCTATAGATCGAAAATAAATGGAACGGATGCGCTAAACTAGCAAAACAGTACTCGATGTTTCCACTTACAAAACAGTACTCGACAAAAGGATCTCGCTAAAGCCACGCACTAACAAAAGAACTCTTAAAATGTGTTTACAAAGATTCTTTTTGTCAATTGATGGGAATTGGCAATGAGTAACGGCAAAAGAATATATATTATTCCGATTTAGGTAGATGTTGTTGTAGACACCAAGAAGTTGGCGAAATTTATACTGGGACTGTGTGCCGGAAATCCATATTTAGGGGCCAACTGGTTGTAGCTAGAGTGTAACAGAAATATGTGATAAATGAACAAAGGTTGAGTGAGGGAGTGGCAGAGGTGCGTATGCCGAGACTGGAGAGGAGTTGGAGGGTGTAGTACATTTAGTTGTTAGTTGTGGAATGTATAGGTTGCAATTGCCATTATGAGTGCCGCGCGATGAAACTAGTCAAACACCACACCATCCGAGAGGAGAGAAGTGTTTGGTAGTAATGGCACAAATTAGGGAGTGGTATGACGGGTGAGTATGGTACCACTGTATAGCGACTAGGGATTTCCACCCGAAGGGCCCAATAAACATTGTGAGCTGGAGAAGAGGTGATTCCGTAAGAGGAACTGTTTACGTTGCAGGTCACTTTTACACTGTAGAAGGAACTGTCCGAAGTATTGATCAAAGTTGTTTGTGCAACAGTTAACTACAAATAGCTTACAGAATGCTTATAGTCAACTACTTCCGTAGTGTTGCTATTCCTCGAATTTCAGAATGGTACAGGTAGTGTCCAATTTCTTTCTTCGGAAGTCCTACATATCAAGTTTCCTAATCAGTCGTTTCACCATCCACATACTCTACAACAAATATCACACTCTGTAGCCCCACGTAACACTGGCCGATCCGCTGCCACAGAGTGCCATTGATGGAAACAACCTCACATTGGCCATTCCATCAGTCTCGACCCTACATTCCATTCTTTAAATTTCACTCACATGTCCTAATCACTTACTACAGTGGAGACGAAAGTCCAAATTTGAACTCTTAAAGCGACCAAGTACCACCGACACCAATACCGTAGTTCAAGGTACAAGTACATATGTAGCCTCGTAAACCTAGCTTAATGTACCTACCGTTGGAATTTTGCCTGAGTCTAGTGATAGTGTAGTGTAGAAGTGTATCAAGATTGTCTCCTAATTGGGAACGTCCTATACACTATTCAGCGATACCATAACCTCCGTTCACATCTGTTCATACCGGTTGTTTCAGAGCACTGCTTTTCGTCACGCTCAACTAGTACTACCTTCACTACTTACTTGCTTCTATTGCTGGTAAAATCGAAGCGATTTTAAACTTTTTTTTTTTTGGCCAGATTCTGTCACTGGAGTTTTTTTCTTGTGGTTGCAATAAATTTTATCTTTGCAAATTGCAGCAAATAACTTCCCTGTTTTAAAGCAAGCAAGCAACCGTTTCTTTGATGATGGAATTGAAGCGTCCTTTGGAGTTGCCCACGCCGCAGGTGGTCAGTTCAATATTTAAACGTCACAAACCTGCTTCGTCCATTAATCCTTTAATTCATTCCATACCCGCCAATATCATACCGCTTGTGAACCATCCCAATAAAACCAGCGATTTCTTCACCGATTTACCTGCCGCTACGGCAAATCTGCATTTACTCAACCATCAGATCTCACAAATTGTTAACCAATTCCCTCCACCTTTGCCGCCGTTTATTCCTCGTTCTGAGAATGCCCTACTTGAAGATAGTGCCGATAGTTCTGGGATTATGGTGCCATTCATTTATCCTCCTCCTCCAGTAATTCAACCGGAAAAGTTGCCTTACTCTTTGTCGAAATTTCAAAAAAATGTGTCACTTTATAAATCGTTGATTGAATCGAATTCGTTAAAGAAATTAAGAAACTTTAAAAAATTAATTGCTAATGATAAAACTGATTTTGGTGAAGTAGCAAGTAGCCAAGCGAATATTTTGGAAAATTACCTTGTGGTCCCTCCTTTGCCTTTTCCCCCTCATAATTTCATGCCCTACCCTTTGAATGCTGATAGTTCTTCATTGACACCCGATGACGTTTTTTCCACTTTCTTACAGGCAAATGAATTCTTACCACGGGTGGATATGATTGTAGCCAGTGCTGCTGGCTCCCTCTTTGATATAAGAGATCAGGCTCAAGATGAAGGCTTCACCATTGAAAGATATAAGCAATTTAAGTTATTGCAAGCACAACATGAAAAATTACATGATCAACCGTATGCTTCGGATATCGATGATGACTATCTCGATTATATTGAAAATATCGATGTCATAGAATATTACGATAACTATGATCAAACACCTACCATACATTCGGCACAAGCAACCACCAGCGAAGAAAGTGTTCAAATTCATCAAAATTTAAGTTCAATTAGAAATGATTTGAACCCAAGTAAATCACCGACTCCAAAATTTGAATACCATCTTGAACATCCTCAGACCATTGATTTCCAATTACCCATCTCTACTTCGGAAATCATATCAAATCCTAGCAAAGACGTAGTTTCAGCTAATGGGAACCACAAGGAAAAGAGACGTCAAGAATTAACTAAAAGCACAAAAGAATTGAATGAATTCGAACAGAGGAATCGATATAATATTTATCAAAAAAAGAAAGAACAGCTATTACAAAGAATTAAAGATCTTGAATCTTCCAAAATATCCTTTACCAACTCTGAAATTATCGATAAGGATTTGCAAGAGTTTGATAGAGATTTACAAATTTGCCGTGATGAAGAACTACTCAGATTGAAATTGGAAGAAAATTACGAACTATTAAAAAGTTCCTTGATTTTTTATCAAGATTCTAACAAGATATATAAAAACTTAAATTCCACAATGATAAATAAGTTGGAAAAGTTGAAGAGTTTCTTTGAATTTCAAAGAAATTTATTCAATGATTCGCTTTCTACTCGGAATAGCGATATATTTGATATAAAACATAAGGATGCCGTCAAATTATACAGTGGGTTATCCGATCATAATTACGGTAGTGAGATTAAAGAAACCATACTAAAGTCAGCTATAAAAGATGATGAAAAACATAATGGCGAGCTTATTGATGAAGCTACTACTTCTACTCAATTAACGACTCCAATTCATCGTAGTCAAAATTTGATGAAGCTAAATAAAGCAACCCTGTCTGTGTATGATTTCATGCCATTAATTACTCCCGGAGAGTTTAATATCATTACTGGAGATATGCCTTCTCAAAAGCCAAAATCATCAACATCACCAAACAAACAAATAGTTTCTATAAAACATCAAATTTTTAAGAATCCATTATATGACAAGGCGACATCTGGGTCGGATTCCAATGTTAGTGATTCTAGTGCTACTCCCAATGCAAAGCGAAGAGGAAGACGAGCAAATGGGACCCCAGGAGGTCCACCAAGTTCACTGCCTGGTATTTCTACAGGCGAAAAGGGTGAGCTTGGCAAATATTCCGAAGCAGCATTACTAGCAAAAATAATGAAACATTTCTATGGACCACAAGGTGCTAATGCAGACGAATACCAAAATGATTTGGAACTTATGGGAATCAAGAGTGTTTGGCCAGCAATGCAGAAGTGATAGCAGATGGTATAGTAATTGCGTTGCCGACACTAATTTACTACAAAATTGACTTAGCTAAGTAAAATTTTACAATGGCGATATACTATAAAGATTATATATCATAACAAAACTAATAAAACAGCATTAATATTTTTTTTTTTTTAACTTGATACTATACAAAAAATTCTAATAACACAACATGAACAATAAGAAATGAAAAGAAATATCAATTAACATTCAAATGATAATGGGAATACAACATCTTGCAACGAGATTGTCTATATTTAATAGTCTTCAAATTGAGCGTATAAAGCAATAGCCACATTAGCCAATCCAAATACAATTGGTAAGGTTCCTAAGACAGCGGTGAATGAAGCATAGGTACTTACGTAGAAGGCAATGTGATTATGGAGACAACTGCAAATTCCTCCCAAAATAGATAAACTTGATAAAGCGGAGTGGCCCGAAATGAAATAGTAGATCAATACTTTGGATAAGGAGAATACAAATGGATCGAAAGTATAGATTCTTGCGATTAAACCTTCTTCACCATCGAAAACCAACACTCTCTTGGAGAAATTGACAAAGTAGGAGATAATACTTGGGAGAGCAATGGAAGTAACAGCCCAAACAATAAAGGTGGTGGCAGACTTGGCTTCGAACAATTGCAACACGTCTGGAGTCCACCATTGACAACTGGCAGAACAAGGTATGTTGTCTTTTAATAATTGGTGATTCAAGCCATTGTCTTTCCAAGCAACCAATGGAAGGAAAGTGTAGATGAAATAAGACAACTCGAGAAAGAGCTCCAAGTAGGTCAAGGTGATGGTCTTGGATAATTTGTCTCTTAAATCCTCAGAGTAGTCGGTGGTGGTTACTCCAATAGAATCGGTAAGTTCAAGCAATTTGGAGTACGCGCTCTCAGTGTATTCAATCACTGGGTCTACGATCCATTGTTTCAAATCTAATGGTGGACCTTCGAAATCGGCGTCGCCAGCTTCACCATCGTCTTCGCCATCTCCGGTTTCAGCATCAACCGCTTCCACGTCATCGTCGTCCTCGTCGTCGTCTTCATCTTCGTCCGCTTTGGCAGCATCAATCAATGTTTGCTGATCGTCAGCATCTTGTTCCAACAACCCTTGCACCGTCAATTCTCCGTCCAATGGATGCTGTTGGATGTACCCATCCAACTTGTCAACCAAGATCTTCTTGGTATCCTTAGCGTAGCAATGGATTTCAAGCTTCTTCAACACATTCACCAAATCGGCTTTCTTATACACACTATAGTCAGACATGATATTTTAACACAAAAGTTCTCAAGTTTAAACAAAAAACCGTAACAAAACAACTATTATTTCTTGCACTTACAATCGCTCTCGAGTTTTGTTTACTTTCCCCCGTATGCCATATATTTATACTTTGACACCAACCGTATTGTTATTCTGCTACGATCAGGTATAATGGCGATTGTGTACCGGAGTGTTATCGTTTTGCCATATTAAGAAATCAAACACAGGGAAGGCACCCTTAGTGATGACCTCAGGCTCCACTATAAACCGGAATGTTGTGGTGTGTATATTTCACACCCTGTTGTGAAATAGTAGTGGCACTAAATTAGTTAGTTCAAATCAGGTTTGCTAGATGGCCCTGGTAGATTTTGTTTAGTGAGAATTTTTTGTTTAAGGTTTACATTCTTGTTTTTTAGTGGCTATTATCGTTGTTGGCGTATTTGGTAGCAATTCACTTGTTTTCGATTCTGCCCTAGTTGTAGTTTAATGGTGGTGTAGTATGCTACTACATACGAAACTGCCGGGCAATTTCATATTTCCTCCTCCGTCCAAGCTACGAATGTTGGCTAGCCGCTATGGTGGTAAAGGTAGTTCATATATGGTTTCTAGACTGGTTTTTGCGGTGTCTGGTCGTTCATCACTTCCAGTGGTGCCACTAGTGCCATATAGAAGTCTAGTTAATTCTGTTTCGGCCCATATCTATCGTGCGTACTCTAGTGGTAGGCGACCATATTCAACCGCCAGATGTACATTGGGCCCATTGATACCCACATCCACAATACACAAGGCAAATATCTTCCCTACTGTACCTACTGCTACTTTACATGCCACAAGACACAGTTCTTCAACTATATATCTAACGCATACAACTTATCCAGTACCACTACGAAGAAGACTCGCTCAGCTGGCCAAAAATGCTTTTTCAAAGAGAACATACATTACCCGTACATGGCCCAAATTACCCCCTTCAAATGCTAAAGATTTTCGCAAAGCATTCACCTCGTCTTCATCCACAATCGAATCTCCTAGAATTAACCAATTGGGAATTCAATACCTTTCGGAATCTTTGCACCGCAAAGTTTTCCCGGGCCATGATCCTAACGACTATGCAAATCCAACGGATCCGCTACTAATCGAAATTGCAAAAGAACATTTGAAATATAACAATTTATTAGACAAGAAAACGTCCATTACCGACCCCATCAACATCGAAAATTTCCCACAAATCATTGGGAAATCTTTAGATCAGCATTTTTACAATATTGGTAAACAGACGAGCCATCCATATTTTGATATGGCGCAATCCTTCCTCGGTAGTGCTTCAGAATTGCCTCCCAGACCTTCCTCATGGTTATTCAAGTCTGGGTGGGTACGATACACTCAAGATAAACCTCCTCAACCAGTGGATTTTCCTTTGGAAGATGCATTAGTATTTGATGTTGAAGTTTTATACAAGAAGTCAAAATACCCGATTCTTGCAACTTGCGCTTCTTCCGAAGCGTGGTATGGTTGGGTTTCTCCCTACTTAACTAAGGAATCAGATGATTGGAACCACCTAATTAAATTTAATGTGTTAAAACAACCAAAGTTATTATTAGGATATAATGTTTCTTTCGATCGTGCCAGTGTATTGGATGAATATAACATCAACCAATCCAAAGCATTTTATCTTGATGCCATGGCGCTCCATGTGGCTGTAAGTGGAATTTGCTCACAGCAACGTCCCAAATGGATGAAGCACAAGAAAAATAAACAACTACTAGATGATGATGAAGATCCAAATTCTCTAGACACAGAGGTAGACTCTTCTGCCGACGACTCAGCATTTTCTGTATTTGCTCAGGAAGAAATTTCCCGTGAAATAGCAAATGAATTAAGTGAGGATCCTTGGTTAGATAAGGGTTCTACGAATTCTTTGGCCAATGTAGCTCTTTTCCATTGCGGTTTAAAATTAGATAAATCTGATAGAGATTATTTTAGTGGTGAAAATCCGGAAGATATCGTGGATAATTTTGATAAATTAATGAGTTATTGTGCCAAGGATGTGGAAGCAACTTTTATCGTTGGGAAGAAATTATTTCCTGATTTTGTAAAAAAGTGCCCTCATCCTGTTTCTTTTTCAGCTTTGAGACATCTTGGTACTTTGATTTTGCCAACAACAAGAAAATGGGAGAATTATATTAAGTCAGCTGAAGATATTTATCAAATGAATAGAGTGCAAGTCACCAAAAATTTGTGTGATAGGGCAAATGAATTGGTTATGTATATAAAGGAGAACAACGATTCATTGAAGCCAGATTTGTCTGATCCCTGGTTACGACAATTGGATTGGACGATTAAAGAACTAAGACTAAAGAAAAACGGAGAACCTGTAGCAAATCAAGCATTCTTAACTGGTTATCCACAGTGGTATAGGGATTTGTTTAAATCCATTCCAGGAAAGAAAGGTGAAAGAGAAATGAATTTGAGTGTGCGTACTAGGATTACTCCTTTACTTTTAAGACTCAAATGGGAGGGGTATCCACTCTTGTGGACGGATTCAAACGGTTGGTGTTATAAAGTGCCAGATAATGAATCTATTGTGGAAGAAATGAAAGGTAAAAATTACGTGCTTGCGAAATTAACAGAAATAGAAATGTCTTCTTTAATAGATGAATTGCGAGGCACAACACAAAATTATGAGTTATTTAAAGTGCCACATCCAGATGGTGCTTCAAAACGTTGTACTTCCATTTTGTCCAAACGTTATTTGCAATATTTTGAGAAAGGAATCCTCACTTCGGAGTTTAATTATGCACATGAGATAATTGGATTAAATAATTCGGCGTCATATTGGATGGGTAACCGGCAGAGAATTATGGACCAATTGGTAGTTTATAATGATGTGACCCATAAGAATAATCAATTTTTTGATTCGAAGAAAGAAAGTCAAGCTAATGCTGAGATGGGAATCATTTTGCCACGGCTATGTAGCATGGGAACAATTACTAGGAGGGCAACGGAAAATACTTGGCTAACTGCGTCAAATGCAAAGAAGAATAGAATTGGTTCTGAATTGAAATCACTTATAGAAGCACCACCTGGGTATGTTTTCGTTGGTGCCGATGTAGATTCAGAAGAATTGTGGATTGCTTCGCTTGTTGGGGATTCCATGTTCAAAATACACGGTGGAACCGCCCTTGGGTGGATGACATTAGAAGGAGATAAACTGGAAATGACTGATTTGCATTCTAGAACTGCCGAAATTTTGGGAATTTCTCGGAATGATGCAAAGGTTTTCAACTATGGAAGAATATATGGAGCAGGTGTGAAATTTGCTACAAGACTTTTGAAACAATGTAATCCAAACATTTCTCAAAAAGAAGCTGAAAGAACAGCTTCGGAGTTGTATGCGAAAACCAAGGGATTTGTATCCTCTTCAAATGTATTTCCGAAACCAGTATACCATGGGGGGTCGGAATCAATTATGTTTAATGCATTGGAGGCAATTGCGTATCAACAGCAACCAAGGACTCCAGTATTGGGAAATGCCATTACTGATGCATTAACAGCTACAAACTTGAATAAAAACTCGTATTTGACTTCAAGAATCAATTGGACAATTCAAAGCTCTGGGGTTGATTACTTGCATTTATTGATAGTTTCAATGGACTACTTGCTTGAATTATTCCAAGTTCAAAATGCCAGGTTGGCAATCACTGTCCATGATGAGTTAAGATATCTTGTGAAATACGAGGACCGTTATAAGGTAGCTTTGCTTTTGCAAATTAGTAATATATGGACGAGAGCTATGTTCTGTGAACAACTAGGGATAAAAGAAGTTCCACAGTCGTGTGCATTCTTTTCAGAAGTTGATATTGACAGGATTCTTCGAAAGGAGGTTAGTTCAGATTGCATTACTCCTTCAAATTCGGTGGCTATACCGCCTGGAGAGTCATTGGATATTCATCAAATCTTAGAGAAGACAGAAAACGGTAAAGTGTTTCCCATAAAAAAGAAAAAGGTTAAAAAGTTGTATAAATATACCACTCGTAAACCAGTGATCGAATCTTTGGAGGTGGAGCAAGATGCCACATTGCGTATTGCAAAAATACAAGCGCAAAATTCGGTTAGTAAGAAAGAATTTCGACACAATGTTAATTTATATACAAAATTGAAGGAAATGGGAGAAGGTAAACATACTAAAGGTAAAACAGTAAAATCATTGAAAACTAACAGCACCATCAAAACTAGAAAGATAGCGGGGGTTAAACAAGTACCCAGGTTACTTCCAGAAATAGAAATGGGTACTAATGATTGTGGCCAATTAGCAAAAGAAGTAGAAGGGATTAGGAAAACCAATATGCATAGAAGATCAGTTCCCAGTCGACCGAGACCTTTCAAATCACGAATTCTACGGAGGTTGACGGGAAAATCGACATTAAAACAACTGAAATTCAAGGGAAGTGATCGCTTAAGAACTAACGTTTTTCGGCGATCAGATCAGATTAATTCTGTTAAAATATCGATATAAAATCATCTACAAACAGAGTATCGTTACAAGCATATAAAGGTTGAATCCCAGTCCTCTAATTCTTCTATAATTGACGAGAATCGTCATTGAGTTTTGAATGAATTGGAAATATTTAGATAATTGATAGAGAATTAAGATTTCCATCGTTGATGATTATCTAATTCATTAATTGGTGAAGTCACACGTTGTGACCCTGTTAGGTTTTCATTTATTTAAAGTAGCACATATTGCTTAGGGGTGTATTATTATGTATTTGAGGTACAGTAGGATTTAGAATATATTTAGAAATTATATCGTTGATCTGTAGCAAACTCTTCAATTTCAACCACCACAACCACCACAACCACTACACCCGCCTCCACCACTGCCACAGACCCCAGCTTTAATTCTACCTCAGCAAACACTCAGTCTTGCTACACAGAAACTCGTACCTCCGCAATTCGATAGCCTATTTCGATACGTGCAGCTTTTCTGATGGGTCGTATTCAAACGTATAATTATCAATAGCATCGCTTATTCTTTTTTACGGAAATGGAACTTTGCCAAATTGAATGAAATTATTTCTTGTAAATGTATCATAAAATGACTTGGGGCTCAATAAAAAGGCATGCCAAACCAATAGCACATCTAATGGAGGTAACCAAAATTCAAAATTTGCTGCCCAACTAGATTCTTTGGTGGTGGAGTTGAAATAGAAATCTCTTTCATCTGGACGATCATTTAACTTATCATTATTTTTACTAGCTTTGGTAAATCCGCAAAGGATCCTCATGCTTGGGACATAATCATTAGGAGCAACAGGCAATGGGATGGCGGGATATATGTAAGACTGGTGTTGTTTCCTTAGTGCCAGTATAAATATTATGAACCTTCTCGCAGCATTCGATAAGAATACTTGCCAAGTTTTGACTTGAAACGTTGTAGAATCGGTTCCAACAATCCTATTTTTGTAAAAGGCAAACGCTTTAAGTAATTTTAAATGGAAAACGGATTCGGCTGCGGTATGATGGTGAGTTCGAGTTAGGGATGTATTGTATACATAAGAAGCAAAATCATCTTGTGCTGCAGATTCTAGAATTGTTACAAAGTCATGTTCGTGCAAAACCTTTTCTGTCATATTGGAATCATATATTTATAATGATCCGTATCAATTACTAGAGCAGATCCCTTTGATATAGGCACAACCGATCACCAATGACCAAATATCAGTGTGTTTATGTCTTTTTAAAGTCTGTTAGTTTCGCTTAAATAATGAGAGAAGCGTCTCGTAAATTAAAGTATATGCACCTTTTATGTGCCTATGACGTACCTCCAGAAGGCGAAAGAATCGGAGATTTTAAGATTCGAATTCATATTATTTGCGCGAACCTGTAAACAATATACATTAAGATGTCAGAGAAAAGCGAAGATTGTTAAGCAAGGAAACGTTTAGGATTGAATAAAAAATTTGATTTTCTTAAAACTTTTGCATTTTTTATCACAATTTGGATAGTGAGAGATGGTCTTTTGTTTATATATAAAATAGATTCTTGTGAAGTAATAACTCAAGTAAATACTTTTCCCCTTCCTTTTTCTTATCTCGAGTATAAGACATTCCAATGTCGTCTAGCGGTATAAGAATCCTTTATTTGAGTTACTGTAACTATAGTAATTACATGTTAATTTGATGACAATAGTGTAAACCGGGACCGCAGTTGATCTGAACACCAGTGGGATTGACTTTTCGGACAATGACTCTATTGTAGAGTCTGTTACTTTCAAAGCTTGGTAATGGAAACTGATGATTGTAGTAATAAATTGATAAAGAGATAGAATGGCAGTGATTAATCCAGCATATTGCAGAACCCCGATGATGTAATAACTATTTACTACCTTGTTTGGGTGTGGCCGTTTCTTGTACATTTAGATGTAAGTGAAGCAACTTAATCTCGGTACTACCGGAGAGTTCGGCCCGAAAAAGAGAACACTAGATCAAATATTCACTAAAACTAATCAATGGATGTAGAGTGACAAAAGTTTGTAAATAGGAACAAAGTGGCGATATTAGTTCCCTCTTTCTTTACAAAATTGCTGTGGTTCTATAAGTTAAGATAAGCTGGCACTACGAATGCTGTTCATGCGTATGCATATATTGCGAGATACTTCGGCCAGCAATTGCCGGTCCTGGAGTGACAGGAAAAGGTGGATATTAGTTATATTAGCGTACTTTCTGCAAAGCGGTATCGCCGTGGGTAAACAATTCACTTTTCTGATGAGGTAAATATAATAGTCTCGTAATCCGTGATGTGCTAGCTGTTTACATAGTAAGCGAAGTATCTCTATGATTTTTTGCCTGGACACAGAGTCTAAATCCAGAATCGAAATAGTTTGCGCAGTGGTTAGTTACTAAGATAAAGGATGAATAGATAAGAGATGAGGTCAAAACTAGTAGTACAGCAATTCGCAACTAAACCAAGTTTTGTTTAGCCGGTAGAAGTGGTTCTAGCAGTAGAAACAGTGGTGTAGTCCTGGTTGCGGCGATAGCGGTTACTGTAAGTAGCCCAATTGTACTACTATTAGGTTATATAAATATTTGTACTGCGCATAGTCAACGCTCATTACAGTAATCAACCATCCTAAATGGGACTGGGCTCTCCACGTGACCCCAGAAACAGCCAAGAACTAGCATTAGCACTAGAGGATAATGTTGGATTAGTGGTTTTAATCTTGCTGAGATATTGTATTAGCTTTAAGTTACATCTTGGCTATTGCCGCTACGTAGCACCGGGACAGTGTGGGAATATTTTCTAATCAAATTTTCATTGCTGGAAAATCAATTTTTAATCCCGCAGTTGACGGGTAATAAATTTTTCTTTTATGTTAGTGGGAAATGTCGGGGAGGGAAATTTTTTTGTTTAAATAGTCCGCTAGTTGACGTTGTTTAATAATTATATTTTTTCTTTCACTTTTAAATTTAAAAATGTTACCACCAGGTGTTATTTTAGTTTTCTGTTTAGTCTTCCTTGCTTTTGTTGCTATTCTTAGTATTTTTATCCAAAAGAAATTGAAGGAAAAAAAATCTGCTCAAAGATTTTGAATAAGTCTATTGATTAAACTATTAAAAGTTTATTGTGAGGAAAATGTGGTTAACTTAGTTGATTGCAGTTTGTCTTACTTGTTTACCAAATTAAAGTGCGGTTTCTTAATAATTGTCAAATGTTACTAATTATTATGGGTTATTATTGTTATCTTGTTTAAATAAAATTGGGGAATTTTATTTAGATATTTTTATTTTATATTAATGGGGATTAATATAGTATAATATATGTTTATCATAGAGATTATGCCACTTTGAGGCCATTGGAGTGTTGTAGATAATGTAGAATAGTACAATGTAGTTCTTTGGGCAATAACTGGCGAGGCTACATACAGTAATCAAGAGTCAAAAGTGGAAACTCTACGAAGACAACCAAATTGCTATAGCAATTAGCTTGCACTACTATCTATCAGTAATTGTTCTGTTCGTAAAGGTTGTACGTATTTGTATGAGCACCCAAGAGACTTGTGAACGGAAATGTTGCTTACGAAAAACTTTTAATCGATGGAACACTCATCTGCATCTAATCAAAAGAAAACAATCCAATTATGCAGCAGCACGGCTGTCGGTAATAAAGTCGCCGGTCAGGGACAAAAATGAATATACATACAGAAAGTGTTACAAATATACTTTGAGCAACCAGTATTACCTTATCCTCTAGGAAAAGAAGGAAGTAGTTAGTGATGTTACAGAAGGTATCGGAAATGACAGAAATATATCTTGAATTCAAAACCAAGAGTTTCTTCAGCAAGAGGTGCCCTAAGTCTAAGTTTGTCTTCGTAGAACTTTAATTACATTCACATAACGAATTCCGATAATGAAAAGTGTGCCAGCAGTCAATTAGCAGCAAAAGCAACACACAGAAACAGATACAAAATGAAAAGTGTTCTTGCAACGAACGCCGCACATTATCGTTTTGGATGGATAACGCATCTATTCAAATTGATACATTCGGAAAACTCTAGCCGATTCGTAAATCTACAAACATACGATTATCGATTACCATCAATAACAGGAAAACAACAACATTGGATACCAGTAGCAATTCCTAGAGTCTTATCTGAATTGGCTAGTCGCTGCATTGTTTATAGTCTGCACTGAATTTACTCATCATTTCCCTCCCCACTTGAAGTGTGTTCTCCGGTGAAGAGTCTCCGGTGTAGTGACAATTCAGTTGGAAAAGTTGAGCGGCTATTGCAGAAACCACTATTCTTGTACCTTCAAAAATCCCAATATAACCACAGTGAAACCGGTAGTTCACTGCGTAGCTCGTCCGGTAACAGCATTTGACTTCTGGCGATCATAACCAACTCGAAACACTCCCAGTTCTCCGAAGTAAACGCTGGTTTATGTTGTATGCACCTAAGTATCAATTATTTAACCAACAATTTTAACCCCCTTGTGGTATTTATATACAATAATTACCTTCGTTCAGTGTTTTGATTATTCAGTTGTTCGTTAAGAATATCTCATTCATCGTTGTCATTTCCGTCGTTGTTGCATCGTTTGTTCCCTTGCGAAATTTAAAAGTTGTTTACTCGTACACCGTTGTTGCCACTAAGTCATTTGCATTCTAAAAGTACGTCATCTAAGTTGGACCCCCATAATCTTGTTCCTCGATATTTTCTGGTTTCATTAATCGTCTGGTACGTTTCATTCTCGCATTTGTAGTTATTCATGTCTGCTATTTTCACCCTCCTATACGACGTATCTTACTTACCGGGAGCATTGGTTCTAGGTTTACGGCTAAAAAAGTTATCTTCACCAGTCACTACTGGGATATTGATCGATAAATCTAGCTTTACCGAAAGTCAATTACTGCTTATTTCTTCCATATATACTGATGTGGTAGATTTCAATCCTTTGGTTTCAAATGACGCCCGTTTAACGCACGATTTGCATCGTCCTGACTTGAACAAGACTTGGTCCAAGGTTTATTTATGGAGTTTGTTATCATACGAGAAAATCCTTTATGTGGACGCCGATACATTGCCGACAATTGTTGATTTCGATATAACCAATTTGTTAAAAATCGACTTTCCTCAAAACAAAATATTAGCATCTCCAGATTCTGGATTTCCCGATATCTTTAACTCGGGAGTATTTGTATTAAAACCAAATTTGCACGATTTTAACCAATTATTAAATCTTGTTAAATTTGGTGATGATATTTCGTTCGACGGTGCCGACCAAGGGTTATTGAATCAATATTTTAATAATCAAGTTGACTGGGTGTACGATTTTGTTTCCAGCAATGTTACTAGTTCATCCCATGAAACTGTCGAAACCACGAATGAATCAACCAATTCTTCAAATTGGATAAAATTACCATTCATTTATAATTGTACCCCTTCCGCCCAATATCAGTATTTGCCTGGTTATAATTATTTCACTAGACTGACTGTGCCCAAAATTTCTGATGGATTGACTAACTCAGATTCATCAATCCTCGAATCTATTAACGAAACAAGCTATAATTATAATTTAACTGCATTAAATTATATCAAGTCCAATTCTCAAATAAGATTAATTCATTTTATTGGACCAGTTAAACCTTGGAGTGCAGCAGCTGCTTCCGACGAGTTCGGAATATTTGCTCCTTGGTGGAAAGTTTGGCAAGAGAATTTTCCAGGCAAATCAATTTCAGAAGTAGTTAATGGTAACGACGAACTTCCTCAAGCGATTCCAGAAGCTAGAGAAGAACCAGAGGTTGTCAAAATAGAACCACAAGAAGAAACGATGGCTGTTGCAAGTAAATCTTTCGAACCTAGAGATTTGGTAGATCCTGAGAATTACCAACAATTTGATAATTCTGATGTTGGGTTAAATAGTAATTCGTGGGATGCAACCAGTGAGCTGCCACCAACAAGCAAATCCAACAACGATTTTTCTCATTTACAGGAAGGAGTGGATACTTTTATTAATAAATGGGATGAACCAGTTGTACTGGAGCCAACAATTGTCAAATCAGAAAAAGAGTCACCTACGGAAGATTACCAATATCCTGGTATAAGATTTAATAGTTTTTCCAAACCAGAAAGAGTATTTGATTCCGCAGAAGATTACTACCCAGTTCACAGATTGCAGCCAGTTGAGAAGATTTCGGTGGAGTCAGATATCGAAGACAAGCCTGTAGTGCTGGTGAGTGAAATTAATGAGATCAAGGAAGGTTTTACTAAGCTAGGTTTAATCGAAGATCAAGGGTTTGAACTGATATACGACGAGAACCAAGAAGTAGAACTTCAAGAAGAACTTCAAGAAGAACCATATGTGTATGAATCTAAAGTTCCCAAATTGTTTCCGTGGGAATACAAAAAAGAAAACAGACCTGAAAGGGTATTTGATGATAACTAATACAGACTGGAAAGTGAACTGTAAAAGCAAATAGACCTCAGTACTTTATGAAACTAAATATAGAAATGACGTGAAAGCTACGCTGGCACCTGTAGTTAAATTGTTCGACCCATTACCGTAAATCTACGAACAAACCACCAATTATTGCAGCCAGAATTTTTATCCCAATAAGTTAAACTCACTACCCCCCAAGGAGTCCATCGCCATGGTCAACTCAGCTCCGCGTAGCACCATATTCCACTCAATATGGCCCTAGCAACTCCTGGGCACACTACACTACTTACCCCTACACAGTGCCTAGACAAGGAAACCATCTACAACGAGTATCCCTTACCTGTAGACACGACACCCACCAGGTACAAGGCTAAACAACAGTTTATAAATAGTGCTACGCTTATAAAAACAGCCGGCATTTTGCAGCTTCAAACAAACACACTAAATCTATCACACATTACTGAAATTTATCACTCACCGGTAACCATTGCTCTCCGTAAACATAAACAATTAACGAATACCTCCGGCTAACAGTAGCAAATCACCTCACGTGAAACCACCCCCGTGATAGGCCATTACCCGGACTATGAAAATTTTTTTTGCTCTACGCTACGGAGGGTAGTAAGAATGGCGATGATTTATATTGACGGCAAAGTTTTTATTAAAATAGTTGTTAAACCGAATATTTCATATTTGAAACTACAATAAGATGTCCGAAGGAATTACCGAAATCGACGCTGGTTTGATTGAAACCAATTACGACAATGTTGTCTACAAATTCGATGATTTAAACTTGAAACCTGCTATTGTTAGAGGTATCTTTGGTTATGGTTACGAAACCCCATCTGCCATTCAACAAAGAGCTATTTTACCTATCACTGAAGGTAGAGATGTGTTGGCCCAAGCTCAATCCGGTACCGGTAAGACTGCCACCTTCACCATTTCTGCTTTACAAAATATTGATGAAAACGAAAAAGTTACCCAAGCTTTGATTTTAGCTCCAACCAGAGAATTGGCTTTACAAATTAAAAACGTTATTACTTCCATTGGTTTATACTTGAAAGTGACCGTCCATGCTTCCATTGGTGGTACTTCCATGCAAGATGATATCGAAGCATTCAGATCCGGTGTTCAAGTTGTCGTTGGTACTCCAGGTAGAGTTTACGATATGATTGAAAGAAGATTCTTCAAGACTGACAAAGTTAAGATGTTCATTTTAGATGAAGCCGATGAAATGTTGTCTTCTGGTTTCAAAGAACAAATTTACAATATTTTCAGATTATTACCAGAAACTACCCAAGTTGTGTTATTATCTGCTACTATGCCACAAGATGTCTTAGAAGTTACTACTAAATTCATGAACAACCCAGTTAGAATCTTGGTTAAGAAAGATGAATTAACTTTAGAAGGTATCAAACAATTTTTCATTAACGTTGAATTAGAAGAATATAAATTCGATTGTTTATGTGATTTATACGATTCCATTTCTGTTACTCAAGCTGTTATTTTCTGTAACACCAGATCAAAGGTTGAAATGTTGACTACCAAATTAAAGGGTGAAAACTTTACTGTTTCTGCTATCCACGCTGATTTACCTCAAACTGATAGAGATACCATTATGAAAGAATTCAGATCCGGTTCTTCCAGAATCTTGATTTCTACTGATTTGTTAGCCAGAGGTATTGATGTTCAACAAGTTTCTTTAGTTATCAATTACGATTTACCAGCCAACAAAGAAAACTATATCCATAGAATTGGTAGAGGTGGTAGATTTGGTAGAAAGGGGGTTGCCATCAACTTTGTTACTGAAAGAGATGTTGGTATGATGAGAGAAATCGAAAAATTCTACTCTACTCAAATTGAAGAAATGCCAGCTGATATTGGTGCTTTATTTAATTAATTGTAATTTTGTATATTATACACTAGGTGTATTTATTTCTATTGGTCATCTTTAAAATATATAGCAAATCGAATTACTTTTGTAGTACTTGGAGGTACGAGCGATAATGGACCACAGAAGAAACGCTAGTATGTAGTAAGTAAGCAGTGGGTCAGAACCTGAAAATACAAGGCCACAGGCGAAGATTGACTGTAGAGACACCTGAGTGGGTCTGATATCACCAAATGATACTCCTTTTATAGATAGAAGAACAGCCGTGGGTACAAACTTCGCACTAAATTACTGGAGCAACGACAATCAGCTTAACGGCTGGAGTAGAAGTAGTGAGACTATTCCATCAAGGATACTTCATGTCATTGAACTGGCAAGCCTTGATCAAGACATGATACTAGAGAGAAACCGTGTAATAAAGCATTGTAATGAACCCTTTTACTGTAGCAATTGTGATCTTAGTAAAGTGAAATAATAGGCGGTTTTTCCGTACAGTCTGGAGCAACAATGTGAGATCAAAGAACATTTATGAAACTATTGTTTTACCAATTGACTGATTATATAATTGATTGTTTGTAGATTTAGTTGTTGATAAATAGAATTTCTCATTGTGTAGTACATGCTAGGAATAGTTTGTGTAACTCCATGTCTTTATGAGTCTTTTTCCTAGTATCCCTGGCGGATTCCCTCAGGAAATCAATAGTGATTATCACGAAAACTATGAAATATTAAATCAAAACTCGATAGATTCCTTTGCTAAGAAGCAATTGCTAAGGAATAGGGCCAAATGTCAACATGACATTTTGATACAATTGGATTCTATAGTTTATATCTTGGTGGCGTATCAATTTATCAAGTATGGTCACTCCGCTTGCTTACTACCAATGATACTACACCTACTGTTACAAAAATTACTCAGTAGTAACCAAATCGTTAACAACGAAACTAATACCCTATGGATGACTCTAGCCAATGATTCCACTACCAATGATACCATTGCTGGTGATTTAAGATTAAATTTACGAAAAATCATCATGTTGAAGATATGCTTATCTCTCTACTGGAAAACAATCTTTACCAGTGTTTATCATATTATTTTTGTTTGGTGGTGGATGCTACCTATAGTAGATCAAGGTAATTTATCGAAACTACAACATGGTAGTTGGTGGGTCATTTCGTTCATTGGTGAGCTAGTTCCAACCGATATAGCAGCCGACTCATCTTCACTTACGAAATTGGTGCAATTGGGGTTACCTCAATTATTAATTACCGACTTCATCATTTTATTTGTACAATTACTATTGTATCAATGCATATACAGACAATCGAATATCTTGGACGACTCTCACTTCCTTCGTGATACTGAAGATTTAATACTATCTCCTCGAGATTTGAATACTATCCTGCCAGCTTCATTCAACCTTGATGATAAATACGTAATGAAAATTAAATTATATGAATCGCTCAAGAAAGACAATTATATAGCAACTACAGACTAATACATGTTCCGATGGTGGTTTAAATTTTGTAACCGTAACTAGGTGATAAGCTAAATGATCTATGAGCCCGAGGAAAAAATAAGCAATCTGGGCTTGTTTACATCAATGGTAAGGCTAATATGGAACCGATTCAGCTCATGGCTGTCAAGGTACAATTGGTTGAAGCAACCATTCGATATAGGGTATCCTATAGCTTGTAAAGAATCAAATGTAGAAAAGTCAAAACTTTTCAATCAACTCTTCAACCATAAAGAAATGACTGCATTGGATATTTTCAAATTAGAAAACCATTCGGAAGAAGAATGGGATGCATTGGATTATACACAGCAGATTCCTTTTGAAAAGAAACGAGCAGCGTACTGTCCCACTTTCACTTGTAATCTTCCATTGAATGACACTGGAATTGATTTACTAGCCGTACAAACAGGCATAACCGTAAAACATAATTTGCAATTGAATTGGGATTCACTAAGTGAAAAGGACAAGGAAAACTTGATTAGCGGGCCAAATATTGCAAGGTTCCATCAAGAGAGACTACGTATTTGGCAAGGGTATGAGATTGTCAATTATCTAAAACAAAGTCTGGATAGATATCAATGGAATCCATATCCATTTCTGGGTTTGTATCCATGGGAAATTATCATGGACAAATTGCGAGATAAAAGGGAATTACATGAGTTTGAATACGACTATTATGACATACTAATCAAGGAAGCGTTTGATAGAGATTATCGAAAGAATTGGCAATTGTACTTCAGTGATTATATTGAAGAAAATGCACAGGTTGAAATAGAAGAAGCTGAACTCAAAAAGATATATACAAAACTTCCCATTTCTAAGAGAGTATATTATGATACTAAGGCAAGTCTACGTCAAGAGCAAACTGACTTGCTTAGTTCACAAGTGAAAACAGTTGCATTTCGACTGTTTTTTAAAGCATATAATGACGAAACTAATAGACCGCTTTTGAAGGCAGTCAAACAATGGAAGAAAATGAAGGAAGAGAGAAACAAGTTTAAACCCATTTCGAACATGCGTGGCAGATCACGCATGTCTCAGTATGAATTACTATATTTGAATATGTCAATTGTAATGGATTATATCTATTATGTCGCAGGAGTGAAAAATCAACCACCAGAGTTCAATTGGCTAGTAAATATGAACCAAATTACTAAAGGTGCATACTACACAAACAAAACATACTCAGATAAGATTCTTTAGGTATGAATACTAGTTTGGACAGGTTAATACACAACGGGAAGCATAGAAACCTAATGGCATACTAGATCGGATCTGTATCCTCAACTGTAGACGTAAAACTTGTAGGTTTTCAATGATATACAAAAGAAGATTCCATAACCAAGAATTCACAAAAGCTAAGAGGAGAAACATCAGTAGAGAACTGGCCCTCTTCTGTAGATATTGTTTCGAAGTGGTTCACAGGTGGGGTAGTGAGGTGGGGAGTATTATACAGTACCGTGGACGTGTTTGGATGAGTGCAAGACGCGATACATGAGTTGGAAGGTTTACCTTTTACTAGTTAATGACAGTTGAAAGTGAACCAAAGAGACAAAAAGTCGAACACAAAATTGAACAAGAATTACAAACAATGAGCCAAGATTTACAAGTTTTTTTACGTAGTGAAGCTGCTACCTTACCAACTAGAGGTTCTAAATTAGCTGCTGGATGGGATATTTATGCTAGTGAATCAGGAACAATTCCTAGTCACGGTCAAGGTTTAATTGGTACTGACATTTCCATCATTGTGCCTGAAGGTACTTACGGTAGAATTGCACCAAGATCTGGATTGGCTGTAAAACACGGTATTTCTACTGGTGCCGGAGTAATTGATTACGATTATCGTGGTGAAGTTAAAATTGTCTTGTTTAATCATTCGAGCAATGATTTCAAAATCGAAAAAGGGGATAGAATTGCTCAATTGGTTTTGGAAAAGATCGTAAATGCCGAAATCCAACAAATCTCTGAATCAGAATTAACCCAAACTGAAAGAGGTGCTGGTGGATTTGGTTCTACTGGTAAAAATTAGGTTATTGTTGAATCAAACATGTATTTATAGTAAATAGAGAATTTATAAAAGGTTACTACACTCCACCATACAAAACCACAAAACTTGACTGATCCATTTCATTTGTTAAGGCGAACAGTTATTGTGGTCCAATGTAGATCAATACCTTCGCAAACTTTGAGTCAATTAGTACACTGTACTATCGATACACATTTCTCCTCGTCCCCTGAAACCTCGTCTACATCAATTCACATAATAAATAATTTATTTGATCGTTACTCATATATAAAATAGAATTTTATATCCCAAAGTACTGATTCTATATGTTCAAGG
Organism: Suzukiozyma sphagnicola; assembly: GCA_030569075.1. Taxonomy (NCBI): domain Eukaryota; kingdom Fungi; phylum Ascomycota; class Pichiomycetes; order Serinales; family Debaryomycetaceae; genus Suzukiozyma; species Suzukiozyma sphagnicola. The sequence continues at coordinate 56,540 of JAJMJR010000024.1, read as the reverse complement.
AAATAAAGTTTTATATATCTATGCTGTTCATATTTTAACTGCAAGTTTCATTTTAATCGTTGCAGTATTTTTCAATAGTTCTGGTACTACGATTAGTTGCTTGCCTTTACGGCTTCTTTTTCTTGTGGTTTTTCATCTTGAATGATTTTCATGCCTTCTTCGGCGGTTTCTTCAAACTCATCTAATTTAATATCATCTTTAACTTGAGTGATAGTATCCTTTTCTCGTAAATTTTCTTCATTAATCATTTCATCTTGTTCCTTAAGAATAGACAATTTTAATTTGGAATCATCACTTAATTGCGCTTTAGCAACGTTATACACTTCATCAGGGATAGATGACAATACTGCCAACAAGGCATCAAAGTAGCTTTCAACACTCTTTGAAGTATCTCCATAACTATAACTATTAGCTAAAATTAATAATGATGAAGGGATTTTTTGTCTTAATCTTAATTCTAACCAAGTATCCAAATCTTCTCTCAATCTACCTGGGGATACATCGGTGGTTTTAATTCCTCTTTGCGAACAAGCCATTTGTAATTCAAGAGTGGATAAAGAGTCTACTCCTTCATAATCGATGACTTTATCATCTTTAATGATATTAAGAAGTCTATGTCTAATTTGATAACGTAAGATAGAGTCAGTGCCAAATGGTTTAATCCCCATATATTTACACATCGACACCAATTGCGATCTGGATAAATTATCTAAAACTTGATCATTTTTAAATAATCTTGCAACTTGAATTAAATGTTCTCTTGTTGGAGTTTTACCAATGGAAATGATATCGAAGAACGAAACGAATGCTTCTCTTTCATTATCGGTGATTTTCTTGGATAATTTCAATCCAGATTCTTCTAACGATTTCTTGATATATTCCGAAGCGGAAACTCTGGTTTTAGATAACGTGGCTCTTTTCTTTGCCTTTTCTTGTTTAGATTCATAAGTTGATGGTAATAAATTTGGGAAGATTTTCAATGCTACAGGCAACAATAATTCCGCAAATGGAATCAACACAAACATGGCGAAAGGAACCAATTTCGATACATCAACCAAAGTTCTTTGTAATTGTTGTGATTCTCTTCTAGTTAACCCGTACCCTGCAATCAATTTGGTGATTAACTTGGTGGAAACCTTAATTTCGTACCCTAACAATTTGGTACCATTCCAATAATGCTGAGCTTCGTGTTTCACCTTTTCCCATACCGTTTTCTTTTCAACTTTATCGCTTTTAACAACTTCGGTAGTTCCGGCAGTACCAACTTCAGTTGACTGGATCTTGGGAATTGGAGGAGGAGGAATAATCGAAGAACCTGTCTCAACCTTCTTATCCTTAGAGGTACTCGAATTGTACCTGACTAAATGAAGTGAAGGCAATAATAACGAGCGATTTGCCACATTTATCCCCGGTAAATTACGAATAATCACTCTTCTAATGAGTAAATTTGCCGACATAATAATAACAACACAGTACACTCGAAACGTTCAACAATTGCAAACAGCCGATATCGATAGTATTAATGTCAATTACAATTACTTCCAAGGAACAAATATATTAAACTAATTTAATTTTCAGCAAATTTCTCACTGTATTCACAACCAACGACATTTTTCCATTTGTAGATTTAATATCGTACTTATCGGGTGTTTACGTGGGAGAGTACGTTTGTAGAGTACAATATGTTCTTGTTGCTACTGCTAGTATATACGTGGCTTTTCTCCAGTTCAAAAATGTTGGAAATTCATGGAGATCCAGAGGATATTGAATATGAAATTGAGAGTATTTTGGTGAATATGGCAAATATGGGCAATTTCACTCTGGGAATGTATGGAATGAGTTGGAGGTTATAGTTAGAGATGTAGACGTGGCACAATTCAGCTTGGAACGAATGTGGTTGATTGCACTGAAAAATTTCTATTTTCTTGCTGCATTTCTGAAACATCAATACGGCTGGGTGAAACTAATTGCGGCCAAGAGTTAGTATCATCAAAAGAAACAGATACCCTGTAAATGGGCCGAGAATAAGCATCACAATTACGAAAGGTGTAGGCAGTAAAATCGTATATTTTTCATTCCGAGGTTTCATGCAAAATCAATAGTGGGTGTATACGAAAACAATCTAGATGTACTTCTGCTTCTATTGCTTCTATGAAGTCATTTTTATGGTTAAGGTTGTCATTCTCGTTTGTCAAAGTTTGTCAACTTTTCCTCTCTATTCATCCTCTAACTTTTTGATCTTGCCCTGTTCTAAAGTGTCACCATTGACCCCAACAAGTACGATTTTCTCTATGATGGTGTGATAATCTTCGTCATCCCCATCAAAGAAGATATTTAAACTATTAACATTTTGAAATCTAACGTACTTCAATTTACATTCGAACCACGTTTCATTATTATCAGTAAACTTTTCCACATGAGCAGCGTTTTTATCAGTTGTAGCATCATCGAACGACAAGATATGGTGGTGGTTGGGCCAGACTTTAATGGTGTTTGGGAGTTGGATTTCCTCGTTATCCTCATAATCTGGCAATTCTCTCTTGACTTTGATCAAGATGGAATAAACCTTGGAAAGGTTCAATAATGGAATGTAGAATAAGATTTGCGAGTCGGCAGAAGAGCCAACGGTAGACCCTTCGGTCAAATTAAACAAATCTTTAGTCTTACCTTCGATTTCAATGCTATTTAATACCTCTAACGATGCAAAATCAATAGTTTGATTTAAATTAGAAAATCCTTTAGGAATCAAATGAGATATTTCAGCAAATGCCTCACCGGATTGCACTTCACTACTGTTACTAGTACCTTTACCGTTCCCTTTTCTACCACCACTGCCAGCTGCTTTGGTATTGAAGTCTTCCAAACTTTGTACTAATTTAGGCACATTGGCACCAGTAATCCGCAGAGACTCCTTTCCATTCTCGATAAAGATAAATGTCGGAATAGATGTCACTTGGTACTTGGAAGCGACATCCTGATTTGCATCCAAATCAACTCTAACTACCTCTACGTTGGCAAATTTCCCATCCACGTCATTATATAATTGGTCAACAATAGGTTTGATGGTTTGACAAGGGCCACACCAATTGGCAGTGAAATTCACCACCAAATAACGGTTATGTTGAACGTATGAATCGAAATCCGCTCCGGAACTTACAAATTGAATCGTCATGCTCAAATCACTAATAAACTACTGTGCTTTGCTTTGATTTCAGTTGTAACTTTGAAGAGCGATTCTTGCCTCTGTAAAGAACCAGAACTGCACAACAAACGTTGCAAGATTGGAGCTACCCGTTTCTGATAGAACAACGGTTTTCACGCAACAGAAGGGAGAATTGTTCATTGTGTCGATTCAAGCATAGAAGCAAGTCTGCCGTAGTAACTTTGGTGTAAGTTACTGTAAGAGCTGGTAATTTACGTACCTGTCTTGCTTAAGTTGATTTGGTATAGATTTTACTAGCTGAATTGGGGAAATTATAGAAACTTGATGAAATTCGGGTGGAAGCACATCTACACACATCTCCACACATCTCCACCTTACAATCCAACTATGAAAACAGGTAGAAGATTTTTACAACTAATATCGTCTCTAGTTTGCATTTGCTAAATAAAGCCGCCTAACACTCGATCGTCAAAATTTGCGTGGCAAAGAAAAGTGGAATTGACGAAAAGCAATAATCAAAACGCCCTAGCTCAACTAATTCTCTCGTGTATAGTGCTCTTACAACTATATGTTCTAGTCCAAAGCCCATCCTTGGGTTCCGTTGCGTCAATCACAATCGGTAGAAAAAACCAGCCAGTTTTTTAATCCCCTGCATATATACTATATTTTGCAGCCATTCTCCATTGAAATGCTGGTAGCTAGTCTGAATGGGTTTACTACTAGTTCAAACTAATTCAAACTAGTTGATAATATATCATTTCTGGCGTATTATTTACAAATAAGATTGAGGTGTGTTGCGAAATATTATGTCATTGCAACTTTTGCCCTGTAATCGCTAAAGTGATACGTTCATTTTGCTGGTAGTTTTATGAAACGAAGCATTGGCAGTCGTACAATATTGTGAGTTCCCTTGCCTTATTTCAACTGGAATTTAGCGGGATGTATAAAAGCTGGCATTGTTTCCTTCCCTATTGTTATTTAAGATTATTTCATACCAAATAAAACTCTCGAAAAAGTCAGCAAATCTCGAATATTGATTTTAACACCTAGTGTCCTCTCTCTCTTTAACTTCCAACTACAGTCTTTCACTAATTCCAACTATTAAGTCACTCTTTATTACTTACTTTAGTCACTCTTTACTTTTACTCAATCTTTTTCTTACTTACTTTATTCACTCTTACAATGCAATATTCTAAAATTTTAGCTTCATTTGCTTTATTCTCCCAAGTGTTTTCTGCTGCTATTCCAAAACGGGATGATAGTGATGATGTGGTAATTGTCCACTTAACTACCACTGTTCAACAAGTTCAAACTGGTACTGTTGTTGTTGATGGTATGCAAACTGTTACTAATTCACTCACTGAGGTTTCCACCACCACAGTAACTAGATACACTGCGACAGTTACTTCCACAATTTTTGGAACTCCATATACTTTTACAACTGTTGCTTCCACTTCAATTAATACTGCAGATGTTACTATCCCAAGTAGTATTATTACCAGTACTCCATCTACTTCAGTTGGTCCTCTTGTTGCCGTTTCTCCAAGTGTTCCTACAACTGCAAATGTTGCTAAAACTACTTCTACTCCAGTTACTACTAGCTCAACTTCAACTACTTTAGCATCAGCCACTGAAACACAATACATCAATGTTGGATCGAATAGTGATGGTCCAACTATTACGGGCTCAGTTATTCCTACTTCCACTGGCGGATGGATCATTGATAACATTACCACTACTACTGCAGATGGAGTCTGTTACGTAGATTATGATTATTATAACGTCAGTGATATAGAAGAAACCACCACCATCACTTCAACTATCTACGCAACTGTTACACAATATTAGAATAACATCTTAAAAACTTGAGAAATGCACAAATCAAAAAATAGAGCAAATGAACAAAACAAAAATTATGGTTTACATCAATGTTTTAAGATCCAATAAGGTAATCTACTTCTCTGTCACTAGGGACAAAATTTCGGTATCATGTTGACGATATTGCAGGATACTTCTGATTTCGAGTATTTCCTCACTTTCACTATCAAACAGATAGTTAAAATTATCAAAGATAATTGTTTACTTCTATTCCTTTCGAATACCTTATATAGTTCAATAGGCTCATTTTAATAATAATTAATAATATTAATACTAAATTCTGTAACCTTTTACTGCTATACTACCGAGTTAACTGCACTGCCAATCATATATAACTGTCAACGATTTATGACGCAGGACGCTGCAATTCATGTAACAGTAAGGGACATAGGATCAGCGTAGTGCTACCAAATTTGGCCAAGTTCACCAGAACAAAATGATGGGTGCAAAAGTATTAACTAGGGTATAAACCCTAAACCGCGTGACATACAATTATTGGATATAGAGCTAGTCGCAAAAGTGCCTTAGTGCTGCGTCACGTGAGTTGTTGATATTAAATGCAGTACTTTTACCCAAGCGTGAACTCCTACTACCATTGCAAAAATTTTCAGTACTAACGAAAAGTTATAAAAAAGTTTTGAAAATTTAGATAGTTAGTCCTTAGTAAAATAAATAACAATGGGTATGTGTAATAGTGGATACCTATATGGTATTGTTTATGGAATGAGAGCAGTGATATGAATTACCTTAACTGTTGTGGAAGATGCTAGATACTACGGAAATATGGTGATTCCATTATTGAATATTTGATTGTTGTTAGCGTCATGTACAATTCGTGGGACATTTGTATCTGGAATACAGAGCGTTAATCGCTAGTTAAGATTTCGTATCACGGCTGATTTATCCCATTTAAAACAAAGGTTCATGATATGTTTCAAGTAATGTTTCATATAATGCAATTGCGATTTACAAGAGTTTTCAACAGTAGTACTAACAAATTTAGTTAACGTTCCAAAAACTAGAAAGACCTATTGTAAAGGTAAAGAATGCAGAAAGCACACTCAACATAAAGTCACCCAATATAAAGCTGGTAAAGCTTCTTTATTCGCTCAAGGTAAAAGAAGATATGACCGTAAACAATCCGGTTTCGGGGGTCAAACCAAACAAATTTTCCATAAAAAAGCTAAAACCACCAAAAAAGTTGTTTTAAAATTAGAATGTGTTGTTTGTAAAACTAAAGCTCAATTATGTTTAAAAAGATGTAAACATTTCGAATTAGGTGGTGACAAAAAACAAAAAGGTCAAGCTTTACAATTTTAAGATTTTAAATGAATTGAAAAACTTTTTAGTTGTGTATATTTTATTTAATAAACTTATGTAATAAGAATATCAAATGTAGCTTTAAGCAAAACAACTCCACCAATGTAAATGGAATGTCACATATTTACTAACGTCTCATTACACATCGTATAGAGTCACTTTTATCCCAAGTTTAATACTAAAAGGCGTTTGGCTTCACAAGTTAGCTTTTCCTCTATACATCTAAAAATCTGAATCGAATGTGTAAAGTATTTAGTTAACTTTGTTACAGATTTCCAGAATTTGTGAAACTTTTGCTGAAAAAGGTAATAACCTGAAACATCACCACCACTTCAACAAAAATCCTCCAATTGCGCTCTCTTCAACCTACAGAAGAACCTACCACATTTCAAACGCGCTACAACTCATCTTCTACTCTACAGGTTAATTATTGGCCACATTCCACTAAAGTCGCCCGTGGTGGATTTTTGTTTGGCGATTTTTCAAACCAAAACAAAAAAAAACCTGTGCGACTAAAATAGTCAAGTTGTTATTTACGTCTTTTTGCTATCTTTGATTGTTAGGCACAATGAATTATGATTTGTTGACTGATGAGCAGAGGCAGCAGTTGTACTACCAACAGCAGCAACATCAGTATCAGTTACAACAGCAGGAGCAACAGAATCATCCGATTGCATCGGATCATATTCATCAACAACAACAAGCACAACAGCATGCGGTAGCACCAAGCCATACTTCCCAGGTTAATATGACACAGCAAGGTGGGCTACAAAATGTTGGACAACAGAGGAGCCAGCCAAATGGCCATACCAATGGCCATCAGAATGCGGATCATTATGATGATACGTTCATGGAAGATGATACAATTCTTGATAATCCTCCATCTGAGTTGTTCAGTCAGTCTCCTCAGGCGTTTGCTACTTCCCCCAGGTTTTCTGCTAGCGGCCATTTCGATGACGATACTCCAAACCACCATAATGGTAACAAGTTCACCCTGATTGATTCATTGAGTTTTAAACCTCCTACCAACACTTTTACTCTGTTGAACAATAACAGTTCGACGAATTTATCGGATATTTCCAATTCTCCCTCAAATCACTCGGGGATTTTGCATTCAAGTTTAGGCGATTCAAACAGTTTTCACCAATTAAGTCATCAACCAAGTTTGCAACAATTACAAAATGAACAGTTGCAACAACAACAATTACAGCAACAACAATTACAGCAACAACAATTACAGCAACAACAATTGTATCAACAACAGTTACAACAACAGCAACTACACCAACAACAGTTACAGCAACAATTAGCCCAACAGCAACAGAATGCTCAACAACAACAAGCGCAACAGCAGCAATTACATCAACAGCAAGTACAGCATCAGGCACAACAGCAGGAGAAACAAGTGCAATACCAACAAGCACAGCAGAGTACTAACACACAACAAGCAAATGGACAACAAAATCCTTCATCCCAGTTGCAATTCATACAATCGCCATTTCAATTTAACGGCAATCAAAATCAAGATAAATCCAATGGCCAACAGCCAGCAAGTCTCAGTAACGATCAGGCTGAAAATGCACCAGGATCACCGAAAGCGAACTATGTTTACTTCAATAGACAACCACAATCATTGACGAGAAATTCGCAAGATAAAGCTATTGGGGCGAAAATTCAATTAGAAAATCATTATTCTAAGTCAGTTCAACATGCCATTGAAAGAAATCAAAGAAGATTGGAATTAGAGCAAAAATTACTAACTCAAGAAGCAGGTGCTTCTGAAGAACGTAAAAACCGTCAATTACAAAATCTTGGTAAAAAAGAATCGGCATTTTTACGTTTGAGACGTACAAGATTGACATTGGATGATTTTGCTACTGTTAAAGTTATTGGAAAGGGTGCTTTTGGGGAAGTTAGATTAGTACAAAAGAAAGATTCCGGAAAAATCTACGCTATGAAAACATTATTAAAATCAGAAATGTACAAGAAGGATCAACTTGCTCATGTTAGAGCTGAAAGAGATGTTTTAGCTGGATCAGATTCTCCATGGGTTGTTTCTTTGTTTTATTCCTTTCAAGATTCGCAATATTTATACCTTATTATGGAGTTTTTGCCTGGTGGTGATTTAATGACTATGTTAATTAGATGGCAAATATTTACAGAAGATATTACTAGGTTTTATATGGCAGAATGTGTTTTAGCAATAGAAGCAATTCATAAATTAGGGTTTATTCATCGTGATATAAAGCCAGATAACATTTTAATTGATATTCGTGGACATATCAAGTTATCTGATTTTGGTCTTTCAACTGGATTTCATAAGACACACGAATCAAAGTACTATAAAAAGTTACTAGAAAAAGATCAATCTTCAAGTCATTTACAACCAAATCAGTTGACCAATGGGAGAAATTCTGTTATGGTTGATGCAATCCACTTAACTATGTCAAATCGTCAACAAATGCAAACTTGGAGAAAATCAAGAAGATTGATGGCTTACTCAACTGTTGGAACTCCAGATTATATTGCACCAGAAATATTCATTAACCAAGGATATGGGCAAGAATGTGATTGGTGGTCATTAGGAGCAATTATGTTTGAATGTTTAATTGGATGGCCACCATTTTGTTCAGAAGCTCCACACGAAACATACAGAAAGATTTTGAATTGGCAAGAAACGTTGCAAATTCCAGAAGATATTCATTTGAGTCCTGAAGCAGAGGATTTGATTAAAAAATTTTTAACTAGTGCTGAAAACAGATTAGGTAGATACGGCGGAGCTGAAGAAATCAAACAACATCCATTTTTCAGAGGAGTAGATTGGGAAACCATAAGAAAGGTCGATGCACCATTTATTCCAAAATTAAGATCCATCACGGATACGAGATTTTTCCCAACCGATGAATTAGAGAATGTACCGGATTCGCCTGCTTTAATTAAGGCAATGGAGGAAACCGAGAAAGATGGCAGTAAAAACGTCAAGGCAGATTTACCATTTATTGGATACACCTACTCTAGATTTGACTATCTTACCAGGAAAGGTGCCATATAAATAGAGCATATAGCGAAAAAAGTAGACGATCAGTTGATACTGAAATAACTTGTGAACTGTAGAGAAAAGTAGAAAATGGCCAAAAATCAAGCTTGCAAACCTCCAGCAATACATCAACATCATCTACAATATGACACAATAGAGGTAACTCCACAACCATACATGTCTGGTGATTTTGCAGCCGGAACCTTAATCTGAAAATTGCATGATATGCTTACGTAAGAATAATTAAGAGGTATTTATTGCGGTTTTATCGGCCCTATCGGCCGTATCGGTTAGTTCTCAAACAAAGATTACTAGTGCGCTTTCAACGCAATTGCAACAAGTTAAATAGACTCTCTAGTACCAATAAATTCTTCTCATGCTCCTAATGCTCCTAGAGGTACTATTATGGCCCTAGCCCATTATATTGTGAATTTTGTTGAAGTAAACTGCCAACGTTTACTGCGAAGGTTTTGCGCTCCGACCCGGGCACATAACGAAAAGGTCCCATATGCAAGGGATAGGGAAAGGAAAGGGTAAGGGAAAGGATACGATGGAAGTGGTACAACTAATTGTGATAACTGGCAGGACACAAAGAGAGTCTGAAGCTACGAGAGTAATAACGACAGATGAATTAACGAATGGTGCATTCATTGTTCGCTTCAGTAGTTTTTGCGAAATCAATAAGAAAACACCGACATTTACCAATTTAACCATGTAAAACTGTAGTATTAGTTCATCAGAAGATCCGAAAATTCCGACGTCTAATCATATAATCAATATATAGTGACTCCATGACCCCATATATATAGCAGTCAGTTTACTGATAAAGTAGTATCTGTTTGACTTGGTAAACTACCTGTAACCAACAAGTTCTTGGTACAACTCATCTCCTGCCGCTTAAGAGTTTGTTGTTAGTTTTACCTTGGACTAATTGAGCCTTGTACCGTGAAAGTAGGTTATATAGTCAATTGATATTTGACGTTTGGCGGCTGTTTCAATTGGGCTTCCAAGCATCTTCTGTCCATAGCCTGAATTTTTTTGACAAATATCTGTTGTTCCCCGTTTATTACCGTGTGAACTTGAAGTATTTTTTTGCAGTCTTTTACTGTTTTGTTTATTGTTCTTTAGTAGAATATGAAGTTATTTGCCTTGTTGACATTGGTGAGCTTAGGATTGGCTCATGAGGGTCTACTGGGACGTGAGATGAGCAATATGGATGGTATGGATGATATGGATGAGACGATAACTGGTTCTCACAATAATAATGATACCCCTTTGTCATCGCCATCGACGCAATCAGGTCCTACCAATACCAGTATGGACTCGATTCTATCTGCCACACCTCACGCTCCTCATCTTGGCCATGGGGTGCCTATCTTGCAAACCCATTTGAAACCAGAGGAATTGTTGTATTGGGAAAATTATGATACCCAAACATACTTTAATGTGGAATCGAGTCATACCTCCAATTTATACGTACATATCATCTTGGGGAGTCTTTCCTTCATTCTACTTTATCCTATAATCTTGGTATTGAAAAACATCTGTTCCAAGTGGTACTTACCGCTTTTAACTATCCATACCATATTGATTTTAATATCACTTTTGAACTATTCCATCTTCATTAACTCAGTGGCCGATTTATACCCCGGAAACGCTTACAACACAATGCTATGGATATTTTTCTTCACCACTATTATTCACTACATTTCTGCTATTATCTATTTTGGCTATAAATACTATAACAGTGAAGATCAGTCATATTACCCAATAGATAGTGAAGATACAATTTCGCAAGAAAACTTGTTCAATTCGCCATCAAGTGAAACCGGTGAACCATCTAATGCATCTTCAAGTTCAATTGAATTGAACGAAACCCAATTGAAAACCTTTACATCTCCTAAAACTCAATCTGGTATTTTTAAGAAGTTATTCAATTTGCCAATGTTTTCAAAGATTAATAAGTCCATATTTATGGTAGTTAAAATTACCTTCAATTTATTAAATTGGGGTAATTTTGTTTATTTCTTGGTATTATTCCCAACCGCAATAGCTACTATGGGAGAATTTGGTAAAGGAATTCACGTATTCAATTTATTAGCTCATTTCATAAAGGGAGGAATATTTTTCGTTTATGGATTAATATCTTTAGCAAGATATTGCGGTGCCTTTACAAAACATGGATGGAGTTGGAATCATAAGTTTATTACAACTAAGGATAGAAATAGTAAATTTCAAACAAAGGGTTTAATTACCATGGAGTTTATTGAATCATTTTTAATTTTTTTCTACGGATCCACAAATGTCTTTTTAGAGAGACTCGCTTCGAATAATGAACCTTGGTCTGCAAAAGATTTACAGCATGCATCGATTGCATTTATATATATCGGATGTGGATTAGGTGGACTCATTTGTGAGTATAAATTAAATAGTTGGAGACACGAAAGAGCTGTTGACAACTATGAAATATTATTGAAAAAGAAGGCAGATTTGGAGAATTCTGGCCGAATCACTATTGCACATGTAATTTTGAAAGCTTCTCCTGGGTTTTCGCCAAATCCATTTCCATTATTGACTATATTCTGGACAGGGATATTGATGTCAAGACATCAACAATCATCGGCATTATCTACGGAAATTCATACCTTATGGGGAACGTTATTCATATTTGCTTGTGGTTTCCGATTACTAACCTATTTATTATTGTTATTGTTACCAGTAACCAAGTCTTTAACTAAACCAAATAGACCTGTTACCGAATTGCTAGCATCTTTTTCATTATTATTAGGAGGAATGATGTTTATGGAGTCATCCGATCCTATAATTTGGTCGTTTGAGTATTATGGGTATACCTCGATGTTTATTTTGAATGTGTCACTAGGGATAGTTGCTCTATTAATGAGTTTACAAATGTCAGTCTTTGCCTTGAAAGATTGGTTGATTGGTTCAAGTTAAATCGGAGTTACTAAGATAATCCAGTAGTAAAATAGTCCGAGAAGGAAGCGCCTACTGCGGTATTGCTATGTTCGTTTGCTACATTGTTAATTATTTGTATGAAGTTAGTACCATTATAATTCTTAATTTTTAATATTGTTCTCTTTTCTATGGTATTTAATTGAATATATGAAGTGAAGGTGAAAAATTCTTGTAAATTACTTTTAGCAGCCATTTTTTTGCAGCCAGTGGAATTGGTGTATCCACACCAAAAATACCACATTTGCAAGAAGTCAAACGAATAGTCCAGAAGCAGCACGAAATAATAGTTTAGGTTGACCATTATGGTAAATATGTAAGTATTCAAAACTCTTTTATTGGTCATACGTTATTTGATCGAACAAATTGTGTAAATGAAGCTACAAAGTCCACAAGTACACAATGATACGAGGAACGTGCTTTGAAAAAATTGGAATGGAATTTTGCATAATTAAGGATTCTATCTACAAATTGCAACACATCAAAATAAAGATTTTCTTTAGTTACACTTCAATATAGGGGCTATAGGGGATATTTTAGCATACCAATTGTATACGGTGAAAGTTTTAGTAAGTAATTGTTGAAATCTGCATTTCAGCCTAAACAGGGATAGTAAATCTGAATCAGTAAATCTATTAGCAACTGATAAGAAAAGCAATTTGATGTTGGAGAAAAGATCTAATTCAATATCAACAAAAGGAAAGGGGTTACGTTGTACTCATTTGCTATGGAAACTCGAGGGTAGTAGAGTTCACTTAACATTTATTGAGGCGATGGATAGCAGAAATTACGAAGAATTGATACATTAAATGTTCCACAGTAGAGATATTGCTCTGAGATGACAGGCAGCATATTAAGTTTGTAGTAGACATTTTTGAAGTAATTATCTGTTCAATAGAAATCTTCCTAAGCGTACAAGGATACAAGGATACAAGGATACAAGGATTCAAGGATTACAGATAAGTATGCCAAAATCGGGCAGTTACATGAAGGAATATCTTATGGTAGGGATAAGAGCCAAGTAAGCCACCAATATATACGATATACGGCGACAAGGGTACTCGAGATTCCATCCTCTTGAGTGTTTTTTTGGATTATTCTGGATGAAACGTAGTATGAGCATGTAGAAGCGATGAGAGAAAGGATTTGCACATTCACTATCTATTTAAATGAAAATTTCATTTCAACTAGACAATGCATGCATTTAGGCTACATGAATAGGTGAATACATGAAGAGAAAAAGCTAAAATTCAAACCCTAATAACTGCGGCAACTATAGCAATAACCGTTGCAACATTCACTACATGTTCACGTTGCTAGTAGTTGATGGATAATTTCAGGTAATTTGGCCACATTGTACAGTTACACAGATGGAAAAAAGTTTACAAAGTGAAAAACGTTTACGCAAGAAAAATAAATTATAAACGAACTGCACCACATATTCCATATTGAATATTCTTGGTGGATTGTTAGGTAGGTTAGCCTATTGTAAACTTATGCAATGAGTGCAATGGGTTTACAATTGCAAAAAAAGTTTATAAACTTGCGAAACCTTACTTATAGAAAAATAACCTATACTAGTTGCCGTTGTCGTTTTCATTCACTAGATGTATGATAACGGAATCCTCTTGGTGCTAAGGATACTAGTGAGCTGAGCTACATCATACAATACTCCAGTAAAATCATGTAGTAATAAGAAATTTGGTAACCATGGTACCACATGACATCATGGGACTCAAATACTATCCCTTCGCTTATCGAAGACTACTAAGCAACCACGAAAAACTTTGCGATTTCTATATAAACATGACAAAACTTAAGCGAAAATATGCTAGCCACATATAGTGCCATACTATACTTCCATACCTAATTTGAACCATTATATTTCGATAACAATCCACAGACTTATCGCATATTTAAAAATTCAAAGGGCACTGCTAGAAATTTCACTGTCACTAATATTATGATTGTCTAAAAATAGAGTACAAGTAGATTTGAAATGGCCGAAATAAATTTTAATGATAGTAGTAATACTGTAATACCGTCCACATCTATAACTCCCCTAGCATCCATATCACTATCTACTAGTGCAATTCCAACTTCATTAACTATTTCCTTGCTAACTCCTTCCATTTTAACTATGACGTCAAGTGCTCAATCATCGGAAATTTCAAATTCTCCTTCTACAAGTTTTTCCTCTGCATCTGCTACACATTCTGGTTCATCATCTACTTCTTCTTTTGTTTCCAGCTCTTCTTTAGCGTCATCCACTCATACTCCGTCTACTACATCAAGTGAATCTACTACAACCACTTCGAGTACATCATCTTCCATGGAATCCTTGCTATCATCCAACTTGTCGTCGCAATTCCCGTTGTCGGAATCTTCTAGCTCGACCATATTAGATCTATCTAGTGAGAGTACTAGTATTTCATCCACCCTATCATCTTCTAGTTCATCAGAAAGTTCTTCTAGAGAAAGCTCTTCACCTTCCTCCTCTTCGAGAGAATCTTCGTCCTCATCACCCTCATCGTCCTCATCATCCTCATCCTCATCAAGTTCATCCTCATCTTCCTTCACAACATTTATTTCATCATCTACATCGTTACCACCTTCCACCAGTCAAACATTTGAACAAGTCTCATCCACCACATCTTCAGAAAGTGTAACCTCGTCCCCTTCCTCCAGTTCGAGTTTGGTTACTTCCTCATCTATAGTAAGTCCAAGCTTGACATCGTTTTCGTCTGGTTTCACCGCCAAAACATCGGTCATTGTTAAACCTGATACCACCATCACTACAGTGGTTTCAGTGCCTACATCAGCCGTATCTGATAATCATCAAACTACCACAGAAAAGAACTCCAAATTAATTGGAGGTTTGGTAGGAGCCATCGGTGGTACTATTGTTATCGGATGTTTAGTTGTATTATTTTTATTTATGAAAAAACGTAAACGGTTAACCAACCAATCACCTGATTTCAACGACGATTCGACTAATTCCATCAAGAATTCAGAATCGTCACATTTTGACTTTAAGAGATTATGGGGAGGTAATTCCGATAATCAAGAAAAATTTGGTGGTGGGAACATATTTGCTGAAGAACAACTTTATAACAACGAAAAATTACCTTCAGGAATTCCAGGTATCCCAGGAGAATCTGACACTTTGGTGGGTTCCAGTTTGGTAGGAGCTGGTGCTTTAGCTGGCGGGGCAGCTGCCTACGGTGGAACATCTCGAGGCTCCAGAAATTCTCAAACATTTGAAAAATCGTCATTTGTCAATCCTCCCGATTTGTCAGATGAAAATTCCGATTTTGTGTATCGAGGAGTTTCAAACAATAATAATTTAGACAGCGTTTTTCGATCGTCGAAAAATACCTCGAGGGGTTCTTCCTCAGACAAAGGACTGTCGGGAGTTACCCCAAATCGTACATCCAGAATCAACTCATTTGGAAATCCCCTTGCATTTCCTGATGAATTTAATTTCAATGAACAAAACGAGGAAACATTTGGCCATGATGGGGTACTTCACGATGAATCATCTGACGACGAGATGACGTCTGACTATGATGATTTGATTAACCCACCGCCATTGGCCAAAATTGGAGAATCAAATAGTAATAATTCTCAATCAAGATTTACCGAAGAGATTTGAGGTGGACACCATAGCTCAACAATCATTTAATTCAATCCTTTCATTAATACTTTCCCTAAGATCCACATCTCATATCCCACACCAGTAAATCG
This sequence comes from Suzukiozyma sphagnicola, assembly GCA_030569075.1. NCBI lineage: Eukaryota > Fungi > Ascomycota > Pichiomycetes > Serinales > Debaryomycetaceae > Suzukiozyma > Suzukiozyma sphagnicola. The sequence continues at coordinate 40,422 of JAJMJR010000024.1, read as the reverse complement.
TTGCATTTAAATTTACACTTCAATTCAACCTGCTAAGCAATAGCTTAATCGTGCATAGTTTTATCTGTTAATATACATTGTCTTCCATCAAACCAAGTATCTGTGCCAGCCATACATCTATCTTGTCCAGCAGCTGTCAATTTTAGCAAAAGAACACTGCGAAAGAAGGAAAACCATAAAGAGAATAGTAGCAATTCAAGCCGTTGAAATTACCCCCTTAGAGACATTGTAGCTATAAGGGAGTAACCATTACTTCGTATCAGTTCTCAACATATAGTAGCCAGCGAATTGAGATATGGGCTCATCTGCTATAAAGTAGCACTTCTTACTCTTGAAGTTCCGACCAAACTTCGGTCTGTAATATTTGACCACCAATATGACCAATCTTACTTTAACTGGACCTGGGAAACACTGGAAAACGAAATGTAGACCAGAGCCACCAATGAACAGAATATGTCCATTCTGCCCTGTCGCTACATTTAGTGTATCTGGCTGTAAATCCACACCTACTCGCTTTAGTGAAATGACGACAGTGGTGAGTAGAGCATCGGAATTCGCGAAATTAATCAGACCGATAAAACTTGATCTCGTATCTTTGACGTTTATCTAAGCGGTCAGTGGATATATGCGATGGAATCCTTCGTAATAGTTCTATTTGCATTACTTCTACCGTTTCTGCTCGGTGATTCTACAGGATCTTCTCAATTGGCTCAAGATTCTCCGACCGATGCCAATTCCTATCCAGAGTTACAAGCAGATGTGAGCTCCAAGACAACATTTATGATAGACCCTACGACTGATGGCAGTGCCAACGGAATACCGTTGAGGAATTCTACGATTTCAATTTCAGCGCTTTCCAGTGATATTGCTGAAACAATGGAAAATACTTCTAATTCGACCTGGGCATCGCTAATTACAACAGATTTAGTTACCACAACTTCGCCAGCTAGCAATGATTGCAAAGATTTGGCAGCTACAACAATTTTACACTCCAACGAGAATTCTTCGGCCATTGAACCACTCAATCAAGATTTCCGTGAAGGTTTGGTTTCTACATTAACCAATGATCTAGAAGCAACGACTACCGTCAACAATCCGGACAGCGATTCACCTAAACTTCCGGATTCTTCAGTCTTGGAATCTAGTACGGCAGTTTCCTCCACTTTGATACCCATCGAAAGTACGACCGAATTAAATACAAGCACTAGCTTCAACGATAATAAAACCTTGAGTACTCAAAATCAAGCGTTAGAGAAAAAACCTAATTCGGAATCTACAACTCAAGGAGGTATCACCCTGGATCTTACAACTGTCGCAGAGGTAGATTCTGCTGAGATTTCTTCTCAGCAAGAACTGCCAACAAGTACAAGTATCATTGGCTCAACAGTTTCAGCTAACTTTGATAACCAGACAAATTTACAGGAACTAGACACAAATGTAACATTAAATGTTTATCAAATTAATATTGAAGATGCAATAATATCTGAAAAGTTGACTTATAATGACAGCATAAACGGCTTAGAACAAGAAGCAAATTCTACAGTAGATGATTGCGATTTTTTACATTTCATGTCATTCGAAGAATGGAAAAAACAAAAGGAAAACTCAACAGCGCAATCGAAAGCAATCATCAATAACAATAAGAGCAACACCTCTTCAGACCATAGCATTAAAGTTGATGTTGTTGAATCACCTGGTAAAGACCTTGCATTGATTAGTGCTTCTAAAATAGTAGAAAACAAGAAAAAACCAGCGCCCATAGTGGAAGACCAAGGGAAACTATACAAAAGTCGCTTCAATTACGCATCAGTGGACTGCGCTGCTACTATTGTCAAAACTAATTCAGATGCGAAAGGAGCAGCATCAATTCTTATGGAGAACAAGGAGTCATACCTTATTAATAAATGTAGTTCTCCTAATAAGTTTGTAATCATAGAATTGTGTCAAGATATTCTTGTTGAAAACATTGTTTTGGGGAATTTTGAGTTTTTCAGTTCCACATTCAAAGATATTCGAATCTCCGTTAGCGATAGATTTCCAACGACTAATTGGCAAAAATTGGGTGAGTTTGAAGCCAAAAATATTCGTGATATTCAAAGCTTTACTATTCAAAACCCCTTAATTTGGGCTAAATACTTAAAATTGGATATTTTAACCCATTATGGCGAAGAGTTTTATTGTCCGATTAGTGTAGTTAGAGTTCATGGGAAAAGTGTTATGGACGAAGTTAAAGAGGATAAAGAATTCGAACCCGAAGAAGAGAGTCAAACCGAATTGATTGATCCGTTACAACTTAACAACACTCTTGGTTTAGAGAATGACTCGTTTGATCAATGTAGGGTTCTTTTACCACATTTACAGCTCACTGACTTCTTGCACGAAATCAATTCAACTTACGAGTATTGTGAAGCACCAGAATCAACCACTGCTATAAAATCCACGCAAGAATCATTTTATAAAAACATCATGAAACGATTGAGTCTTTTGGAATCAAACGCATCATTATCGTTACTATATATTGAGGAACAGTCGAAACTTTTAAGTCAAGCATTCACCAATTTAGAAAGAAGGCAAACCAGTAATTTCAATGTATTAATGCAGTCGTTCAATTTGACTATAATCAAGCAATTAACAAACTTCAAATCTAGTTATGTCCATATGCATAATGAGTATGCAAAATTATTCAAAATCCAAGAATATAATCACGAACAGTTATTAAAAGATTCAAAATCAAAAATATCGTCATTATCAAGAGAATTAACCTTTCAGCGAGGAATTTCAATATTCAATAGTATTGTTATCATTTGCTTATTGGTATATGTCGTGGTAACTAGACAAGCATTTATTGACGATGACACAACTAGAACTCCAAAACTGCAACTACGCTCTGGTAGTAAACCTTTCATTGTCGGAAGTTTCAAATCTTCCTACACTACTAGGAGGAAAAGGTAGATTAAATACCTTCGCTCGTCATTTCTGCATTCATATTCACTTCTTTACCTCTACAACACTTGGTTACTCTCAATAATTTTTAATTCACTAATATACAAAGAGTTTATATACAACAAACTATATACAAGGAGAACTATGGTCAATCTCATTAGATAGATTCCATAATTCATATTTACAATTAGTACTTATCAGATCTATCATTGGAATATCTTTTAGAAGATTTGTTACCAAAAGACTTGTACCCCCTATCGTTTCTATCATTACTTTTGTAACTTCTGTCACTATTGTAGCTTCTATCACTATTATAACTTCTGTCACTATTGTAGCTTCTATCACTACTGTAACCATCTCTCTCACCTCTGTTATTTCCGTAATTCTTAAATCTGGTATCAAAACGTTTGGTGGAACTGTCACCACCGAAGGTGTCTCTCTTGGAGCGACGGTTGTTAGAATTAGAAGATCTCATACCCTTTGGATAAGTAAAGTATCTTTCTGCGACTTCCGGGTCCGATTTTAAAAGTCCCAGAATAAATTGTCCCCCAACATGAAGTTTCCCTTCAGGATCTTGAATCAATTTTCTATATAATTCCATGGTATTGGAAATACTGGTGGAAATTCGCAATCTATAAGCGAAAGCAACTTGCTTTTGGAATGCTAAGAACGATTTCATGAATTCTTCACTTTCTTCTTCGCTGACCATAATATGTTTATAGATATCTTCAATTTGTTCTACAAGTTCTTCAGCTTTGATTTCTTCAGAAAATTTGACTCCTCTTTCCTTTTCCAAGGCTGCGATATATTTCAATTCACTCTTAGCAAGGAAAGTAGTAGCTTTACCCTTGGCACCAGCTCTAGCAGTTCTACCAATCTTATGGATATAGTCGGCAACTGTAGCGGAAGGAGTCATTTGCACAACGTCAGAAACATCTTGGAAATCCAACCCTCTGGCCGCAACATCAGTACACACTAAAACCCCGTGTTTAGCTTCTCTGAATTTTCTAACAGTTCTATCTCTAGCATTTTGCGTCATTTTCCCATGTAATTTGGAAATGGAAGTTCTATATTTGCTATGGACTAATCCAGTGTCATATAATTCATTTCTTCTGGCCGCATTTAAAGCACTGAGAAACCAATCGGCCCCAGTAACAGTTGGAAGGAAAACAATAGCTTTGAACTTTGGATTTTCAAGAGACTTGACAATATAAGAAAGGGCAGATGAAAATGATTCAGCAACATCAGCAGTTACAACTAACTTCTGGTAAATGTTTTCGTGAGCTTCAGCTTCATTTTCATCGACACAATTAATAAATTTGTAAGGGTTACCAATTTGTTCTCTTGCAAAGTTATCAACCGAATCGTCTACTGTAGCACTGAATAAAATCGATTTAAATGAAGATTGGTGAACGCTTTTCAAAGCCTTATCAATTGAATCCAATTCATCGGAAAAACCTTGATCTAAAATTCTATCAGCTTCATCATAAACACGATATTTCAATAACGAAAAGCTTTGGGCTAATTTTGGATTCAGTAAGGTAGCATTTAATCTACCGGGAGTTGCAATGACAATATGAGGAGGTTGTCTAATATTGAAATTGGATTGCTTACCACCAATCAAGATCCCCATTTTGATTTTCCTCTCCAAATTTGTTGGGAAGTTAGACAAGATCTTCATATATTCTCTTTCAATTTGCAATGCTAAATCTCTAGTAGGGGCAATAATCAAGGAAGACACCTTGCCTCTGTAATCGGCGTCATCTACAGTTTCAATAATAGATTGTAAAGTAGGCACAACAAATGCCAACGTCTTACCGGTCCCCGTCTTGGCTCTCACTACCATACCTTGTTCATCTTCAAGAATTGGAATCATAGATTTCGTTTGCACTGGCGTCAAATGAGTGAACTTGGCCTTCTCCAAACTGCGAATAAGGGCACTGTCGATCTTTCCCATCAGTTTAAGATCACTTACTTTAAGAGTTTCCTCCTCTTTAGTGACAATTGCTTCCGATGACTTGATAGCTTGCTCATTGAACTGCACTCTGGTCATACAAAATGTCCTCGAAGAAGACATTTTAAACCCCCGGAAAGCACATACCATGGCTCTCGCCTGATATCTTCCTGAAAACATAGTTATAGCTTTGACTAGTCTTCGTAATGTACCTTTTCAGCTATAGATTTATGTATGCTAGTACTATCAAAAGTTTTTCAGTAGTTAGTAGAGGTGCGATGACCTGCAGAAGATCAAAACAGCGCTACCATATCAAATTTACTCTTAGTTCACCTTGGTGGGGAAGCAAGGCACCAGTTCTAGTGTGAATTGTGATCTCATAGCCAAATTGGTAGTTTTAGCAATTTACTCTTCAAAGTACCAAACAGCATCAAAGGGTTCTGGTGTCGAAATGGCAATAAATGACACAATTGCCCTGCTACGTTATGTCTTGGTCCTGTCATTCCAAATTGGGAACATCCACCCTACACCGGACATACTTTCAAATTTCCGTTTCTGTGAAACACCAACTGTTCTTCAACTTTGACATTGCTCTGTTTAGGAATTGGAACAAGATTCGTGGATATTGACCCAGGGTTCTCGTAGAGTAAAGCATGAGTCACTCAGTAAACAATAAGACCTCGGGGTTTTTCAATAGTCTTCGTGAGAACTATCAGCTGAAGTTCTCTAACCTTTCTATTTCGCAGCAGTACAGCGAGAAGGACGGTGATGTTGACACGGATACGTTGATTCACAATGCCTTTGTGAAGTATTTCGATGCTTCTCGCCAGCAGTACCCTGATTGGTTAGGACAGCCACAGGCTGCCACTCGCAATGGCCAATCTAAGTCGGGCTACAGTAATTCGGCTCCTGCTAGAGACCCTCATGCTTACGCACAATTTCAGCCAGTTCAACAGAATAACTCCTATAATAACAGCTATGCTCTGCAGCAACAACAGCAACAGCAATATCAGCCGCAACAACAGCAACAACAGCCAGAAACGCAACAAAATAGACACTCATACTCGGGAGATTCACCAGAACCTGAGGGTCGACCAGCATACCAAAGAAAATCTTCTAGTAGACTTCAAGATTTACACAACAAGTCTCGTCAGCAATCGATTCCGGGCTCGGGGTACAACGCACAACCTTCTCAACCTGCCAGGAATAATAGTTACTCCACTACAGGGTCGAGATTAAGAGAAAAAATGTTGAATACTTCACCTGGAACAGGAGCAAATACTGGTAGATTTGCAAATCGTTAAGTACTGGCTACTTTTAATATTACATATCTATATTCTGTTATTTTAAATACACCTATTCATTTAAACTTTTGTAGGACTCTTCCCAATAGGTTCTACCTCGAATAAACCAACTCGGCAACTTGGATTCTGGTGGTAGTTTCAACTTTATTATTCCCACATTCTCGTAAGTAACAGGATGGTTAGTCAAGTTCTTATAATACTTGTAGTCGTATTTTTGTTTCAATGTTTCTAGATCAATCGACGAAGTTCTTTCCTTTATCTTTCTAAAGGTATAACTAGGTGACGATTCATAGGAGTTTTTTATGGATAAATTCCGATTTCTGAACTTATTATTGGACATTAATATGGTTTTGGAATCAATAGAAGATCTTCTTCTGTCAGGGATTGAACTTGATAAAAACATTTCACTACTAAAACTATTCTTTCGACTGGTTTGTTTCCCAACGCGGGGAGAAGTACTGGGACTGATATCACTATCACTATCAACCTCTCGAGATTGTTGTTCAGTTTTCCGCTGTTCCACCAATTTCAAAAGATTAGCAGGAATCTGCGGCGATGCTGACAATAAATCGTCATCTATTTCATCATCATCCATGCTAATTACATCCGCATCATCAAAAGTAGAATTTGTTTCAAAGTCCATATCTGGAGGCAACAACCCTGGTTCTGATGATAATTTGGCCATCTGCTCAGATAATGATAGACTTTTTGACGCATTCTCGTCTATTTTTGAGTCTGCTATTTTCTTCAAATATTGATCTAGTTCGTATGAGATTAATTGCGGTTGAACCAACTGTAAGAAGGTTTCGGCATAATAATTATTGGAATTGGAAGTTCCACAATAGATTCTATATTCGTTTAAAATGGAATTAAAGTTCCATTTCTGGATTTTCCTTAATATCCCCCATAAAGTCGAAGTCGAGTCTACTACAAGAATATTGTATTTCGATTTGTTCAAAATTAATTCAAATGCCCTGACGATGATACTCTTTTCAATGAGCATCCACTGCGAAGAAGAAGTGGTGCTGCTGGAGAGGGTTGGAATCGCCGGTAATGAAGAATGGGACAGCAGCTTCCCATCTGCTGATTCCTTTTCTTCACCGGTATGATGATTTGAAAACTTTAGCCCCCCGAGATTGAACAATTCAATATTATTCTCTTGCAAGAAGTTGGCCAATAACCTCGGTGGTTTCTCAGCATCCAAGAGAATTAACGACTTCAAGTTTAATGTTTGCAAGAATGGGAAGTTATCAGATTCTAGTTTGGTACATCGGTAAATACCATTTTCGACCAAACCGAAATTGTTTGGCGGAACCAACATTAGTAAACGTCAACACTGTGAGAATAGAAGCACAAAACTCTCGCTAGCGACGGAATTGAATTGAATTGAGTAGATTGAAGTTGTCAGTAGAACGTTGCTTCAAGTAACTAAGACCAGCGCGACCAGTTGATAATACGATTAAATGTCAATTTGATGACGATTCGACAATGAATAGACGAAACCTCAGTATCCAAAGTGGTAGCTCTTGCAAATGTAAGCCAGAAAACGAAACCACAGTGATTGTAGCGACAATACTGTGTATTTTATAAATTCCTTTCGTGCTCTTCGCAGTGCTCGCTACTGGACATTTAGTGGAGTTTTAGAGGGAAGAGGCGGTAGTACTATATTTGATTATTTTTGACTTATCACTGTACTCTGGCCAAAGCCAGGCTGCTTGATCGTTAAGACTACCTCCAAGAGTAGCTACTGAGGGAAACCAAAGGTAATGAGGTCAATTTACACAGCGACTAGTTACAATGAACCAGTCGTACTACATCAGTAGATCTATTATGTCATCTGTTATTATTTACTCTAATATAGTTTATCCTCTAATAGTTAAATCATCTGGAATACCTTCATATTCTCCATACCCTAATGTTAAATTAATGTTTTGCAAACATTGTGTTGCAGCACCTTTCAATAAGTTGTCAATGGTAGCCACAATGACCACTCTATTCTCTTGCGAGTTGACAGCGAACCCTCCAATGACCACACCATGTTTACCACTGATATCTTTAACGATAGGAGCTTCTCCACTGATATTGATCAACTGTTCTCCCTGGTATCTGTCCTGATAGATATTTCTAATGTCTCTTGAACTGATTGAACCTTGCTTGATTGGGATGGAAATGGTATGGGAGATACCTTGGAACCATTGAGCAACGTGTGGCATGAAACCTACTTCCAATCCTAATTGAGTACTGATTTCCTTTTCATGAACATGGTCAGTTAATGAGTAGGGTATCAAATTGTTTTCTAAGAATTGCACATCGTTCTTTGGAGATGGTTTAGTACCAGCTCCAGAATATCCAGATACCCCGAAAACACTTGGTGATCCATTAATATAGTCGCTTAATGGAGCAATGGCAAGCTGAGCTGCAGTAGCATAACAACCTGGGTTGGAAATGTATTTGGCATTGACAATGGCGGTTCTATCGTTCAATTCAGGTAACCCATAAACCCATTCGCCAGTAGGATCGAAACGGTAATCAGCAGATAAATCAATTATCTTAGACTTGGAGTTTTTCACAGCGGAAATGGCATCTACAAATGGTTTACAGACTCCATTTGGTAACGCCATAACCCACATATCCACTTCGCCGTTCTCTTCTAATTTGGTAATATCTTCCACTTGCAAATTTGAATAAACAATATTGTCCTTGTTATAACCAAGTAATTTTTGACCCTTTAACTCACGAGATGAAACGTGAGATAATTCAAGGTATGGATGTTTATCAATTAAAGAAATTAAGTTTTGTCCAGTATAACCTCTAGCACCAATTAATGCAACTTTTGCCTTTTTGTTGTTGGTACCTTCACGAATTGGAGGGTTAGGATTGGAACTGTAGAATCTCTTGCTAGCAGTATGTAATGATCTAGCTTGCCCATTACCAGAAAAGACTCCTGATTCCGAAGCCGAGGAAATAGCTGAACCAATGCTAGAAGAATCAAATTCTTTGATCAAATTAGATACTTCATTGGTTTGTAAACCATACCAAAACAAAATTTGGCCATTTTTAGAAAATGAACCTTCGGATTTTGAAAAGTACCATGACAAGTTAGAATCGTTTTCACTAACTACCCAACATAATTTTTCGAAATCTTTCTTAATCGAAGTGAAAATATTATCAGTTACGTTATTTAACCATCCATTCTTAGAGGATAAGAATTTATCTAATTTGGGAACCTTTTCGTTTCTATCAACAACAATCGATAAAACTTCCAATGGTTCATCACCATAACTTTTAAAAGTAACATTTTCAAGGTATTTCAAATATGACGCTACTGATAACTTACCAGATTTGATTTCTGGATCTCTTAACAAAGCAGTTCTTAATAAATCTGGATTGCCAAATTCTTTTAATGAGTTTCTATTAATTAATTTATAACCCCTTCTAATCAAGGTCCCAGCTCCAGAATCGGTAAATAATTCCTTTTGTAAGTCATCGACATTGATGATAGCAACAGAGGAAGATCTAGGTAAATGTTGTAAAAGATCATGGATTTCTTTTATCTTCAATTTGGTACCATATTTGACCCAGGATTCTTTCATTAAATCTTCATATTCTTCATCAAGATTAATGGCTGATACTTTTTCTCCAGTAGAACCATTAATAATACCACCCTTTTCATTAAGATAAACAATCTTTAATGGTTCGAATTGTCTGGCCAATTCACCAGCGGCAACGTCGGCGTTAACATTCAACAATTGTCCCGATGGAGTTTCCGCCAAAGATGTTAAAATTGGCAAGTATCCAGCATCAATGGCAGCTTCAACAGGAGATTTGTTGACACTAGTAACTTTACCCACCAATTGATATTTATCTTGATCCAAATATTCGGCACCAAACACCCCGGCGGTGATTGGTCTAGCATGAACTCCCATTTTTTCCAAAGCGGTCACTAAACGCAAATTTTGCTCCAAGAAACATTTACGAACCACTTCCATAGTTTTAGGGTTTGTAATCCTAATTCCATCAATGTAGTCTGGTTCAACTCCTTCATTTTCCAATATTTCATTAATTTGAGGACCAGTACCGTGCAAAACGATAGGGTAAAGACCAACATGGTATAAAAACGCCAAACAGCTGGCCAATTCCGGGAGCTGTTCCGTGATAATAGCACCACCCACCTTAATAACGGCGAATTGTTGGTGAGATACCGAAGTGAAATATTTAAGGTATTGCTCTACTTCTCTCTTAGAACCAATATTGTTCAAAAGTTGCACCACGGTGGATCTGGTAGAATAATTGTGGCCACTTAACACTTCAATATTTCCGGTTATTCTCTTACCAAGTGCCGATTTGGAACTTGATCCATCACCAGCGGCAGCAATAGTAAGGGTTCTAGCGACGAAACTTCCGCGAGAAACCAGAGGAAATCTCACACTCTTAAGAGCACGACTTGGTCTCGATACTTGTTTCAACATATCAAACCACACTGTTTCAAACTTGTTGTAAGATGAAATATTTACTAGAAAAACCAATGATTAAGATAAAAATTTTCATATCTGGTTTTTGCTTGACTCATGGCGAACTATATGCAGATAGCTCACCGCGGTTAATAATTAATTACCTCATTTGGATGGTGTATGTTTTGCTAGGTCGATGCGGCTCGTGGCACTTGCTATGATGTTGGCACTAGTAGTGGTTAATCTGTGACATGGGGCTCCAAAGCGCATGATTGAAAATTTTTCTTGTGGTTGATAGAGGCCATCCCAAATTGGTATTTGGCATTAAGCGCGGTGTGTAATCAGTACATGACACTTTCAGGCATATTTGCGTGAACTAGAAGTTGTACAAGGTGGATGTATAGTTGGAGCAAGCTTAGTGGTGTAATAAGATGTATGTTATTCAAAGATGTATGTTATTCAAAGATGTGGTATAGTCTAGGATTCTAATTCTCTATTCCTAAATCGTTGTAGATCCAATTTAGTATTGGCCCATAAACTTGATAAATATAGGCGATGGTGGTGTTAATTTCTTTGATTAGGGGAATTATTCTTTGGTGACAATAATAAAAATTCCCTAATATCAAGCTTTCGGTTGGGTTTTGTAAAATGGCAAAGAATTTATCTTGCAATAGTTTGTAGATTATATCATATGAATGGTTGTAATACTCGACAAATTGTTCAATCTGGGCTGTTTCTTTAGGCAATTCCGCGACAAAATCATAAACAGAATTAGCAGCAAACGCTTTGGCTACAATACACCGTGGACTGTTTGTGCAAGAGTAGAACTTTTGAAACAATAATATGAGCGAATTGCTATTCAATAAGTTATGGATTTGTTCATTTTTTCGCTTGATTTCTTCAACAAAAGTTTTATTGATCTCATCTTCCTTAATTGGACCATATACCACTATATGTTGCCATAATTTTGTAAAAAACGTCGATGCTTCGTCATTTGGTTCGAATAATAAAATTTGTGGATCTGTCAAGCAACTGTTTATGATTCTCGTTGGAATTGTAATTTCATTGATAAATGGCTGCAAATGCCTATAAAACTCTCGAAATACTATGCTAGGAGAATTCGTATAAATATTGAATCTTAATGACATGAAGTCTTTAGTGTGTAGTAGCAAAGTGGTATTTTCGTAAATTTGATAATGCCTGAAGCTTTTCAACCTACACCGATCCACCCACCAATTTGCTAAATGAATCTTCAATCGTTGAAGTTGGAAAGTTATGAAGTCCTGATTTCCCTTCTGTTTGTATTCTTGCAACAACATGATGATCTCTGGTATATCTATTGGAAACTCTAATGATGGTAGTTCTTGTAAAAATTTCATTAAATCGTTAATACGATCTTTTGTAAAATGGAAATATTGCACCCTCCTTATTTGTTCCTTATCGAGTATATCTGATTTTGCCATTAGATATGATGGAATTCCTTTAAAGAGATAGCTAAGTGACGAGAACCATTCTTCGTCACTTTTTGCAAACAAATCTTCATCAAAATCGAATAAAGGTATATTCAATTTTTCGCATACCTGATTAAAAGAAATTTTGTTTCGAGCAATATTCACATTTCCTAGTTTACAAGACCCGGCCCTCATTCTAAAGTTTATGCTTTCCTGGGTGTTGAAATGCAAGAACCAATACTTTCTCCACTGTAAAAGATTTACTATTGACATACAAGGATGTAGATATTCTAAATTACCCAACCGGAAGCCAAATATGTCTCCTTGAAGTTGGTTAAGCTGACTTTTTGGCTCTATAAAGATACGATCCAATTCATCATTCACAGAATTGATAAGAGACAATGAGACATCATCCAATTCATAAATTTTTGAATGCTTTAGCATGTCATTCTCTAATTCATATTTCTTTCGTAACAGCAATAATTCTAGATTTGGAACGATTTCAATTTGATTGCTTACAATGGAACAAGCTTTTTGTAATAAATTTGTTAAACTTCTGTTGTGGTTTGTTTTAAATATCTTAAATATAGACACGAAATTATTCCAACAGTTGTGAATCAATCGAATCCTTGATAAACTGATATGTACATCAGTTAATATGAGGCATTTGAATTGATATATCAATTGATCTGAGTGCTTGTATAACAAAACCCAGATAAAGTTGTGCAAAAATCTTTCCTTGGGCGTAAACTCTTCACAGTTAGCATTGAAACCAGGATGCTGGGAATTCGGTAACGAATCTTTCAAATCACTGATCAATATAAATGAATAGAAAAACAAACGGAATTTCATACCAGTAGAACAATCTAATTGTAAATGAAGCAATATTTGAATAATTGCACCTAAAAATGTCTTATTGTCTTTGAATGTTGATTTGACTCTTTCGTAAGAAAATGTTTCCCAAAGCTGTAATATTTCAGTAGATTTAACAAATTTAATATTGTAGAGTAAAATTGGATCGTTAATATCAATATTATTGGAAACGGTGGGAATTAACGTAGAATCTTCGATTAACGAATTGGTCTTTGATGAAAATAATCTAATTGACTTTAAATCAGCTTTTCTAGCTACTTCAATAGCTCTTTGCTTTATTAATTCTAAATATTGATTTCTTCTGAATGCAGCCAATTCCAAACTATCTGCTAGTTTCAGAATCCTGAGATTTGTAGAAACAGCTTGATTGTGTTTTAATTTTAGTAACTTTTCATTGATTTTGATTGATTGCTTTCGTAACCTTTCAGCTTTAGCTCCAATAATTGACTGACGCCTAAAGTTATGGTTACTGAAATCCTTGGAAGATTTTGACTTTATGGGAGTCAAGTTTTGCAAGATGTGTTTTGGTAAACAGAATTGAGAAGAAGAATGGAAAGACTCACAATTTTCAGACGATTCCTCGTTATTCTGCGACTCCATGGCCAATACCAGTTACTTGAATTAACAATATAGCTGAGTTGTTTAACTGAGAGTAATCTTAAACAACCTAGGACCAGCCAATACTAGAGCTCCACAGCTATAAAATTACCAAAATGGATTATGTTGGTTATTTCTTTGCTTAATCACGGGATATGAACTGTTCGTCAAATAATATAGTAACGTTTAAGTATCCACCAGTATGATGTATCGTGGAATAAAAAATTATGGCAAGAATAGATATTTCAAACTCTTAGGAGTGACCATAGGACGACCCCCTAACGATTAGAAAAAACGCTGGCTCAAATTTCATTTCTGGTGCGAACAAGATAAGAAATGAACAAGAATAATTACAGCCACATAAGTGAGCTTTGTGGCGGACATGTTTGAGTATTTGAGTATTGCAACAGAATGAATTCAAGTGGATTCACACGAAACTTCGAAGTGTTGTATTTGTAGAGAAAACAAACCAGCACTGTAGGATAAATTGGCTTGGACTCTTTTTATTTGATTTATGATATGATTAGAATCTGCGTAATAAAGATGTAAATGATATCTAAATGTACGAAGCTTGTCAATATCTACTATCAGATAGTAGAGATTGATATAGTGCAGTGATATATATAAAGAACCGATTCAGAATATTCTTACGAATGAAAGTCTACGCAACCCAATTTAATATTTGAATATGACCTCATACAAAATTATTTACAAACAACTCTGTTGATTGAGTACGTTTTCCTTTTGAAAGTTGCCTTTCAAATATGTGCTTGTTGATATATTCGACTGCATTTGTTGGTTCAGTGGTTACTTTGTTAGTGACATTGCTACGACATATTTAATCCCAATATATTAAATGCTCTATAAACCTGTTTAAAATAATAATACGCTATGTTATGAATGCCTTCTCTTTGCCCAAAATTTTAAATGCAGAGACGATGAATCGTTTTTGGGAGAAAGGTTGTCTTTATCCTGAACTGGAGAAGTGGATAAAGAATTATATGAAAGTGGTGTTGATATCTTCAAGTGCCCAAGCAAATTAGATAACATAACTGAAGATGAGCTTGATGAAGTTGGAGAACTATGTCCATTTGTAATCGGGGTAGAATGACCAGACTGTGAATATTGGCTGGAACCAATTTTTCTAGTTTTCTTTTGTTTAGTAATATTCCGACTATCGAAGTTCAGTTCGCTTGAACTTTGACTTGGTATTACTGATGCTGATTTATGTAGCAAATCATAATTGCTTGTTGGCTTTTCGCTAAATGACGAAGGTGAACAAGCCATTCGGCTTAATTGTGCTTTGATATAAGGAGATGATGGTGAAAGACGGGGGGAAGGTGTAGCAGAACGCATTAAAGACTTCTCCTTACTAATGAATGAAGTATACGCATTTTCATTTATCAAGTGTATAATTTCATTTCTAGCTTTCAAAAGTTTAACAGGATTGTGAATTTTGTGAACTTGATCTTCTTGTAATATTGAATCATGTTCAGTTTGTGATAAATTGATCTGTTCTGGAGCGTCATTCATGACATATTTTGAGACAATCAAATTCCATTGATTTGCCAAAACTTGTTTATCAAAATCATCTGCAAACTCGTAGTCTTCGGCGTCATTTGAAACAGTAGCCGTACTACTTTTTGTTGTGGTATGCTGTAATTTATTAGTTTTTAAGCTTTCGGAAGCCCCAGATTTAAAACTTTGATCCAAACTAGATTCAAACTGTGGCTGGTAAGAATTTGGAAACTTTATAGGACGAGGAGATGTTGGGAATTTATCTGACATCTTCTCGAATAAGTTAGTTTTCTCCAGTTCATTTGATTCTGGCACCATACCCACTGGAGTTTCTTCAACCGATTTTGAATTTGGTACTACAGTTGTAGCATGTTCATGCGCTGTGTTTGGTTCAGTAATCATGTTGATAGTATTCGACGAATTGGATGATTCAATAGCTTCTATGCAAGGGGCGAAGCTATTTGCTATGTTATCAAAGGAATGAACTGGCAAATCTTTCGAAATTGATTGGGTTAACTGCCGAAGGTCGAGAGATAACGGTGTGGTTGAAGTAGACATATCTGGAGTGAGATCGTTCCATATCCCGTTCTGTATTTCTGACAAATTGGAAGTATCTATGGGAACATCCAAGTCATCTATGGTGGAAACAAATGCATAATTAGTATCGAGGAAATCGGATTGACGAGACGTGGTTTTTGTAATTTTTTTCTTTATTATGGGGGTTTGACAATTGACACCCAAAAGCTTTTCAAAGTAGTATTCGTATTTGTAAATTTCTATTAAAAAATTCAAGTTTTCTTGACAATGAACTATTTTCAAATAAGCTTCAAACTTTTTAACTTGATGTATTTTGGATATGTCAGACAATAGTCCAACCTCGTTCAAGAAACAATTATTGATTATCTCATCTAGGGGAGGGAGAGAATATGACGGAGATGAAAGAATAGAGCATGATAAGTTAGGTTTCTGAGGAATTGGTTTATGAATTGTATTAGACATCAGTAAAACATGGATAAGGTATACCTTATTCTATAATTGACTGATATGAATATCGTCTATATTTTTTTCACAATTAAAACAGAATTGTAACTTCAGCAAAGGAATTAAGGAACAGTTTCTATATAATTAATGCAAATTTTGACTTGTATTACTCCAATAAAAGATTTTCTATAACCTTAGTTCCTTCATAAAGAGATGCCAAAAAATTGCTTTTTTTCTACCGGTTATTTTTTACGCGCGCAATGTTCTATGGCGAAAAGAAATTTTTTATTGAAACTACCACAACCACAACAGTATTATTTTTGAATCTTCGGGTGTACCTGGCTGGGGCAAGATCTAAGATCTTGGAAAGCAAGAGTGGCGAGAGGGAGTATTTCATTTGTGAAATAGTGCACTTGGTGAATAAGAAGTTTCTTGAGATTTGGTTCAAAGTTTACGATTTAAACAAGGTTACGTCATAAGGGTTTTTAAAGATAACAAACGGTCATTCTCTTTAAGAATCAAACCACAAGGTGGTTATATAACTGACAATTTTTCCTTTTTTGACTCGTAACCATGTACGTTGGTCTGGTGACTATTGACATTGCTAACTAAATTTAGTACTCTGATGACGTGTTTCTCCTATATACTATGATATGGCGTATAATTTTCCCACAGTGGAATGCTTTGAATTCTTTGACATTAGATGTTGTCTCGATCTAGTGGTTCGCCACACGAGTTTCCCTCTAATTTTAAATAACCTGTGAAAAGATGAATGGAATAGGAGTCCATTCATTTCCGTTACCAGATTGCAGCGGTCAATAGTTACCTCTGTTTCTCACATTCTTGCAATAAACACAATTATGGCAATTGCAAATTGTTGCATAAACGCAGTACAAAACTTTATGTTTAGGAAGTTCAATTTCTATGTAACTATTCATAAGCCTTTCAAGTATTACCGTTGAAAGACAACAAATTTATCGGTTGTCTCGGTAACTTACAAGTAGTACTACGATAGTTATTTGGTAAACATAATAGAGCGGGTTGTGGTTCTGGCTCGCTAATGCAATGTTTATAGAGTAGGGAATGCTGCTACAATCAACATTCGCCACAATAAATCCTCAACATTGCAACGTACACAAATTTCGTGACAGACAGTAGAAAACTGCGGTCCAAAAGTAATTCCAGGTAAGCCCATTCGAGATCTCATCACAAAGTTTGTTGTAGTATTAAACAATAAACGTGGTTCAGAGCACTCGTGAAATGGCCAGCTGCAGGTTGCATAGCAAAACAGTCCATGTAAACCTGATTGTGACAAGGCAGACGATGGCGAGATTGATATGTTAGAACCAGGTTCACCAGAATCTTCATATTTGCAATACTCAAAGGTGTCAGAATATTTTTTTAAGAATCATCGCATTCTTTAAATCAGACTTGAGAAATCAAATATTTCAAATCACAGCCAAAAACCCACACGTATAGTGGTGATTTCCACTCACTGCATCTCATCTGCTCCAATAAAAACCCACCACCATCAAAGTAGTTCTATGTTAATGACTAACAGTGTTGCTATACACACCTCTACGTAGCTGGCAACCTGACTATTTTCAACGCTCCTTATTCCCTTGTTCATTTGTTCCCTCGTGAACCCTGACACCTGTGACTCCTTTGAATTGACTGCAAATGCATCCCAGCTAAAGTACCCAAACAGCGAGATTTCCACTGCCCTGACTCCAAACTGGTACTAACTACATGTATATGTAGGCAATTTGCTACACTTGCATCCCCGCTTGGCACTAGTTGAGTTGAACACCATCTCTGGAGTTTTCCTCCATCTTTCGTAAAGGTCGTGTGTGATCTATGGGGATCAGATTAAGGATAACGCCTATCATACATTTTACCGCAAAACCACATACTTGCCATCTTTATCATTTATTGTTGGTATTTGAAACTGATTGTGTTATTTTGTAGTTGTGTTGTTGGTGTGTGACTATTAGCTTGATCCCAGTATCATTTAAGCTCTCTATCTCCCCGGCCCCGGCATTAACCGCGGTGTTTCACTTAACCTCCTTACAAGTATTGGAGCCGTGAAGTTTGACCAATTGTGGTTAGTTTTTGTGTTTTGCAGTTGAGTTTATTCTAGCTGGCACTCAGTGGTTTATTGAGTCATGCTTAGAGTTAGAAATCAACCTGTGACCAGGTTGGTGTCAAAAGTTATTACTAGACATTGCTATAGACCGTATGGAAAGTATCGGTATTCTTTCAAATATGAAATTGATTTAGTTACGTTAAAGAAGAATGGTTCCGCAACCATTTCAATGAATTCCTTATCTAAATTGCAACCGATAAAATTATCAGCAATAAATTCAAATATTATCGACAACTCGATCAATTCAATCAAATTTAGCGATCATAGCAGCGCTTTTCTTAATGAATTCCATCCTCATCTTTTGCTATTTCTAAAATTCTTGAATTCATCCAAACAAATTACCCAATTTAATCAATTATCTAATCAAGAATTGATTGACCAATTGCTGTTATTTACATCAGAATTCCAGAAAATCGACAGTAAACCATCTGGAATTGAGAATATTGATATATTCAACCAGAAGTTTACCGAGAAATTATCCGATGCCACCTTCCCCCAAAAAGTATCGGCTTATTTCCCCAATTATGATGATAATTTGATTATTGTCAATCTTTATAAACATGGTATCGGGAATTTTTTGCGGGAGTTAAAATCGTTGAATCGGGAATTCGACTTTAAAACTCTCACAGCTCGGTCATTATCGGAAAAAATAGACAATATCCTTCGTCAATTCGATCAATATTACGAAATAAATTACAATAATGGATCTACTAATGTGGTAGATTCAAATTTCTTTAAAATCCTAATTCAAATCAATCGCTATAAGTCATTAAAAGAAATCTTTGATTCTCATCCTGATTTGCAGATTGATCATTTGAATGATATTTTAATGGACGAAAATGCCTTAGCAATTAACGAAAAAATTAGGCAATTGTCATCTGAATCAGACATTATCAATGAAAATGTGAATTCTATAAGACCACAAATTGAATTATTGAAAAATAAATCTGATTTTGAGTTTGACCACCCTTTTCTTGATTATGCCCCACTTTTGTATGACATTTCCAAGAGTGATGTCGATAATGATATAAAACAAGCAGCTATCAAAATTTTGGAAACCTTATTGCCCTTGTTTTATGATGGTTTGGTTTCAACAGAAGATACCAAATATCTTTTTGAAAAACTAGCTGTTCCTTTGCACGAAGCCAGTCAACAATACGTCCCAATCCCAGATAATTTAATGCTCGAATCAGAAGTAAATGGTTTACAGCAAATTAGATTTATTTTGAATAAAGATTTCAAGTCTTCAACACCAGAAGAGATCTTGGAATGCTTACGACACGAGATAGAAAACTCACACAATTTAAAGCTTTATAAATTGCAAGATAAATTGAAAAATTTGTTCAATATTAATCAAGGAAATACCGAAGCATTAGATAATTTATTGTTTAATGTCGACGTATTTAATAAAGTCGAAACTGCAATTAATGCAAAGTTAAAGAAACAAAACTTTCCTCAAGATGATATAATTTTCGAAGACTATATCTACGAATTACAAGTATTACAAGAACAAATATTAGGGCAAAACTTTAAATCATTCACTGGTGGAGAAATTAGTTCCTTGTTACATGATTCAATTGAAAATGGCGATTTATTAGATGAGAATATTCCTAGGTTTGTAAAATTGCACAGAATATTAAAGGATTTGGATGGAAATACAGAATTCTTGGATACATTACTTGCGAAAGAAGTACACAAAACTGATCAAAAAATTACTCCTAAAGTTGGACAATCTATTAACGAAGTGGCTGTACCTCTAGTTCCACCTGAAAACAAAAGAATTACAACTATTGAAAGTTCTCACGAGAACGTCCAAGATCCAAGTGATTCAAATCCAATTCCAGGCGAATTGCAATTGAATCAATATATTAGGGAATTGAAAATAACTAGAGACGAATTTTTAGGTATTCCTTTCAAAGATTCGACTGCTACTGAAGTCAGTGATGTTTTAGCAAAGCAGATAAATCACATTTACTCAAGTGATTCTTCTCCTAGTATAAATAATGATAATGTATTAAATTTCATTAGACTCCATAAAAGGTTGAACAGACTCTTCAAAATTAACGGAGGCAATTGTGCAGTTTTGGATACTCTTATTCCAATTGAAATTGATTTAGATGAATCTGAGGTGGAACTAACTTCAAAATATGTGCAAATACCGGAAGGTTTACCTGTTCATGAATTTACCCCAGAATTGATCATCTTACGTGATGAATTGGGTAACAAGTTTGCTAATTCGTCTGCAAGTGAAATTGATGGATTGTTGGCTAGCAAAGTTGACCACGTCCTTAACAAACAACCGCAGCATTCAAGAATCACTTCTAAAAATGTTCATGATTTCATCAAATTGCGTCAAGTTTTATCTAAACTATTTGCCATCAATAGTGGAAATACAGAAATTCTAGATTCAGTGATTTTCTCAGAACATGCATTCGAAGAATTCGAAAAGTCCAAGCTTGAGTCCCGAACTTATCAACAATTGCCTACCGATTTCCATTTGGAAGAATATATTCTTGAGCTAATCCAGTTAAGAAACTGTCTTGGCTCGTCTTTTGCACGATCTAATACTGAAGTTATTCTTGAGAGAATCCAAAATTTTGCGTCACAAACAAATTGTTTGGATAGAAAAAGAATTTGGAAGAAATTATATGGAAATCTAGGTTTGTTATTTAATCAAAATAGTAACAATACTTACATCTTGGACAATATTTTACTTGATGGAGAGAAATTTATTAAATTTGAAATGGAAAAAGTATTCCGTGAGAATACAGAACCATCTGCTTTAAAGGAAGTTGGAATATTGATCGACAACCATTTTGATTGCATTGAAGATTTCTTGATTCAACTGAAATTAGCGGAAAAGAGTGGAATCTTGCAAGTTTCGGAACAAAAGTTCAGCGAGCTAATTGATAAGTACGAAGAACAATTAGTGAAAACTGATTTTACTTATCCTGTTTCTTTATATGTAATGGAATGTCTAAGAATATTAAATTCAAAGATTGAATATTATCCTAATTTTTTGGAGCATTTATATGAGATCAAGAAAAGTAAAGATGATAAAATTTTGTCTTATTCAGATGTCGAAGTTATTTATAAAGCTATGATAAACCTTTTGGAATACGAGGAGAATGGAATTCCAGAGGATAAAGAACCAATTATTTCTTTAGACGAGGAAAAATTCGTTGCACAACCTGAGACAACCCAGAATCATTCCATAATTGAACCATTAAATAACGATTATAATGATTCAGAAAGATTATTGGCATTATTAACGAAACAATCCGAGCCTGCTGAATTAGATGAAATCAGGGAAAAACTAGCTAAAGAAGATGATTATGAATATGTTATCAAGGATGCTATTTCTATCGCAATGAATAAGGATCTCGGGAAAATTGATGAAATGGAAAAATCAAAAACTTCTAGCGATTTTCGTAAAGGGTACAATAAAGAGCAGAACCCTAAAGAAGAAGTGAAGTTTGCTGAAATCAATAAAGAATCATTAGAGAGTTTTTTAAAAAGAGCTAAGATGGAAAAAGAAACTGCACAAGAACGCAAGTTTCGTCAATTTGAAGCTTACGAATGGAGTAAGAGCATGTTGGGCTCTCATAGAACTATTGAATCGCACAATTTTTTCGATCTTAGTAAAGAAGAATCTAAAGGACCAAATTTATTGTTCCCAACTTCTACTGTCAGCGAGCCAGATAATTTAGAATACTTATTGTTAACTGTAGAGGGAGAGACTATCCCTACAAACCCTGAACTGATTGGGAAGTTTCCAAAAGAGGACATATTTCAGATATTGAATAAGTTCGATAAGAAAGATCTAAATAAATTCGTCAAGCAATTCAAGAAGCTCCAAAGTGATAGCTGGAAAGTAATTGGCAGTAAGATTGATATAACTAACGAACAAGCTCAAAAGTACCTTATCTTATCAAGAAACAAGGACGAAAATGGAGGGAGAGTAATGTTTTTATCAAGAGTTAAGACAATATTTGCTACTACTGGTGCTGTATTAATTGCATTAGTTTGTGCAAATATATTTTTGGAAGAGCATGAAACAATTCCGATTGTGAGCGAGACTAAACCAGATATTGAAGTTGAACCACTTCCTGCTGTGCCACAAGAGTCCGATATTAATGTTTCTGATGAAGAAATACAATCTACTGGATGGAGGAGTTTATTTTGGAAAAATTAATTTAAGACATTTAATTTATATGATAAGAAAATATATACCGGGTCGTATTAGCAAAGGGTAGATAAACATGTAGGATAGAGATCATACAAGACGAAAGCAAAAAAGCAGCATATCACGTAATTTAAAGATAAAGTTTATCCACACAGTGGGTTTCCAAGAATCTTCAACTCTCTGTGTATGACAGTAAGACTGCTACAAAAGTTTCCAGATATAAAATGCTGTTTTGTTACTAATATACAATTATGAAAGGTGAACTAAACCATTTCGATTTCTTTAGTGGGTAACTGTTCCATATCTTCTGTGATATGAATGAATTTCATGTTGGTAGTAGCACCAGAAGTTCCATTCCATAATTTCAATAATTCCACGGTAACTTTATCAGTCAAATCAGGGATCTTAAATCCAGTAGAATAGACATGTTTTTCGTGTTTAGCCTTTTCTTCCAAAAGCTGGTGTCTATTAGTTAACGGTCTACCGGGTCTTCTGCCATCATTCAACTCTTGCAACTCTTCATCGTGTCTCGACAAGTAAATCTCAATAAAAGACTTCATTTCTTCCAAATCAAAGTACTTTTGCACTTTATAATCGTCGTCGTCGTTTATCAACTTCTGCATAAAGAAAATTATCCCATTATCCTTTTCCTTCTGAATTAAATTCTTCAACTTTCTATCAGTCAATTTTCTATCTCTCAAAGTAGCCCGATTCAATTGCTTAAACTTCCTCCCTTTAACGTGCATTGCCCCCTTGGACTTAGACAAACTCTTTGTCACCTTATTAAGGTTATGTGCGAACGGCATCCTCTACAATACTACCAGAATTAAACCACACTGTGCTAGCTCTAGTTTAACCGTTGGTGTTGGACTTATCTCCAGCTCTACTCATCGCATCGCATCCATCGCAACCTCCTGCAAACCCACACCAAAATTGTTAACTATGGTCCTGCAGAAAATAATAACGACACTAACCACAAAGTCGCTACCAAACATGTCACCATATCACTTTGCAAATGAGGGCAACATTCAAAAACCAAGCTGAGATACAGAGCAGTGACTTGCCGTTGAATCCAGAGTTTCCAACTCATTTAGTAGAAGGAACCTTTGGCACCATATTCGTTGATTCCCCATAGTTAACAATGTCGTGTGCTGCTTTGTTTTCTCATTTTTTTCTGAGTGAAAAATTTCGTAACCAGACCTGGTCAAAGAACAGTAGAAAAGAGCCCAGTAGTCGAGGAATAAATAGATAGAACATGGTTAAGTACAGCGAAGAACAATTATTGGCAGCCAAAGAAACAGCATACGTTTCCAACCCGGAGATTTTGCTTGCTTTTAACGAAATGGTTGACCATGTTAAAGAACATGCGGCTCTCGAAGCTGAAAAACATAAAGTCAAATGGAATAATGGTGACACTTATATTGACGAAAATGGGAACGAGAGATCGTACCATCACTTGAATAGAAGAAGAGGATCCAGAAGTGGAACCAAACCTAATTTGAGAAAGAAGAGTGTTGATGTTGTTCAAGATGAAGATGGATGGGCTACATTGAAGTCCAAGAAGTCTTTTGGAAACGAAGAAGGTGAGGAAGAAAGAACAAAATTTAGAGAATCTTTGAGAGATGGTACTTTCAAGACTAAACCAAATAACAAAAATTTGGGTTCATCAAAAGCTGTAGATCCTAGAGATACTATTGCTGTTAAACAAACTAAAGCTTTCAATGCATTTGCCGCCTTAGGTGACGACGACGACGACGATGAAGGTGAATGGACTACTGTTTAGGTAATGTGAATATAGTATGTATTTTATTTTAATGGCATATAAAATCTAATGGTGAATTTCCTCCCCTGAAATTGGATTATATCCAAATCTGTAGAACGACTCCCTGGAGCTATTAGACAATGCTACACTTACAGTAATTGCCCACTAGTGAGAAGTTTTCTCTCAAGCTCTGGTATTTATATTCAAGCTGGATGCAAATTGCGATTGAGATTGTACAAATAATGTATTCTACAAATGTAATCATTGAACTTTTTATTTTCTAATTAATAATCAATTGTCAAGCAATGGACTATGAAAAACATCCATGGTTTAAAATAATAATCTAGTTATTATTATTAAGAAGTAGAATATTTGATACCAATCAATTCGTTTATTGTAGATACTGTTTTTGTTTTTCTCTTTCTTTAGCAAATATCTGTATTATTTACACAACAATCTTACTTTCATCTTCATCATGTAAATCATTCAAGATAGAGTTGACGTCAGTCATTTCTTGTTTGTCAAATATTGAGTAGCCATTTGCACCACCACTTGGAGATGAGGTAGAGAAATCATCGCCAAATACAATTAAACTTCCTTTTGGTTCTTTGAATAATCCTTTCAAATCAGTAACTCTTGGAGAATTGTAAACTTTAATGTCAGGGGTCATTGCTGAGGTATTGGTAACATCAGCAGGAGCTGAACGAGAGTTTCCGGCAATATTAAAACCATCAGCGGTAGGTAGTGGTGGCAAAGCACCACGTAAGAAACCTGGAGTTGTGGTATATCCACTACTTTGAAATCCAGAATGGATAGAACTGATGTCGTGAGCCGAACCTAAACCAAATGGTTGAACAACTTTGCCATTCTTTTGGAAACTCTTGTAGGACAAATCATAATGAGAAGAATCGTCCAATCCTTCATGATCTTTTTCTTTGTCCAAGATATCATTCTTCTTAATGTGGTCCAAAATTAATGGTGCAGATGGATCTAACCATTGACTAAGGAATTCCGACCCCGTAACAAATTCTTGTAAATTAGCTTTATTCGTTTCAAAAGTAATTTCTCCTCCAGATCTAACTTTAGCCTTTTCGGTACCAGTTTCAGCATCTAATCCAAATACCCATAAACCATTTGCTTTTCTAGTAGTAATATCTTGTAATACAAATCTTCCAAAATCAGAACTTCCAGCATATCCTGTTAAATCTGGATACTTACCATCAAGAATCTTGATACTGTAGTACATTAACGTATATCCAAACGTCAATTGCAATTTGTTAGTTTGAGGACCATCCTGAGGTGAAGACCAACTATAGAAAAATGGAACGAAATTGTAAATAAAATTAATTCCTAAAGTATAGGCTAAATCAACAAAAACATCCATTAAAATTCGGCTAGTTTCTTCATCAGGTTTGGAATTCAAAAATTTGTCAACTTGAATCAAGAAATGATTAATAAAATTATCTCCAACAGAAATATATTGATTGAAATCAGGTTCCAAATAAATTTTAGCATCGTTGTTAATCTGAGCATGGTTTAATTTTCTTTCAGCTGAAGTAACAGAACCTGTGGAGTTGAGAGAACCTTCTTTATCATTGGAAGCAGTCAATTCATGATTCAAAAAATCATCAAATACTTGCAAATATTTTTCTTGGATATCCATAATTTGATCAGTGGTAAATTTGTACTCCTTAGTGTTTAAACTAATTAATTGTAAACTGATTTCCCAATGTTCTAATTGCACATGATTTCTACTAATGGATGAGGAATTTTTCTTCAAAATAATAAATATATCTTGAATGTCTTCCAAAAATGTCATTACTAAACCGTACAATTTCACATTATGACGAGAATCTCTAGCATTTTCAACAATGGCATCGATTTTAAGCAATATTTCTTCAATGGAATCAGGAACTTGATCAAAATAGTAAATATGAGTCGACAAATTGCAAATACAATCCGAATAAACTGAAGATAATTTTTTAATCAAATCATCAGATAAAATTTCCGATTGGGCTAGAATTAAATTTGATTGCAAACTCAAAATTTGTTGAATAACATCGGAAATTGATAATCCAATCATATTGACTTCTGAACTAACCAAAGCCAAAATATAATTACCATAAAGAAATTGAATATCATAGTTATTCGTTTCCTTGGAAGACTTTTTAGAAATTGATGATAATTTAGTTAATAAGGATCCTAAACTGACAAATCTCAATTGTACTGGAATCCAAGTAGTACATAATTCCAAAAATATGGCACCCCAATTTAAATCATATTTCGATTGAAAATTGAATTTCAATACTTCTTTTGTTAATTCGGAAATTTGATTAGTTAAAGTCGAGTTAAATAACGATTTTAAACAGATATAAGATTCGTCGACGATATCTTCATTGGTTAAAGAATCATTAGCGAAATTTTGCGAAATTTCCTTTTCTTGAATGTTGGTGGTTCTTGACGTTACCCTATCCAAATGGCTGTCAGATTCCAAATTAATGTTTTGGCGTAATTTCTTGATCAAATTTTGTTCGTCAACGTTAGTGTGGATCACTTCGATCAATGGAGGTAACACCAACTCGATTAAATGTCTTCCTAAATCGGAATTGAAGTAAATACAGTTGGAAACGTACTCGATGGCTAAAAGACTAATCATTTTCCATTCCAATTTGTTAGGACCATTATTAGACGAGAGATTAATCAATTGATCAGAAAGAATGGTGAAAGCATTGACGAACAATTTATCACCTGAAAATAACCCCGAATCTAAATTCGAAGTTAACACTTTGTAAACCGACAAAACACTCTTACAGAGTTGATAGTCTTTTAATTTCAACACTTCTAACAACATGGAGCAAACGTCGTTTGCAAACACATTTAAATTGTCGCTACATTTTTCAATTAATCCACAAATAATCTCCAATGTCACTTGTAAATTACCAGCCTTATTATGGCTAACGTCGGATCTAGTCTTTCTATCTAAGAATAACATGACTTTTTCTAATTTAACTCTTCTGGTGCTAGCATAATATAAAAGGTAGGATAATTCACTACCATTGGCCTTTTTGTCCACCCCTTTACCTGGAGGGTAGCATTGTAGAATCAATTTTTGATGTTTTGAATTGAATAATAACATGATGAATAATTACACAGCTTAGTGATATCACTGAACAACTTTTGTATCTTGTAGGGTAATCAAAATTAACTAACAAGGACGTAGTAGAATATAGTTCCTGTGAGGATAGCTAATTCTGGGAAGACAGAGCTAATAACACCGAAGCTTGAGCTGAGAAAGGCAGGTCCTGGGATACTGTCCTAACGCAGAGATGTGGTGTAAACTTATTAACACTAAAAGTGGAGTATTTCTTTAAAAAGATATTGAAGTAAGTTTCACTTCCTAAGTAGCCGCCTCAATATAACCGGCAACAGACACAACAGACAAATTCAGCAAGCAAAAAGTACTGACAATAACCGCAATATCAACAGAAGAACACAAATACACAAACAAACGATCCGAAAACAACAAATTAACGATTTCGTCTTGTTTCGACCAACTTTTCACCAGGGCGTCAATTTGCAACTACCAAAGAAAACGATATACAACAGATACAACAGCACAGAAAACTGGTATCACGCACAGAGAAGCTAGTGGACACGGTGTAGCGGAGACTAGTCGATGATACAAACCAAACTGGACGATTGGGACTGCAATTGATAAAGAAACAAACTGGTTGGTTGCTCGTAGGTATTACTCAAATAAGGCATAGGCAAATTGCGGGAGAATTACATATGATTTTTCAATTTTTTCCCTAGGACCAGAAAACTGGAGTAAAGTCGGAGCCAAGTTGACATTAGCGAGACCATGGCGCCTATTTACGTTAAGGGAGGACTGTGGAGCAATGTGGAAGATGAAATCGTGAAGGCGGCGGTGATGAAGTATGGGTTGAACCAATGGAGTCGGGTGGCTAGTTTGTTGACCAATAAGTCTGCAAAGCAGGCGAAGGCGAGGTGGTTTGAGTGGTTGAATCCAGGGATCAATAAGGTTGAATGGCGCAAACAGGACGACGACAAGCTTTTGCAGCTTGTCAAGTTGCTTCCCAATCAATGGCGGACCATTTCCCAGATTATAGGACGAACTGCTACCGATTCGGCCCAAAGGTACCAACGGCTAATCGACGATTTGCTTGAAACAGAGGGCAATGGTGATGATTTGGCTGTAATGGGCCCTGGTATCGAAACCAGTCAGCCAACGGGAAACGATTTATCTAATTTAAATCCCGAAGGGTTACCAGCTGTTCCCGATGACTTGCAAGATGACCAGTCGGAGATGTTGGTGGAAGCAAAAGCAAGACTTGCCAATACTCAGGGGAAGAAGGCGAAGAGGAAGGCGAGAGAGAGAATGTTACAGGAATCAAGATCGATTGCTTTATTGCAGAAACGTCGTGAATTGAAAGCTGCCGGTATAAATTTCAGTTTAGCGCTGAAGAATAAAAAATTGAAGAAGGAATTTGACTATAATGCCGATATCCCGCATCAAATAGCGCCAGCCCAAGGTTTATACGATACCGAAATGGAGCAAGAACTGGCTCAAACAGAAAAAAATCAATTTAGTAATCAAATACAGTCAACCGGTAAAACCATTAATGATAAGAAAACCGATAAAAAGAGAAAAGCGGAAAATAATAGCAATAACAACCAAATTTCAATTGAAGCTGCAGCCGAATTGTTCAGCCAGCATGAAACTGAAACCTTACTTAAAAAGAGGAAATTGGATTTACCAGAAGTATCACTGGATCAGCATATTACAGATATCGATGAGAATATCAGGGAAACTACTAAGGAATTGGTAATGAAACAACAAGTCAAATCCAGTTTGATAATTACCGATGATAATAATCTGGTTGAGGCAAAGAAGCAAGATTCTATCAACCATTCTACTAGTAAACCTTCAATTTCAAAGAAATCATTAGTGAAATTATTAAAATCCAAATTCGACCATCTTGCGAAACCACGCCAAGAGGCCGGTATCACCTTACCGGTTTATGATATTCATGAAGATTCGATGAACTTAACTGAGGAGAACCCATTGGATCAAGGGGAAAGGTTACGCAGTTTGGAAATTTTGCAACAAATCGAACAAGAACAAGCAAAGTTGCGAAGATCACAAGTTGTTCAACGTGGATTAAATATCCCGAATCCGGAGAAATTACTTAAATTTGATGGTTTAAAAGGCATTGATTTATCAGTTGCGCAAGAATTTGAAAAATTGATTAAATCTGATTTTCGAAAACATGTTGATGCAACATATAAAGCACCATTAGTTGAGGATCTTGATGAATCTACCTTTGAAATTGTGAATAAAGAAATAGCCAGTGAACTTGATAACATGGCGAAAGAAAAACAGGCTATTAACGAGTATATACTTCCTCAATCATTTGAAATTGCTGAAACCTTGATACAGAAATTACAGGAGAATTATTCATCATCCGAGGAAACGCATAGCAAAATCAATAAGGAGCTACAAGCATTGTATAATAAGGAACAACAAATTTTACTTGATATCAGTCACAAGTACGACGAGAACTACGAAGAACAGCATGAATTGATTACTGGTCAAGTATTGTTACAGGAAGAGCTCACTACAATTGATACCAAATCTAAAAGACTACACAACGAAGTACAACTGATTGTGCAAGCCGAACATAAGCTTCAAGATAAACTTGCTACTATACGAAACAAGTCCGTGGAAGCATAAGCACAAGCATTATATACCACTCATTGACTCATTGACTCATTGCCTATCCATTGGTTCCTACCCATTGGAACTTTCCTTCATACTCATTGAACCACTTATTGCATATCCATCAAAGCATACCATAATTATTGTATTATAGAAATCATTATATCATGAAACAAAATCCATCAACACAATCGTAGACGTAATTGGCCCGCTAAATATAACTTTCGTTCACTATTTCATCATTCTTTCTCTTAAACTCACCAGTTGGTTGTTTTCCGGTTCAACCCTCCTTAAATCTACCGTGCGCCAGGAATACGCTTCCACTATTCTCCAACTTCATCACCAACTACCCATTGGTTACCTAGAAACTGATGAATGGCAATCTATTGGCGGTACCGCTACGCGAATGTGTTCCCCTTGATCTAGGGAACGAATTGAGACTAGCTATTAAGCGTGATTACTTCCAGCCACCATCATCGTTTGAAACTGATTTATTGCTCATTGGAAACCTTCGTAATAAAGTAGCAAAGTTACACCACGAGTCAGTAAACGATGACTCCATTGAGTTGGTCAAGCTGTATTATGGCTATTTGATACACATCCATAAGAAATTCCCAGACGATTGTGTGGAGTTCCAATGGTATACCACCATCGGCTATAGCCCACAAGGACCTACTAAATCGAGATCAATTGTCATAGAACAGATCAATATTCTCTTTCAATTGGGTGTGGCTTACTCTGTAGTAGCCTCCAATCAATCCAGACATACCACTGAAGGGTTGAAGTTAGCCTGTAACTACTTTCAGATGTCGTCTGGTTGTTTCGTGGAGATCTTGACGAAGGGAAATGATAATTCAAACATCCCTCATGATCTACAAGGTGATACCATTCAGTTTTTACAGTATTTGATGTTGGCCCAATCTCAAGAGTCTATTTGGCAAAATGCCATTTCCAACGCTACAACAGCTAGCAAGGACTCTGTCATTGCTAGATTATCTATTCAAGTATCGAATTATTACGACCAAGCTTATCAATGCGGTAGAGCTTCTGATTTGATCAAATTAGAGTGGATTAATCATGTAGCTGTGAAAAAGCTACACTTCAAAGCGTCTGCTAACTATAGAATGGCTATTGTCAACTTGCAAACTTTTCAATATGGGTATCAAGTTGCATACTTGCAAGTAGCATCTACAGATTGCCAAGCAGCTGCTAAGTTCCAGAAGTATGTCGCTGAATTGGTACTCGAAGATTTACATGGGTTAACCTCGACTATTAATGATACTTTAAGAGTTGCAGAAAGAGATAACGATTTGGTATACCTAAAAGTTGTTCCTAGCGAAGCCGATTTGAAACCAATAGAAGGTACATCAATGGTGAAACTGGTACTTCCCGATATTTCAGAAAAGAAAATCTTCAAAAATCTACTTCCCTATGTAATCATCCAAGTGGCACAAGCGTATCGTGAACGTCAAGATACGTTCATACAGCAATCATTTGTTACTCCCATTGAATCTTTAAATACAATGGTTAGTAAGTATTTGACGGACCGAAGTTTACCAGCTTCAATTGATGCATTACAACAATCAGAAAATCTACCCGATTCCATTATTCAACACTCGCAAGAAATCATTGGCAGAGGTGGAGTACAATATGTCCATGAGTCCATAAACGAGTTGAAAGGGTTATCTGAAAAATGCATACAATTAGTTGATGAATGTGAAGATAGAATTAATTTAGACAAGAATGAAGATGATATGTTACATGAACGAGGTACCAATAGAACCACAACAAATGAGGCAGCAAGTGAATTGATTACCAAAATAAACAAAATGCATAGTTATTTGGATCAAGCCCAAGCCGGAGACCAATTGATTGTCGATAAATATTATGAAATTGAACAACATTTGCAGATTTATTGTGGAGGTTATACTACGTTACGTCAATCTATCCCAGACTCGCAATTTATCAAGTTAAATCACGATACTGCCGTTTTGATAAAGGATCTTCGTAGTGCAATCGACGAGATAGTAAATTTAGAGAACACTCGTAAGCAATTTTTGCAGAATATCGAGATAAAGTCTAGGAATAATAATATATTGCCTAGCATCATTGACGAATATAAAAGAAACGAGAAAACTATCTACCAGAGTGGCAGTTTTGATGTGCGAGCATTTGAGCCAACATATGATGACCACATGAAGATGTTTTCAAGTGATCTTGAGTTCATAGCCAAACTGAAATCGAAACAAGTTTCGTTGGAGAGGGAAATAGATAATTTGAATAGTCGGTTCGTGAAGGAAACGTCTCAGTCTCACAATGAATCGCAGTCAAAACGTCAAGAAGTTCTACAAGTAATGGAATTGGCATATTCAAGGTATATGGAGTTAATGGCCAATTTAAGCGAAGGATCGCAATTCTATCGAGATTTCTTATCAAAAGGGACAATTGTTTTGAAAGATTGTGAGAATTATCTATACAACCGCAGAGTGGAAGGACGACAACTAGAATCGGAGATTAACAGTAGACACAGAGAACCAAGTCCGAAATCACAGCTTCCGTCCAACATTACCTTGAATCCAAACCCAATAAATCCAAATGGAACCAAAACAGGCGTTTGGGATCCGTCAAGAGGAATACGATTTCTGTGAAACTCTGGCCAATTCTTGGAACCACGGACCACAGAGTGTGGATCTACAATGGTATTAGATATTACAGCCAATTCGAGAAACATTCAAGATGAAATTGACACTACAAGGTACTCTACATTCACAGTAAGCATTCTCCAGCTCACCTCTAAAGCCGAAATAGACAAATACACGATTGCATGGCACAATTCCAATTGTAACTACACAATATAGATATTCAGTAGACAACCAAGTACTCACACTAGCATGGTGTTGTTACTGTAATCTTTTGGTACTACACTGTCTATCTCGTGTGCCAAAGGTTGATTGATTGCGAAAAACCGCGATGAGATGACATGAGATGACATCAGCGTTGTAGTTCATGATAAGATATTTGAGATATGCCAGGAATTTAATGATGACAAAGTGCAAGAAGAATGTAATAGCTATAGTTGGTACTACTGGGGTGGGTAAATCTCAATTTAGTATAGATTTAGCCAGAGAGATAAACGGTGAAATAATCAATGCTGATTCCATGCAAGTATACAAAGGGTTGGAAAATATTACCAATAAACACCCTGTGGATGAAAGATTCGGTGTTCCACATCATGTGATGGACCATGTTGACTGGGATGAAGAATACTTCATCCACAAGTTTTCGCAACAAGCAGATGCAGCCATTAAAGATATCCATGATCGAGGCAAGGTACCAATAATAATTGGTGGAACTCATTACTATTTGCTGAATTTGCTTTTTAACAATAAAACGGTGGGTCAAAATGATGAAGCAGATGTCTCGTCTTTAACGAGTGATCAATTGCAGATACTAGATGGACCAGTAGATATCATTTTTGATACTTTGAAAAAGTTGGACCCGATAATAGCAGAAAAGTTCCATCCCCAGGACAAGAGGAAGTTGAGAAGAGCGTTGGAAATATACTACACCACGAACCAATTGCCTTCGACGTTGTATCAAAACCAAAAGTTGGATGAATTGGACGATACATCGTTGAAATATAATAGTTTACTATTTTGGGTCTACTGTGATTCTGAGGTATTAAAACCTCGTCTAGATTCAAGAGTAGATAAAATGATTCAATCAGGGGCGCAGACGGAAATCACAGACTTATTTCGTCAGTTTAACCTGCAACAACCTCAACCTGACTGTACCAGTGGAATTTGGCAAGTCATTGGTTTCAAGGAATTCTTACCCTGGTTGCAAGATGGTAGAAAGGACTCGGCATTGTTTGCTAGTGGGGTTGAAAGAATGAAAATCAGAACAAGGCAATATGCCAAATATCAAATCAAATGGATTAAGAAGTTGCTTTCAGTTGAATTGCAAAAGGAAAGTCGGTTTAATTTTAAATACGGAGGAAAGTTATACCTTTTAGATGCCAGCGATTTGACAAAATGGCAAGAGAATGTGAGCACTATTGGAATTAACATTGCCAAGCAGTTTATTCAATCTGGTCCTTTATCCGTTACGTATCCCCAGGCACCAGATCATTTATTGTCAGTGTTTCCTACAGATGAATTTGTTGATCAAATTAGTAGTAACAAGAAGCTAGGTTCCGAGAGCAACTGGAAGCACTATGAATGCCATGTTTGTAAGGATAAACTAGATAAACCATTGGTTGCGGTAGGAGAAGAAAGTTGGAATATCCATATTTCTAGTAGACGACATAAGAAACAGGTGGGTGCTATAGAAAGAAAACGAAAACATGAACAAATGATGGAACTTCACAAAAATGGTATAAACGATACTAATCAGCTGTAAATAGCAATGAAGCAATACATATATAATACATTTTTAGATAGAATGAATCTACTTCTGGGTAACAACCCTGCTGTATGGTTTGGAGTAGAGAAATTGTATTGTGTTTTAGAAGTAGACCAGTGAAATTATTGCAAATCTCATTCTACAAGGAGAACTTCTTTGGTGGTTCATCTGGAAGGGTGGTCATTGTTGAAATTCTCCCCCTTGATACGAATATTATACCAATAACTGGGTAATGATGTCTATAACCAATATGTAATACAACGTAAAACAATGTTCAAAGAGGAAGTAGATTATGGTTAGTTAGACAAGATGAAGTATTTGCAACAGTGATCTGCAAAATTTACAAGAAATGGAGAGTAAGGACAATATGGCACATAATTAAGATTCATATTGAAGTTTTTGTTACGACGAATAAGAATTCCACTCCAACTATTGATCAAACCTAAGAGGATATCTGTAAACAATTGATCACTGATTACTGGTGAAATTGTTGTCACATGAATACTACTGGACGGCAAAATGGGTGAACGTAGATAATAGATCTTATTGAAGAATGTTAGAAGAATAATCAGCCCTAGTGGATTATT
Source organism: Suzukiozyma sphagnicola (assembly GCA_030569075.1). Classification (NCBI taxonomy): domain Eukaryota; kingdom Fungi; phylum Ascomycota; class Pichiomycetes; order Serinales; family Debaryomycetaceae; genus Suzukiozyma; species Suzukiozyma sphagnicola. The sequence continues at coordinate 5,525 of JAJMJR010000024.1, read as the reverse complement.
TCAGGTAACCCTAACAAAATTCATTAGCAAAATTTACCCAGCTCGCAGTACACTATAAAGGTGCTGGTAGAAAAAAACTTTTACGTTTTATTCTTTTTCTTTGATACGATGGCTTCTATTCACTGCACCATTGGAAATTAATCAATGATTGGAGGGGAAAAGAAGTCTAGAACGACTATTCGAAATACGTCCTCATACTAAGTCTGCTGTAAAATTTCAATAGCTTAATTGGATTCTGCGTTTTCGAAACAACTATTTCATATCATTAAGTAAAAGTAACTCAATACCATCGATGGAATTCCATATCTTCCGATGGAGGTAGAGCAAAGATGATATCGTAGATCCCAGAATTATATATTTGTGTTGAATCTGGGTGTTGCTTGCTTATTTCTAGTAAATGTAAAATAACCTTAATGCATCAATTCTAACCTAAGTTTCTAATGTCAACAAACATTTTTAAGGTGTAATTACTTAACTCTCATAGGTACGAATACATGCAAACATAGTGATAATTATTATTAGTGTTGGTAAAAATAACGTTCACTTTACGAGTACTACCAGAAAAGCATATTTGCTATCGGAAGATCAAGATACGCTTTTACCTCTGGATATGCGGAAACTACATTCTTTGGCTCATGTATCAAATCTAATCTCGAACTGCGATCCATGCCTTAATCTTATTATCTGGAAGGGCTGAAATCGCAAGCATGGTCTATCAATAGAAAATATTCCCTGAAAGGACGGTATAACAATACCGTAATGATATTGCAGTTATTATCAAACATTTACAGGTGAAAATAACCAATTATCGCTGGCCGAGGATCTTCACTCCTGGATACGATAATTGGCTGTAAATATTGGCTGTAGATAATGGCTGCGAAGATTGGACGACCAAACTCCTTGATATTACTTTGGGGGTTCGAATTTCCCTTTTAAGCACGCCAATTCGGTCATAAGACCAATATTACCATTTCCAACACATTCATAGCATTTCGTCCATGATAAATTTCTCACGGACACATTTTCTGTTAGCCACTTTCTGTTAGCCACTTTCTGCTAGCCACATTCTCTGCCTATACCAATTGCTAAAAGTGCACGCAAAGAGATTCCTCTTCCAGCTAACGTATTTTTGTAACGATTTGGAACCAAGCAAGACCATGTGCTATTCTGCAACGGCCATTATGTTTCCTTTCCGTGTAAAGTATGAAAATATGAATGACATCTACCGCTTGGAGCGTCTTCAAGGAAAATAACCGTTAAATGATATCCCAAAGCACATTAATGTATGTTAATGTATGGGCATCATTAACCAATCTACTTCTATTTTGTCAATAAATTTTGTAATATTCTAAATAATATACACCTAATACCCTTGTAAATTCTATAATAATTCATAAGACATAATAATTTAACCATAACCTATTCCTTCTTATCAAACATTCTGTTAATAAGTTCTAACCCATTTCTTTAATAAAACTAACTTTAAACTTGTTCGACGATTATCATATCCCAGTCATATCCTAGGTTTGATAATTCCGCTCAAATCTATCGTTGACTATGTTTCCCATCACCGAAAACAAAATAAATTGCGCTTACCACTCGCCAGTTCGCCAACACTCCCCGTTGCATTACATGACAGAAGTTCACTTGATCGTGAATCTAACCTGTAACTTTTTTCAGTTGCTGCAAAATCATATTCATACATTTCGCAATCTCTTCCGTACCATAACACTAATGGAATTTCATACTTCGTAGATAAGTATATGCAAAAACAAAGACCTGTTTGAAAATATTCATGTAAACTGATAATATTTACCTTCAATTTCTTGTAAACTAGGTCCAGACTTTATTGGTTCCATGTGTTTTGGAGCCCCTTTCTCTATACTTCCTAATAAACTGATATTGTATTCACGATTTAATTTCTCTTCAATTTGCAATAATTTTGTATCAATTTGGGATATTGACGAATCTTGCTGTAACTGTAAATTATTCAAATCGTGGGCAGAACACCATCCAGATTCAGATAATTTAAATCTAGTCATTTCGAAAGCTTCAGATAATGTATTTTTCTGATGAATCAAGTAATGAGAATATTCAATTAAATCATTAGAATTTGATAACTCTGCGATAGAAGTAATTTTTGATTTATCTTTTAAATTATCGAAGTAGCTCTGTTCAATGTTCAGTACCGATTTTTTCGGTAAATTCAAATTTTCTGATACAGTAATCACAGAAGAATGTGAAGTGGGAGTTATAGGGGAAATAACTGATTGAGTCGCTGAAAGTGCTCTATTTCTTAATACTGCTGGATTGGTGGTTGCGGTATTAACCGTATTGATTGAGCCAATAGAGCTTGTAGGAGAATGTTTTGCCGATGCATTATTTGCGGTTCCCGTGGTTGAAGCTGACGAAGTCTTTACAAGCTTTGTATCATCAAATTGCGATTTTTTATCCGATAATGAAGAATTTGTAGTGGAACTATAGGAAAATTTGGTATCGAGGGACGAAAGTTGCAATGGAGTCAAGCTTGGTCTCTTCTCTGGTGATGATGAGGTGGTTTTATCCGACAACGAGGTCAGGGAGGAAGAATTAGCATTATTATTAGTACTATTCCCCGAATTAGTTGAGCTATTATTACTATTTGATAAAGATAATTTTCTAATTCCGTTCTTAAGAGACTTCAATCTTGATAGTCCCGACGTTGGTTTATCTGAATAATTCGACTGGGTAGGAGTTACTTCAAAAAAACATTGATTTATAAGATTTGGTGAATCTAGCTCGTAATTGATATATTCATTATGGAGTGGAAGATTGGAATTATTACCTGACATTAAATGGAAATCATCAAAATCTGCCATATCGGCGACATGGCCAGTAGCAGCGCTACTGGCATGAGGGTTAATAATGCCAGATTGACTGGATTGGCATGAATGATTTATTGCATTGATATCACTCAAATCATCGCCGCCATCGTACAAATCGGAATTCGTGTCATTACTAGTACCGTTAACCACATCTTCATCCACTGAATTAGTCAACTCCTTAGCAGAATCAGGTAGTGGCGGCAAAATGTCATCATAATGGCTTTCTTCAATGACGATACCTAGACCATTCATCTTGACAAAGTGCGAACAAAAGACTTGCTAGTTGTGACGAAACTATTCAAAAAAAGTCAAAGATATCTAAAATCAACCTTAATGCTACAATTATCCACTTTCAAATTATATAGAAAACCTAAATATTAAAACTTTTGTTATTAAAAGAATCTAAAAAAAAAGTGAAAAATTTCCAGCTTGGTTGCCTGCTCTAATCAACCTTATTCTCTAACAAAAATCGGCTGCTATGCTGCTGTATCTAGATCCTGTAAATAGTCGTAGTATGCAATTAAAAAGATGATGTAGAAAAATAAGTATATTAATTTTAAAGTAATTGCATAACATGTAAATTATTGCATGAAGTTTCATCAAAAAATATTTTTTAATCGAAAATAAAAGTTGTAAGTTTTCTTCGCTAAGGTCAACGTTTTGTTTCTTTTGGCAACGGTTTGATTGTGAAGAAATCTGCAGTGTGTTATCACGAATTACTAAACAAAAGCGGAAAAATCCGCTGAGCAGAGTTTTGCATTGCATCCCATTAGTCATTATTCATAGGAATCCAACTATGCTGTATAGTAGCTATATTACTGTAGTATCTAAATTTACTTTTTCAATAGTATTTTTCGTGCCGCACTCAAAATAACCGGGTCGTGCGCCGACGGTTACGGTGGCAGCGAATTAACCCTTAGCCTGGCACTGGTCAATGGCCAGTGTGAAGGTCTTGGAACTCTGTGCCACTAAGTTTTGTTCAGTGGCATTTCCTCGGTTAGTTATAGTTCTACGGTGCTCACTTGTTCTAGTTTACTTGCTGTTGATGCACAACTTATGGTATGTAGTTTTGCAGTTGTTGTAATGACACTGCCACTTTTACTGGGGCTCGGATTACCTAGTGCCTAGATTATCATCAATTTAATTGAAACAACGTACTAAACAAGTAACTATGTGTGTTCCGTTGGAATCTTCATGTTGGGGTTTCCTATCTCCTCCCATGAATTTCAGCTTTCAACACTAATTTAGTTCCTCATACGCTATCTACCCCTATCTCTATGGCACAGTAGGGCAGCAAGCGGTACAGTACACTAAAAATGCCCTGAACGCTTTGATATCACTTCCCCTATATTGTAGTGAGTTCCAACTTGGTTGGTGGTCTATATTTATGTTGTTTCCGTATAGTAGGTACTTAATTGCTCTGCGTCGCACGAAAGTATTAGTTACTTTATAAGGAAACTATTGGCAACTGTAATTGGTTACAAAAGCCAATTGTATGAGTAGTGTCTTATAGAAAACAGCGCGGGTACCACTGTAGTTCTACCCAAATTGTACTTACGGATAGCAGAAATGTTTGATTCTGCAATTGGTGGTATATGCAACTTAGCTTCTCATTACGAATACGCTAAATGTACCTTTCCAAGACAGGAGATGTTAGAAACATCTGAAATCTGTAACTCGGTGTTTTCCAGTCATTGATCTTTGTGTAATTCTTTTACAAAATGATTTTGTGTAATGAAAATTATTTTGTCAAAAATTCGGAAAAAAAAATTCCAAAAAAATATTTGTACAAACAGCACCGTTGGTTGTAGGGCATGGTTTAGCTATTTGCAAATAATTTCATAAAGAATTTACCTAAATAGTTCGATTATACAAACAAAGTAATAGTTGACATATCGTACCTGGAATTCATTTCTGATCTTCGTTGTAAAGTGATACATCACAAACAGGCAACCATGACCAGACATCAACGTTTGAAGTAATTTTTTCTTGGTTTATGCCATGGCACAACTAGATCCAGTAAAACAACTACAGTATGCAACATTACGATTATTTTTGCACCACAGTCGACAGTCTGCTTGAAGTAAAGTACATGGACAATAATAATGCTTGAATACTACGGTAACGAGATTGGAACCCAAAGCTGGAGATAGTTTGGTCCCTGCCGACGTTAAAATATCTGCTAGACTTACTGGTTAGGGCTCTCCTACCTCTATTGTATGTCAGGTAAATCTTCAAAATATCTGACATACATTTGTCGTGTGATATTATACTGCTTTAGCTATGGGAAGGTTATATGTAGCACGCGAATGAATGTATCCATGTCACATTGAAAAGTGGCATCATTTGATAGGTGCCAGTTTGATGTTTATGCATACAAAGAGTGGTAAATTGATATAGTTTAGTAATATTACTATGTTGCAGGTTGATAGAGAAATTTACAGACATGTGTATTTTTTACAGATTAAGCTTACGGTAGAATGAGTGATGCATTTTTAAAGTAGCAAGTAGCTAGAATGGCTATGGACTAGTTGTTGCATGCTAGAATGGGTAAATGCAATATGGTAAGGATTTTTAGAGTAGCAATATTTTCAAATCTCATAGAAGGTCCCTTGGCCCAGTTGGTTAAGGCGTGGTGCTAATAACGCCAAGATCAGCAGT